>OU896709.1:51876335-51992703 GCA_918026855.4 Phaedon cochleariae | reverse complement strand
ACTCAATAGGAACTAGCAGACAAACAAAAATCTCATCTTCTGATCCCAGAGATCTCAGAGGATGAGATTCCACAAGGCGACGATGACAATCATGAGAGGCAGGCGCAGAGGACCAGAGAGCTGGCCTTTGAGCAGGACATGCTGTACGAGCGGGAGAGCAGGATAAGACAGATCGAGTCTGATATACTGGATGTGAATCAGATCATGAGAGAGTTGGGGTCTTTGGTGCATACGCAAGGAGAGACGATAGGTGAGGAAGGGTCTCTCTGAAAATTTGCATTTTGGGGAATTGAAAACCCCCAGTCAAAACTCCAACGAGAAACTTGAAACTCAGATTTCAATCTATTTATTCATTTCAACGGTTACAACATTTTTATAAAAGAAATAATAATAGGAGCAATGAAAATTACACTCATACAAAAATAGCACTCAAGTTATATTCATTTTATTAACTAGGTATTCATAATTATTTTCACAACATTAGTTTTGAATTTACTTAGACTTTGAAGATCAACATAATTCCTTTGAAGCCTTGAAATAAGGTTATTGTTGCCATAATTCGTTGAGTGAAAGGTCAAGGAAAATAAAGGAGGATTTCTTGTTCTGGCTGACGTATTGAAACTAAGAAAATCCGGAGAATTAGTAAGGCCATTTACCAATTTATATAGGAAACACATATCCAACGCTAATCTACGATTTCCTAAAGATAGGAGATTGAGTTCCATTAAGATATCTGTGTAGTTTATATGAGCAACGTGATAACCTTGCGATATGAATATGTTCTCAAGAACCTTTTCCGAATTCGCTCTAAACTATCTATATGTATTTGATAAAAAGGTGTCCAAATGATGGAACCATACTCTAGTGAAGGTCTGACCAAATGGCAATAAAGTGAACTATGTGTTTCAGAAGAGAATTGTTTACCACCTTACTACCTTAGTAATATGACTTCCAAACGTTAGTTTAACATAAAATATTATGCCTAAGTCCTTTATATCTCATTGACTTTCTTCAATACAGAATTATTCATTATATAAGCGTTCTCAATATAATTATGACCCATAGAAAAACACTTTAAAATATTGAGGTCCAAAATAATTAACCCTTGACCAAGCATTGAAGTTATTCAAATCAGATTGCAGCAGATCAATATCCATATGATGCTGAATTTCTTTAAATATTTTGAAGTCATCTGCATATAACGTAAAAACAGAGTGAAAAATATTGCTTATATCGTTAACAAACGAATTGAAAAGTAACGGTCCACAATGAGAGCCTTGAGGAACTCCTGACAATACTGGAATCACATTAGATTAAAAACTTTTGATTCTCACACATTGTTGACAACTAAGAAACTCTCAATCCATGCTACCAAACCCAGATTTATACCCATATCCATGAGTTTTGCTTATAATAAAGTATGACTCACCCTGTCAAACGCCTTTGAAAAATCGGTATAAATACTATCAACTTGGGTATTATTCTCAAAGGCGTTCAACAGGAAGTTCTGATATGTTGAGAGGTTACTATAATGGTAGATTTGAACAGAACAACAAAATTGAAAAAGAATCTATAAAAAAATATATTGCAGTTTGCAATTTCAAGTTTGTATTCACATATTACCTTGATTATATATATAGTCCATTATTGAGGATCCCTTTTCAAAAATGATTACCACTTCTCAATAACTGTGTGTACTGAAATCTCGACTGAAATTAATGAAAATGTGACAAATCATGTCAGACACTTTGACATATTTTAGAAATTTTCACTAAATGATTCTGAATTTGGTAATAAATTATCAATAGTAATTACACAAGTGGTGGTAATCTGTGGTAATAGTGCATGAGTGGGATTTCTCAATAGCAACAAAGAGGAGTGCTTATCTAGTTGAAATTATGAAAAAAATGTAATTCAGCATGATTATTTTTTTAACTATTTCGCAAAATGCCACGTCTCATACTTTGGTTTTGCATCATTTTTGTTCCAACAAAACAGCCTATCGATAACAAGGCAGTCTATGGGCCCCTTTTGCTTTGTAGATCATGAGAAGCTGTTTAGGTGGTGTTGTTTTTGAATAAGAAAAACGCAGTTTAAGGAGGAAATAGATTTATGATATATTTATAATTATGATAATTACTGATTGAAATTGACAATCAACATATTTAACTCCATTCTGAAGCAAAACATAGAATATGTACACAGGGGGAAAGCATTGAAAATACTACATAGTCAACAAGTAGATTTTCACATGGAACAAAGTTTTTGTGAATAAATATGTATTTTTCAACAATCCTAACTATCAGATTCATAATATAGGATAGCTTTTCTTTTGAAGTGTTGAAAGATATTTTTGAAACATTAAATGAAGTACCTATTTAATTGAACATATTATTCCAATTGGAAAGGGTCAGATATTTCATGCTATTTGTTGGCAGCAGTTACTGTCAAGTCTGCATTGTCTTTTGTCAATGTTGATTATAAAAGATTTGAAACACCCAAGGAAGGACCCAAGAATTTGTTCTTTCTCGTAAATAATAACAGATTTAACAGTTTTTGATCTTATAGAAATACAATAATTTCCACACTGAACCCGATTTTATTCAATTTGACAACCTTGTCTTGTAGTCAACCCCACAATGCAAAAGGTCTAACCCTTGAAAATCAATTGACATAGCTCTGAACTAGAATCGTCATCATTTTTAATATCAGTGGTATGAAAAAAATCAACAGTATTGGCTGGTTGATATCTATTTCCTTTTAAAAATTAGCCTTGGTGGTATTCTTGATGTTTTTTTTTCACATTCCAGATACAATAGAGAATAGTATTGACCATGCAGTTGGCAATGTGGAAGAAGGTGCTGAACAACTCGTAAAAGCATCACAATATCAAAGAAAATATAGGAAGAAACTGCTTTATTTGGCATTAATTGGATTAATTATTGCTGCTATTATCATAGGTATATTGGTATCTGAACTGAAAAAATAGATCTAAGAAAAATAGTTTGTCTTGGATCATTAACAACTCCTTATATTTGTGATTATTAGTATTTATTAAGTTTGTTAAGGGGACAATTTTCAATGTTTTACCCTTTTATACTGTACGTACCTATCTAATTCAGAATATATTATTTTACCAAAACTCAGTGAACAAACTTTATTTATCTATTTATTAAATATGAAGGTAAAAATGAAACTGAAGCTGGAAAGTGGATATTTTTATGATGGCATTCTAAATTGATTCAGTTTTAATGAAAGTACCTATGCTCCTAATATTAATATATTATGTATATGGTATTTATTGAAATGAAAAGTTGTTTTAATTTGTTGGATCAAACAAAAAATATGTAGGTATAAGATATTATCAATTAATTGTGAATGTTAAAGTAGCTTGCATGCCCAAAAAAACACCATCTGGGTGACTTACAAAACTTCATGTTTACTCATATGCCTGCACTTATATCAACAGCAATATCAAATATCAGGACAAATAATTATTCTATTTATACTATACACTTTATTCAAATTTCAAATTTAGAGGTAAACTTGGCCAAACCACTGGTTTTGAATGTTCTAAATGTCTTTCATAATTCAACTGAATGGCAGTTTCCATCCCCATCAATTTTTGGGCTCTTGCACCATAGATTCTTTGCATTTCTTCTAACCTATTTTTGTTTTCTGGGATAATGGGAAGAACTTCTTGTTGTTCATGATTCACATTACTACAAGTTCTGTGACTACTATTCTTTGTAGGTACACTTCCTACATCTTCCATAGTCTCTTCAGTTCCTACTGTTGTATTGATATGATTATTTGAAGATTCATCTTCTATTGTCTTGGCATATACATTTCTCAAGTGCTGCCTCAACATTTTATTTTCCAGTTCTAAGCTGATAGCCCTTGACTTCCAGTATGCAATTTGATCTTGTTTTTGCCATTCTAAAACTTCCAGTGGTAAATTTGACGGACAGTATGTAGGCGCCCAATCCATTCCAGATATATCAACCACTTCAACTGCTGAACACAACTCTTCAGCACTTCTATTGTATCTCACTTTTTTCAGGCTCCTGTGGTATCGAATTTTGCTACGTTTCCTGCGTATTTGCCTTCTGGCGTTTTTGTTGGAGCGCTTGTATGTTTTGAATGAATTGTTCTTCAGAATTTGTTTAACTGAAACTGTCCTATCGCTGTTTTCATGATTTTTTGTGTTTTTGGGCATAGTAAACAAGAAACATAACCTGTTTTATTCTAATATTTCAAAATGACAGTGACAGTGTCATGACATTTGTGATCAGTGTTACCAAAATTTAAGACCTAAATTAACTAGATACTAGATCCAGAATCAAACAGACCGTTCTTTTGTACGATCAGTGTGATTGCAGAATTTTTCTGTACTCTGTGTAATTTACATCAGTACTAGATCATTCTTTTGACAAATGCATTTGGCACCAGTGTAGTTCATCTTCACCTGGCGTGACCTGGCTTTGGGCAGATGTGAATATGTGAATAACACTCAAAATCAGAATGACTCGAAATATATATGTTTGGTTATATTTGACATGGATCTGAGTGAGACCAGTGCTGAAGCCCTGAAAAACGGTAAAAAGTGGACAAGAAATTATAAGTAAGCTGAAATAAAAAAGGAACTGGGTATAGCAAAGATGTGGGGGAAAATAAATTACGGGTAATCTGAGGTCGGGAAGTGGTATTCAAGGGTAAAAACGGTTTATCCCGATTTCCCGCAAAACTACAAACCCTATGGAAAACAGTTCATATAATAGCATAGCTGTAGGTAATAGAAAGTTATCATACTTTTATATCCATACTTTTTTAACATGACCTCAGAATTTTTGTGAAAAATTCAAATAACCAAGTTTTTGGAATTTCATTTTTATCGTTCACGAAGAAAATTACCTCTTTACGTCCCAAATGCCCTGTAGTTTTTTTGATTCAAAATATTAATTTTTTCACCATATTTTGTTTATCAAAAATGCAACCTAATTTTCAATCGAGAATTCTCGCGTCAAAATATGTTAAAATATCTACTTTCTGATGGTGTGAAAGAATATATACATTACTGTGGTGGATGTTCTCAGAAAATGCGAATAAACGAAAAAGCAGCAGTCACATTTTGATGAAATCCTCTTCATAATTAAGAACAACAATTTTCGCATGTTTTTGCAATTCTAATAGATTTGAAATTTGTGTATTCATCGATGTAACATAGAATCTAAAGCTTTTCGAGTAACTAGTGTTGATTTCAATAAATAGCTCAAAATCATACAGGATTGAAAAAAAAATTGTCGGATTCGAATTCCGTTCCTCTAGTTCCTTCATTAAGCTATATGTTCATGCATGAACGAATTCCGCAAAATTTATGCGAATAAAATGGCGACTGCGAATATCGCAATGAAGTTGAAATATTTGAACTTTTTCACGAATTCGGATGGAAATACACAGTATGCATAGAATGTGTTGTTATTTCGATAACATCAAAATTGGGGTATAAGGGAGCGAACAGCAGAGGCCGCAAAAAAGACAAGACTAGATATACTAGACTACAGGTAAGTACAGAATTATAATGAAAAACTTCATCATTTCTTCATTTGATTAAATTTCCTTTGCAGGATGGATTCTCTGGACGAATTAATTTTGATATATCATTTGTATCGTCTCTATAGAACTAATGATGTATCCAGAAGCAAAAAAAGAAGCTGCAGTGTTCGAGGCATTTTGAAATACCGAAAAATGTATAGAGATTATTACAGCCTCGTTTGATAAATGCGACTGAATGACCCTAATCTAATAAATATTTCAATTACTTTCGTGTAACGTGATGATTTTCTATCAATTGATCATTCTAGAACACGTGATTTTGACATGGTTTCTTGAGGGGCACACAAACTATCTGTTAGTTTACCTTTGATGAGCATTGCTCTGGCTGTCCCTGCCACATCCACAATATAATAACAGTTCCACCAAACAAAATTATGAAATTCTTTCTGGTTCCAACTCGGATTCCAAGGAAAACGATCCCACTAATTCTGGTTTTATATGACAAATCTTGACAAAATACAATGTTTGCCCCTCAGCAACCTGACAAATGACGTAATTCTGGAATGATTAATGGTGGGACCAGAAATAAAAATATTATATATGACAACGAACCCTTATCTCCTGCAAATTTTGTCGCATGAGTATGAACGTCGAATTCTGTTGGGAACTTCATATTTTGCGATTCGCATAAATCTTGCGGAATTCGTGCAAGCATGAACATACCTTAACCCGTCAAACAGTCTAGATATTTAACCGACATTAATCAGTCCAATCATGGCGCGCTATAAGCGATTTGAGTGCGATTCGGACCGCGGTGTTCGGTGTTTGTCTGAAATGTTTCAATGTGAGTTCTACGAAGGCGTAGAGAGGCCATCAACTTATTTTTATTCCAATTCCGAGTTGTAACTCGGAATTCCGAGTTGTTGAGGTACTGAAGTACTGAATAATGACTATAATGAATTAACATGTGATGTAAATCAGGACCATTTGCTATTTGCTTAGTGTTTTCACATTCCTGATATGAAAAAATCTGTGCTTTAATGAGCATATCACCCACAGATAAACGACCTAGCAAGAAGAAAAAGGGAACTTTGATGAGAAACTAATGGATATGTATCAGATAGTTCATAACAGGTACCGTGCAGGTACCTAGGAAAAAAGTTTTCTACCGACCTACTTGAACTGATGAATTCAGTGTTTCCTCATAGATCTAATTACACGTTTCCTGTAATTGAAAACTTTCATTTTGCATGAAGTGAATCGAAACTTGATGGTCCAATACAGAGATTGGTTTCCTGTGATTGAAAACTTTCATTTTGTATGAAGTGAATCAAAACTTGATGGTTCAATAATACAGAGTTTGGAAACATGTTTTCAATACAAACATAATATAGAAAGATAAAAATCACCCATCTTGGGTCCCATAGCAGCATATGATAGCAATCATGCATCAGAACCAAGAGACCTGGTATGTTCTCAAGAAAACATCTAATTATCTACCTACTTTACTTCAATCATAAATTCTTGCTTCCTTGCTAAACTTGATGGTATCTAGGTATATTCATTAAATTATGTAACATTTCATATTTTATAGTGTAATGAAGAAAGTGTCCTGGGAAATGGAGACAGAAGAGATAATTGGTGAACATCTGATCAATATATTATTGTTGTTATTCTAGAATTACAGTTTCTTTCAACTCCAAATAAGTTGCTGTTAAATATTTTGTATTATACTACTTATACATAGTTTGTTGTGATTTATTTTTATCTATTATAAAAGAAGATGGATATAGTAAGTAAGTATATCAAAATTGTACCTATTTAATAAATGAAAAATACTTGCATTATATATTATTTCACAGAAGGTAATATATTAAGGAAATATATATTACAAAAGATCTACATGTCATGGAAAGATGTTCATAGAACATTTATTTTATATTCAGTGATCTGATTGAAACAAATATAAACAATGATCAAATGATAATTATATAAATACATATTTTTTTATGGAACTAATCAAATACAAAACTACATACAGAATTCACAAAATGCTGACTGGTGTACCTAAAATACCTACAAATTCAAAAAGGAACCATATGATTTCACATTCATCATTGTCACAATTACTTAATCATATCATATAGTAGTTCCAGGTTCCATCATCAGCACTTTAACATTTGCAAAAATAGTCCATTTTTGTAGAAACTTCACTTCTGCTGAAATAAAAGTTCAGGCTCAGGCATCACAACTTCAGCGGAATTCTGAGTTACAACTCGGAATTCCGAGTTACAACTCGGAATTCTGAGTTGCAAGTCGGAATTCCGAGTTACAAGTCGGAATTCCGAGTTACAAGTCGGAATTCCGAGTTACAACTCGGAATTCTGTGTTGTAAGTCGGAATTCTACAAGTCGAAATTCTGAGTTGCAAGTCGGAATTCCGAGTTACAACTCGGAATTGGAATAAAAATATTAAGTTGATGGCCTCTCTACGCCTTCGTAGAATTCTTCATATTTGTTAAGTTAAAAATTCACCGCTATGTTGAAAACGCTGGAATTCCGACTTGTCTCAAATCAAGGGCCCGAGACGCACCTTCACTACCAAAGTACCAACATAATTGTGTTATGCTCACTACTCATGAATGATCTAAGGAATGTCTCGTCACAGATTAGACAACTGACATAACTATAAGTTGAACCCTTGAACTAACCCTACTTTCTGTTTCTCTTTTCTTGTTACTGTTTTTCGACTTTTCGAATTTTCGAGATATTTGTATTATTTGTAATAAAAAAATATTTGAAGCTGCCTTGAGGAGGAATTGCTTCCATTTTCCACGAGAAGAATGGCTGAGGCAATGAAACAAACCGTAGCATCCATGCTCAAAGGGATTGAAAGGTATTTAATTTGTCTAGCATTTTATCATCATAGTTTTGTTGAAGAGTTTTCCTATAATTCCTATTTCGAGCTTATATTACGTATAACGAATCTTATTTTGTACAATTTCTCATCTGTATTCAATGATCAATAAGGGCCTACCATAAAAAGGCATTAGGAATACATTTTGTAAACTCATCACCTATTTTCCAGGTATAATCCTGACAACTTACCAACTCTGGAACGCTATGTAGAAATCCAGTCCCGTGAGAATGCTTATGACCTTGAAGCGAATTTGGCTGTATTAAAGCTGTACCAGTTCAACCCCCACAGTTTCAACATCAGTGTAACATGTCAAATTCTACTCAAAGCACTCACAAATCTTCCTCACACTGATTTCATACTGTGCAAATGTCTTTTATATGAGAAGCAGGTAAGGAAACACATTTTTTCAATTTCTGAAAGCCCTGTTCACTAATACTGGAGAATACTCTCCATTAATTTTAAACATGAGTTTTCTACAATACACTTCATTCCTTTATTCCACTGTGCTCAGTACCTTCCTAATATGAGGGCTTCAGTATGAATTACATATTACCAATGTGCAGTATTGCTTTGTTTTCGAGTTTTATAGTGTACTGCTGAGCCATACTTTGCATCACCTTAGATGTCTTAAGTTATATTGCATATTGAAGTTACAGTTTGCAACTATTTTGGGTGGGTGTTTGAGGAAAAATTATATCTCATTTGATGAATGATATTTCATAAATGACCATTTGGTAATCACACATGATTGATGCTACTGTGATAGAAAGATTTTATTGTAGTACATGTGAAAAATTCATATGCTTATCAAAACACACATCATTCATATGCAGAGATTGCTGATGAGTCATTGGTGGATTGAAATTGGAACATTTCCATTTTGTCCTCAAATTATATTGTTTTTGTTTGAATTCTAGTTATAAAATGTTTGATAGTTGTTTAACGCCAAGTTTTGGGTTTCGTTATTGAAAATATATTTTTATTACAATTTTGACATTTTACCTCCTAGAAATATTCATGTCCAAAGTCATACTGATTGAATTATGGTGAATTTCAATTCATCATGTTCATCATGTTCAAACAAATTTCCTATACATATAAGGTGCAACTACTGGAAGGTTAAGTAGATTACCATAGATAATGAATACATCATCTTTATTCTGCTCATAACATCATTTCATATTTTGTTCCTAACTTGATGAACCGGTGTGAAAATAGAAACGGTCTCCGTATCGGAAACGAAATGATAGTATATGCGCACAGGTGTAAAATATTATTACATCGATTCTTCCGTTTTAACCTCGGTTTTAACATTCAGATATCGACTGAAACCATTGCGATCCAAATGTTTTGCGTCAATATGATGATTATAATGATGAATTGGGGTATACACCCAAATAGGGTGCTACTACCCCTATATATAGATTAATGTCTTCAGAACTAATCAAAACCAAATTAACTCATCGTTTTTGAAAATCTATATTCGATAGGATATTCAAAATGAGTGAGAGAAACATACCAACCCTGTTCCAGAATTTGTATATCAAAACTCACCCTGGAAACCACCCCCGAATAGATGAAAATTACGTAAAATTATGTGAAATAATCGTTTCTGGAAATTTCTTCCTGACAATATCATTAGAACGAACAGAGAAAACATACCTACCCTGTTTAAGAATTTGTATCCCAAAACTCACTCTGAAAACCACCCCCGAATAGATGAAAATTACGTAAAATTATGTGCAATAATCGTTTCTGGAAATTTCTTTCTGACAATATCATCAGATCGAACAGAGAAAACATACCTACCCTGTTTCAGAATTCGTATCCCAAAACTCACCCTGAAAACCACCCCCGAATAGATGAAAATTACGTAAAATTTTGTCAATGATCGTTTCTGAAATTTTTTTCCACACAATATCATCAGAACGAACAGAGAAAACATACCTACCCTGTTTCAGAATTTGTATCTCAAAACTCACCCTGGAAACCACCCCCGAATAGATGGAAAATACGTAAAATTATGTCAATGATCGTTTCTGAAAATTTTTTCCTCACAATATCATCAGCACGAACAGAGAAAACATTCCTACCCTGTTTCATAATTAGTATCCCAAAACTCACCCTGAAAACCACCCCCGAATAGATGAAAATTACGTAAAATTATGTGCAATAATCGTTTCTGGAAATTTCTTTCTGACAATATCATCAGATCGAACAGAGAAAACATACCTACCCTGTTTCAGAATTTGTTTCCCAAAACTCACCCTGAAAACCACCCCCGAATAGATGAAAATTACGTAAAATTATGTGCAATAATCGTTTCTGGAAATTTCTTTCTGACAATATCATCAGATCGAACAGAGAAAACATACCTACCCTGTTTCAGAATTTGTATCCCAAAACTCACCCTGAAAACCACCCCCAAATAGATGAAAATTACGTAAAATTATGTCAATGATCGTTTCTGAAAATTTTTTCCTCACAATATCATCAGAACGAACAGAGAAAACATACCTACCCTGTTTCAGAATTTGTATCTCAAAACTCACCCTGGAAACCACCCCCGAAAAGATGAAAGTTACGAAAAATTATGTGAAATAATCGTTTCTGAAATTGTTTTTCTCACAATATCATCAGAACGAAGAGAGAAAACATACCTACCCTGTTTCAGGATTTGTATCTCAAAACTCACCCTGGAAACCACCCCCGAATAGATGAAAATTACGTAAGATTATGTGAAATAATCGTTTCTGAATTTTTTTTCCTCACAATATCATCAGAACGAAGAGAGAAAACATACCTACCCTGTTTCAGAATTTGTATCTCAATACTCACCCTGGAAACCACCCCCGAATAGATGGAAATTACGTAAAATTATGTGCAATGATCGTTTCTGAAAATTTTTTTTTCACAATATCATCAGAACGAACAGAGAAAACATACCTACCCTGTTTCAGAATTTGTATCTCAAAAGTCACCCTGGAAACCACCCCCGAATAGATGAGAGTTACGAAAAATTATGTGAAATAATCGTTTCTGAAATTTTTTTTCTCACAATATCATCAGAACGAAGAGAGAAAACATACCTACCCTGTTTCAGAATTTGTATCTCAAAACTCACCCTGGAAACCACCCCCGAATAGATGAAAATTACGTAAAATTATGTGAAATAATCGTTTCTGATTTTTTTTTCTCACAATATCATCAGAACGAAGAGAGAAAACATACCTACCCTGTTTCAGAATTTGTATCTCAAAACTCACCCTGGAAACCACCCCCGAATAGATGGAAATTACGTAAAATTATGTGAAATAATCGTTTCTGAAAACGTCTTCCTCACAATATCATCAGAACGAACAGAGAAAACATACCTACCCTGTTCCAGAATTTGTATCTCAAAACTCACCCTGGAAACCACCTCCAAGTAGATGAAAATTATGTAAAATCATCGTTTCTGGAAGTGTCTTCCCCACAGTATATTCCAAACGAAGAGAGAAAACATCCTTTTTTCAGAATTTTTATGTCAAAACCTTCCTTGGAAACTATCTTCGTTGTGTTATGCTCATGCAACATCATTCAAAATGATCTGAGGAAATAATAATAAACATATCTTCAAATCTCGCGGTTGCGTGTTTAGTCAAATTGTACACATGACTCACTCAGCTCTTCGCGCCAAAACAGGTTGTACCTCCCTGGCACTTCTGGGACTTTTTGTTGATGCTAATTTTCCATTATTTGGTGCACCTCCTGATAGTTTGGTTGAATTTTCAGAAATGAAAATATATGGAATGGGATGATTCCAAAGTTGTTTAAATTAAGAGAAATAAAGAGAGTATTCTTCCAGAAATAATTGATGCTAGGTACCAAGAAGAATTAAAATTATTCAACGAGAAGACGAATGAATATATTGAAGTTGTACTTCAAATCTATATATAAAAATATTTTACTGAATGAAAATAAAATCGAATACCAATTAATGTCACTATATTGCTCGAAGATATGCAAATCAGTTTCAAAACATGAGTTTTTTTCACTGAAAGGGGTGGTTGTACCTGTTGGCAAGTATAGGGAGGAGCTTAATACGTCCAATAATTTCCAGAAACGAATATTTTACATAATTTTCATCTATTCGGGGATGGTTTCCTGGGTGAGTTTTGAGATAAAAATTCTGAAACAGGGTAGGTATGTTTTCTCTGTTCGTTCTGATGATATTGTGAGAAAAAAAATTTTAGAAACGATCATTGCACATAATTTTACGTAATTTCCATCTATTCGGGGGTGGTTTTCAGGGTGAGTTTTGGGATACAAATTCTGAAACAGGGTAGGTATGTTATCTCTGTTCGTTCTGATGATATTGTGAGAAAAAAATTCCAGAAACGATTATTGCACATAATTTTACGTAATTTTCATCTATTCGGGGGTGGTTTACAGGGTGAGTTTTGAGATACAAATTCTGAAACAGGGTAGGTATGTTTTCTCTGTTCGTTTTGAATATATTGTCGGAAAGAAATTTCCAGAAACGATTATTTCACATAATTTTACGTAATTTTCATCTATTCGGGGGTGGTTTCCAGGGTGAGTTTTGAGATACAAATTCTGAAACAGGGTAGGTATGTTTTTTCTGTTCGTTTTGAATATATTGTCAGGAAGAAATTTTCAGAAACGATTATTTCACATAATTTTACGTAATTTTCATCTATTCGGGGGTGGTTTCCAGGGTGAGTTTTGAGATACGAATTCTGAAACAGAGTATTTATGTTTTATCTCTTCGTTCTGATGATATTGTGAGAAGAAAAAAATCCAGAAACGATTATTTCACATAATTTAACGTAATTTTCATCTATTCGGGGGTGGTTTCCAGGGTGAGTTTTGAGATACAAATTCTGAAACAGGGTAGGTATGTTTTCTCTCTTCGTTCTGATAATATTGTGAGAAAAAAAATTTCAGAAACGATTATTTCACATAATTTTTCGTAACTTTCATCTATTCGGGGGTGGTTTCCAGGGTGAGTTTTGAGATACAAATTCTGAAACAGGGTAGGTATGTTTTCTCTGTTCGTTCTGATGATATTGTGAGAAAAAAATTTCCAGAAACGATCATTGCACATAATTTTACGTATTTTCCATCTATTCGGGGGTGGTTTCCAGGGTGAGTTTTCAGATACAAATTCTGAAACAGGGTAGGTATGTTTTCTCTCTTCGTTCTGATAATATTGTGAGAAAAAAAATTTCAGAAACGATTATTTCACATAATTTTTCGTAACTTTCATCTATTCGGGGGTGGTTTCCAGGGTGAGTTTTGAGATACAAATTCTGAAACAGGGTAGGTATGTTTTCTCTGTTCGTTCTGATGATATTGTGAAAAAAAAAATTCAGAAACGATCATTGCACATAATTTTACGTAATTTTCATCTATTCGGGGGTGGTTTTCAGGGTGAGTTTTGGGATACAAATTCTGAAACAGGGTAGGTATGTTATCTCTGTTCGTTCTGATTATATTGTGAGAAAAATAATTCCAGAAACGATTATTGCACATAATTTTACGTAATTTTCATCTATTCGGGGGTGGTTTTCAGGGTGAGTTTTGGGATACAAATTCTGAAACAGGGTAGGTATGTTTTCTCTGTTCGTTCTTATGATATTGTCAGAAAGAAATTTTCAGAAACGATGATTTCACATGATTTTACGTAATTTTCATCTATTCGGGGGTGGTTTCCAGGGTGAGTTTTGAGATACAAATTCTGGAACAGGGTAGGTATGTTTTCTCTGTTCGTTCTTATGATATTGTCAGAAAGAAATTTTCAGAAACGATCATTGCACATAATTTTACGTAATTTTCATCTATTCGGGGGTGGTTTTCAGGGTGAGTTTTGGGATACAAATTCTGAAACAGGGTAGGTATGTTATCTCTGTTCGTTCTGATTATATTGTGAGAAAAAAAATTCCAGAAACGATTATTGCACATAATTTTACGTAATTTTCATCTATTCGGGGGTGGTTTTCAGGGTGAGTTTTGGGATACAAATTCTGAAACAGAGTAGGTATGTTTTCTCTGTTCGTTCTCATGATATTGTCAGAAAGAAATTTTCAGAAACGATTATTTCACATGATTTTACGTAATTTTCATCTATTCGGGGGTGGTTTCCAGGGTGAGTTTTGAGATACAAATTCTGGAACAGGGTTGGTATGTTTCTCTCTCTCATTTTGAATATCCTATCGAATATAGATTTTCAAAAACGATGAGTTAATTTGGTTTTGATTAGTTCTGATGATATTAATCTATATATAGGGGTAGTAGCACCCTATTTGTATGTATACCCCATTTCATCATTATAATCATCATATTGACGCAAAACATTTGGATCGCAATGGTTTCAGTCGATATCTGAATGTTAAAACGGAAGAATCGATGTAATAACATTTTACACCTGTGCGCATATACTATTATTTCGTTTCCGATACGGAGACCGTTTCTATTTTCACACCGGTACTTGATGAATCATTTCTTATTTTGTTCCTCACTTAATGCTTAGTTTCTTATTTTGTTCCTCTCTTAATGCATAGTTTCTTATTTTTTTCCTCACATAATGCACTGAACTTGATAATGAAATTAATAAATATTTGATAATTCGTGAATTCTTCATTTATGATTCATGTAAGTCATATTCAGCTAAGGAATCAAAGACAATCCTTCTTTGGAAATGTATAGTTGTGATGGTTACATATTATTCATTTAGAATTGAACAAGCTCTGGTCACATTTTTTTCCTGAAATTTACATTAATTCTTATAACTGCTCAATGAAGGGGACCCTGTACTTTGGTTTGGCTAGAGAAAATTGTGAATCTGTATTATATAAAAATATTGTTAAAAAACACATCACCTACTCAAATCTTGAAGAAAATGATTTACTCATACTTATTGGCTCAAAAACTGTAGTAAGTATTCATTGTATTCTATTTATATTGAGAAGTACTATTGAAGATAATAATTATGGGATAACATACAAGATGTTTTGTTCAAAAAGCAGTAATTGCTAGTCAAAGAAAGACAAAAGAAAAAGATAATATGGCCTGGATAAAAAACATTTTTAAATCAATACTAAATGAATATGGTGAAGATATATGGCTTTTATGCACTCAAATGCCCTGTAGCACCATAATTGGCTCTACTTGGGGGTATCTGTTCCTTTATATTTCTCAAAAATCTCAAAGGTCACTCTGCATATACAGGGTGAGTCATAATGTGGTCATAACTATTGGGACATGGGCTAAGGGCAGATTATTTGGACCAAAATATGGCGATAGGATCAAATAAATATGCCTCAATAAAATATTGTTGTGGAAAAAGATACAAGATGTTAAAGTTGAATATAAGTGTTCGTTTTTGCTAATAATAATAATACTTAATAATAATTGACTGGTCAAATGATCATGGACTGAGACTGAACCCAACAAAAAGCTGTTTCTTAATTATTGGCTCAAGTGCAATCAGGCATAAATTCTTCCAACATAACTTCACTACTTTACATATTAAAAACAATGAATGAAATGAAATCTAGGACTGATATTTGATTCCAATTTCAATTTTGAATCAGGAAATGGAATATCGTTATCAACTACTATTTGGAGAATTAAAAAAAATCATAGATGATAATAAACCAGCATATTTAGCAGATTTTTTAACTCTACGTCATGAACTAAATACATAACCAGCATAACTTTAGGAATATTATAAGATACAACATCCCACAGCACAATACAACCAAATTTGAATACTGTTTTGCCTATGTATCAATAGAATTTTTGAATACCCAGAATATCTATGTTAGAATTCAGAACAGATCTGTAGCTATAGCTTCAGAAGAATATGGAAAGTCTATCTTATAAGTATTCAGACATGAAATGTGTAAAAACTAAGTCAACATTATACATTTATAAATAAATTAATTCTATTTTATTTTTTTCATATTCGAGTTATTGTTGTTTTCGTTAGTGTTTTATAAATGGTCACTATCTAAATTTTATTACTTGAGCTTTTTAACCATAACACGTGGTGGTATGGAAAAACGTCTCAACGAATGCCACCTTTTGTGTAATATTTTTATGTTTTTGGATGCATACAATAAATGTTCTTTCATTCGATTCTATTTCTGTCAACTAGGGTACTAAATTTTGTTCATAATCGGTAGCAGTAGCTCTATGTTTTATCATGACACAAAATTACGCATTTCCTAACTGGTTAAATAAATATCTATTCCCACCTCAATCAATAAATCGGTATTGAAATTTCGTTCTGAAATAGTTAGTTATTTATGTCCCAAAAATAAAAAATCTGTCTATTATAGTCGAATCTGCAGATTAATAGCCGAGGCTAGCAGGCAGGCAAGACAATAGACAGTTTTTCGTCGCATTTAAAATTTTTTCGTCGACCAGGGATACTTATATCCACACCACGGTCTTATGCAGAAGTAAAGTCTATTGGATTTCGTGAATAACTAATTTGATAACAGGAAATGACAGTTATTGTAAACCTCGATCGCCCCTCCGCCCCTCTCGCACCGTGCCGTAACATAGTGACCACAGCGGACAAAAAGAGTTTGTGAACGAAAAGTTAGTGTTTGCAGACGGACAGTACTAGCCTTCAAAAATAGTCAATATGTTATTCGGTGCCCACTAAGCAAAGCTAAAAGCTATGTTGATGCAAAGTTGAAGCAATAATAACTGAAACGGATGTTCAGCAATATTGCAAAGGTGAAGTTTGATAATATAGCGTTGTAGCAATATCACATGTTGCTGTGAGATTGCTGGACCGTTACATTTAGAAATTCACATTTTCAATATTACTGAAAGTCCGTTTCAGTATTTGCTACAACCTTGCATCAACATAGCTTGCAAATTTGCTTAGTGGGTAATTGTTAGGTATAACATGTATTTTGTTGTGGAGGTCGAGGAAAAACTTATATTTTTCCAACATCAAGTTGAAGAAACGAAAACAAAAACTCCCTGTATCTCCGGAACAAACAACCCAGATAGCACAAAGACATCTTTAAGACATCCTAAAGACATCGTTTTCAGACGTTCACAACGTCTTTAAGACGTCTATGGACGCCTTAGAGACGTCTGAAAGACGTCTTCTATAGGCCGGATGTTAAAAATCACGACGTCTTTAAGATATCTTTATAATGTCTCTTCTGAGTCTTATAAAGGCATAGAAAAGACATGAGAAAGACCTCATTTCTGAATGGATTTCAGGGTTCCTCTGGGGATTAATTAAAGTGGAATTTGGAGAATTTGGATGTTAAAAGTATTATTCAATAACTGTTTTCATTCCTATGTTTTTCAAGTCAAAGTGCCAGTTATGAAGCAAACATGTAGGTACATACAACACAAAAAAATAGTTGATCTTTGTTACATTTATTTGGAAAGTACAACTACCAAGGACAGGTTTGACATTTCCAGAAAAGAAGTTGCTCGTGAAAATTGAGAATATTCATTATGTTTCATATAACTGGTCTCTTCATTTTTTTCTTAAAACAGGGCACCTCATCTACAGGAATACTGATTGTATTAGTCCCTCTGTTGATTGCTTTTTGTGTCAACCAAGCATATACATATCTCTGGAAGATCCCACATTCTTCCTGAAAACAATGATATAGAGGAGTTTCAGGAGTTTACCAATATCATTATTAGGGAGAGTTCTTCATACCTGACACACACAGTGGACTGTAAACATAATAAGGCATAATACTTATTATACTTCAATGCAATCATTTGCATCTATTTGACCAGCCAAAACCAGGTGGCCCGCATTTATGAGCTCAGCTTCATTTTGGAGACACTGAATCACTGAAAAAGTGTAGACAGATTAAAATGCACAGGCTAAATGGCCAAATCATAAGAATTCTTGTTCAATAATGATAAAAACTTACAGGTTATCATTATGTTGGTATAGGTTCTAGGTTCAACATTCCAACTAGAGGTAGGTAGGTGTTCTACTGTTAAACATCAGAGATATTATTGTCCTCAATCAAAACACAATGAACCACTGGAAAACACGGATTTAAAAACTACACAAATATCAAAGCTGAGATTGATTGAGAACTCAAAACGAAATTAACATAAACACACCTCTCAATAAACACCAAAACCAAACAATGTAAAATGTAAACAATCAAATAGTACTGGCATTCGCCGTTCTGGCTCTGGCGCAACGATCTCTCATTCGTTTGACATGGCGGTATTTTCAAATCATCCCACCCGATTTATAAAATAACTTACTCTGAACCAGAGATTAGTCAACCACGGTTGACTTATCTCTGCTCTGAACAATCTATAACCTCTATGTATTACGGTGAAGTTATAAAAATTATGAAATTGAAAATATTCTATTAGCCTGAATCAATATGATCATACCTATATTTTGTATTAAAAGTTCAACGCATATTATGAGAATAGAACCATAACTATATAAGTGTGGAATTCAGGAATTCTGAGAGTGGAGAACGTTCAGATATGACACACTAAAAATTATTATGATCAATACTTATTATAATATACCAAATATCATTATTGCTCATTTGTATTATTACGATGTCTTTAAGACGTATTCAGGACGTGAGAATCAGATATCTTTAAAACGTCTGAATGATGACATCTTGTAGACGTCTTATTCAGGGAGTAAGACGTACAGACTAAGATAGGATATAATTCAGACATCTTAAAGACGTCTTGTGCTATCTGGGAAGTTTACATATACTTTTGTGGTTCCTTGTCATATAGATGACAGTGACTCACCACTTACCACTAGTGCCGCCACGCGGGTGCATTACTTGTAATCAAAGTATTTTTTTTTATTGATCTTTGTCTTTCCTAGTTGGATAAATACCCATTACGAAGTGGATTTCATATATATTTTTTACATATTCAGCTCTCAAGAACCAATCAATCAATATCTCGCTGATTTTCTGGAACAATGCGACTTTAATTTCATATATATTTTTTTCATTTCCAGCTCTCTCAAGAACCAATCAACCAAATAGTTTACCTCGCTGATATTCTGGAACAATGCGACTTCCAGGTCTTCTGGACCAGAATCCATACTCTCCCTGATCTTACCCAGTCGATAACTGGTTTTGTTGACTCCATACGCAAATTTATTTGCCATGTGGTTGGTATAACATACCAAACCATCGAACACAGTCACTTGGCACAGTTGCTGGGGGATGTAGATGACAGTACGTTGAAGTTGTGGATTAAAAAGTATGGGTGGAAAGAGATGGGCAACTTGGTATTTATCTCCAACCAGGATGAAAATATAAAAACGAAGAATATCAATGAAAAGATTGATTTTGACAGTGTTGGTGCTATTATGGCTTCATGTCGCTGATTATGATAAATAAACTTATTATCCCGAAATCTATTTCTTTTAGTTCCTTATACAGTATATATACCTGGAAAGAACTGCTCTAGCAACTGATTTCAAGATATTTTTCTTCTAATGTATCCCAGTTCTAGTTCTATACAATATGAATGAACTCACATTTGAAAACAAATCCCAATGGAATAAATTCGGTAATAAATAAATGGGTGCGTTTTTGAAAAAACGATCGAACATGTCGATTGATATTTTAGAAGCGCATCGATCCTTCCCGAAAAAAATTATATATACACACTGTATTTTATCACATCTTCAACTATTTCGGAAATGTCAAGTGTTTTGAGCCAAATGGAATGAATTCGATAACGAAAAATTAACGGGGGCGTGTTCGAAAATGTATTAAAGCGTTACCACCGATAAAACAAGGCCAGCAGACTCTGACGTAAACAGCTCGTGACGTCGCATACTCAGGCCATCTTCCAAGGCTTTCGCGTAGATCGATCGTCAGTTTGTTTTTGTTTAAGAACGGTGGCGTAGGTAAATCGCGTTTGCTCGAATTCTCTTGTTGTTTATTCATCAAAATAATTGGCAGAGAAATTACCGTTTTGTGATATATTTCGTGTTGTGGTAGGCGAAATAACAATGCCTTACAAGTGTTGTGTTCCCTTTTGTCGGGGGAATTATGTGGGTGGTCCAAAAATTCATGCTTTTAGTTTCCTGTTGGACAAGGAACTATCGAAAAAGTGGGTACATGCAATTCACCGCAAGGATTTTACGACTCCATCTAAGTACAGTAAAGTATGTGAATTGCATTTTACTGAAGATGATATTATTACTTCATCTACTGCAACCGATTCAAAAACTGACAAAACTGTAACAATAGATTTGAAAATTCCTAGGCTCAAAAACGAGATGTTATTCCCACTCATAATTTCCCAACTGTCCATCTTATTTATCGAAAGATGTAAAATTACGCACAAGTCGTGATGAAAAACTTGAGATACTACAGACTAAAAATTTGGCACAAGCCCTTTTATTACCAAAAGTAAAACTGAATTCGAAAATTACCAAAAATCATTTTGCTACACAGAATTTCAAGAATTTCTAGTTGTATTAGAGTCTTTTCAGTTGCCCGAAAAGTGGTTCAAAATTATCGATTTGCAAAAAGTCACATTATTCAAATTGTCTTATTCTCCAGGGCCCGTAATTACATATTCGGTTGTGATTGATTTTGTTTGGAATGTGGAATCATTTTTGTATGACCTAGCGATACAAACATCTCTAAAAGCCAATCTGAAAACACCTTTTATCTCTAATAATATCAATCAAATCAAGGAATTACTAATTGAAATAGATAAAAACGAGATACATAATTCGGGAAAATGTCTTGATAATCAGAAAAAGAGGGTTTTGAAACATATTTCGAATGCATCGGACTCTTTGGTTTCTGACTCAATACATTCTCAAATTTCTTTCTGAAAACGGTCATTTGCCTCGTGGCAATGAATGCAGAATTCATTCCAATGATCAAATTGCAACTATTATATTAACATGTACTACACAAACACTCTACTTAAAAATTACTGTTTCAAGTCTAACGACCAATTGGGTAAAAATTCCAACAACAGGAAATTGAAAACACTCACTGGCTAATTTTGTAGGTAATAGGGAATCTCCAAGATAAATATAGGTAATTAGGTATAACAAACGGCATGTCTATCAAACTAAAATACATTTTCCCCAATTTTCTTTCGATCAATCTCATGATAAGTTTATGTTCTGCGGGCCCTGTATAAGTAGGTTGTGTGAAGTTTACCTCTAATGAGATTGAATCACTACAATTTTTGCCAATATATTTAATTCGAATGGGTTGCTGTAGGTGGGTATTTGTGTTTTATTCTGGTTTTTGCTTTGAAACTTCGTTTTTCCATAATAAAATCGAATGGGATGCGCAGAAGGGCTCAGTTGACGGCTGACATCCTCTTTCAAACGGAAGCCCTTCAAAAAAAAGCAAAACCGGCTCAATAATGATCTAAAACTAAAATAGAAATACGCGGTCGCTTTATATAGCGCTATAAGCGATTGTCGTTTCGAGCCGCTGGTTAGGCCTGACTAAGTGACTTCACCCACGGAGCATGCAGGCCTTGTTTTATCGGTGGTAACGATTAAAGTCGTTTATTTCCTTCATCCTATTAATTTACAACACAAATTTACAATCACAACGTGTGTATAATGATCTGGAGCATCATATAGTGCCCCTAGAGATGTCCCTCCGCGTGACGCAGAGGTGGCTGGTGTTGCCCAAGGGATGTGCGAGAGGATTTGTGGAGTGTTCGTCGCAGCTACCGATCTCCTAGGGCTAAGCCCTTTATAAAGGTAATCTCACTGTGGGGTGTGTGGGGCGGGGGAGTTGCTCAAACGTGATCAGTGCAGGGAGTGTTTCCGGTTTTTGGAGGAAAAATAAAATGCAAAAACAAAAAAACCTCCTTCTAGTTAGGCTCGGACAGCTGGACCTCCACGTTTTCGTGTTTGTACATCTGTCCGACTTCAGTGCCGTGTTTGCTCGTGAGCAGTGGCACTATTTTATTTACTTGTTTGAGAGATAGTGTTGCCTAGTGTTCGAAAATGGGTAAGTATAGAATTTTGAATTGTATATGTAGCTATTCATATTTGTATCCAAAATTATGTAGCGAGCGTCGGTAAGATGTAAGTGGAAAGAAAATAGAATAGAAATAAACAACGATCACTTCTTGTGATTTACTCAGTGAGGATCGAACAACGATGTTACACCTTCAATGAGAATTGTTGTGTGGCATATCAATTTTGATAAATAAAATATCTGATAGTTATCAGGGTATACAGGGACATGAATGAGGCATTCGGGAATTTACCAGTCGGAACGTCCCCTGGAAATATACTAAAGCAGGACATCCCAGGGATGTCCTAATCATATCCTTGTACCGACAGTACACTTTGGCACATAGGAGAGACGTACCTAGAGGATATACTTGGGTTGTTATAGGGTCCTTGATAATTGTGCGGAGTTTTATTTGACTTTTTGAAGTGGGTCAAATCACCCTTGTCTCTGGGATGTAACCATAACCATTCATACGAGCACTGCCGTGTAGAAAGTTATTCGAAGGAATTGAAACAAACATTTGAAATTTTGGTGGCGGAATAATTGAACATTTGGTGGCGGAATATTTGAACATTTGGTGGCGGAACATTTGAAATTTTGGTGACAAAACATCAATCTCCATTTTATTCGAGAAAAATCGCTCATCTTGAATATCCTGATGATCAGGATAATGGAACAATTGAATAAGTTTGCGAAGTTTCGATTTTAATTGACGTTTTGAAATGGGTCAAAATCAAGTTCGAAGATTCCGTTACAAACATATACCTACAATAGTTATTTGTTTAACTAGGCAGCAAAGTAGTAGATTGACTGCCGTGGCTGAATTCATAGCCGAGCGTAGCGAGGCTAGGAATGCAGCTAAGGCAGTCAATCTACTTTGATGCCGAGTTGAACATATAATTTTTCCTCCGATTGTTCATAATGATATATAAATATATATCTCTTTATTTTTCCTGTAATGTTCAATTAAAATAAAATTTGATAGAAATTGCAGTTGTTGGAATGGTTGGTTGCTATGGAAATGTCCATAATAATTATAGTTTGAAAATTCAAGAAATTTCTGACAGTTGTGCGAAAAAATATCGGATTATTTAAATTATTATATAATGGACAGTGATATATAGTGACCAGGAAGTACTTACACCTCCAGAAATGAGGGAGGTGGCAAAAAATATAGAGTTGAATTTGTTGCCGGAGAAGTCTCGGATGAAATATGAAGGAAATTATGAACGATTTATGGATTATTAATTTTGCTGATACATATCAATCAGCAAAGTACACACTTTGCTGCCTAGGCAGCAAAAGTAATACTTTGCTGATTGATATGGGTCAGCAAAATTGATATTTGCTGCCAATCGGGGAAAAATATATTCGTGCCAAAAGCTAAAATACAGGGTGTTTCATAATATATGCGCAGAACTTCAGGATGTGATGATAGCTCGTCCAAAAATAAAAAATAGGAGTTTCTATTATCCTCTAAAATGCATTATTTTCGAAATACAGGGTGTTTGAATTAACAAAAAAACATTTTTTGCGAATGGTACCGTTTATCGCACAGAAAACAGCTTTTATATAGGCATTTTTCGTATTACTAGCTCATATTGAGCTATGTTTTTTTATTTCTTGGAGCGCACGGAAGGAAATTCCTATGATGTTCGTGGAACATATCATACGTACCTAGGGAAGATAGGGAGAGGAGGTAGTTGTTGGAATGTTTTTTGAACTTTTGGAAGTTGTAATAAGTTCTTGAGAATACTTCCTTTGGCAAAGAATTCCGAATCTTCGTCGTTTTATCAACGAACGAGTTTTGGTAGAGTGCTGTGCTATTTCAAAGTAACGACGAAAGGATGTGCTGACTGGGCCTCTCGAGTTGGTCTGACTGGTATTGCTAGTAATGGAATCATAGCAGAGATTTCTGAGGAACATTTCCCGTTGAAGTAACTATAAAACATTGAAAGGTCGACGAACTTTTTACAGTTTTCTAATGAGGTCAATGAGTATGAGTGCGCGGCATCACCCAGACCCGACGAATGGCTCTTCTCAGAATGAAATCTGAGAGCATCAGCATATGTTTATGTGCTGAACCCCAGCATACATAAGAACAGTATTCTGAAACTGGTCGTATATCTGTGCTTTGTAGATCATGAGAAGCTGAGGTGTAAAGTAGATTTTTGTGAAGCAGCTTATTTTTCCATGGACCGGACATATGATTTTGCCAAGAGAGAGTATTGCTGATGGTAATAACAGAGCATATGAATATAGTGCGGTCTTGGTGGGTATGGTACTATATCCGGCATCCTGAGTTCCGCCTTTATAAAGAAAATACAGGCTTTAGTTTTGGTGGCGTTGAATTCAAATAGGTATATAATAGATCTTCATTGACAGCGTTATTGGCCTGCCTTCGTCGTAAGTTCTTAGTTTCCTGGGAAGAAATGGGAATTCTAGAAGAGAACGCAGTATATGGAGAGTACTATCGTCTGCAAAGCTGTGGATATGGCAAGTGGTTACTCCCAATAGATCGTTGATATGAAGTAGGAACAATGTTTGTGCCATTAAAATTGATACTTGTGGAACCACAACATGGAGCGATCTGCCTGGAAGAAAACCTCGATGAAAGATGGTATAGCTGAAGCGGTAAGCCGTATGATGGCAGTTTGTGGAGCAGTCCTTGGTGCCAAATAATCCCTTCGATATATCTAACGCCACAGCTAGAGGTTCCCCATGTTCTTCTAATGAAGGTTGCCATATATGGGTGACGTAGGCATCAAAATCTCCAGTTGATCTTGGGTGGCGAAAGCCATATTGTCTATCATTAATGATTCCTGAGCTTTCCATGCAGATATTTGATGAGCTCAATGTTGATAGTATTCTCCATCACTTCGGAGATGACTGATAGCAGGGCAATTGGTATATAGTTGTTTGGCATGCCTTTGTTTTTTTTTTTGGGGACTAGTTGGACTCTAGCTATTTCCAGCAAGAGAAGAAGAGAAGAGGAAAAATATCCGACTTGTAGGAGATGGTGAACAGCTTACAGAGAATCGATGTCAATTCTGGTGCAGACTTCTTGAGAATGATGGGTGGAACTCCATCAGGAATATTAGATTTATCTGTTTCGACATCGAGCAGAATGCGTTTTGATAGTGAGTTGATAAAGGACAATTTCGGGCACTAGGAACCCAATAAGGTGGAGTTTGCTGCGAAGGTCTCTGCCAAAATGTTCGCTTTCTCTTGTGCGATGTTTTTGCTAATGTGCCGTCGGCTTTGGAGTGTGGTGGGAATTAACTATTAGTGCAATTCCTAAATTCCGACTGCTTCAGCAAGGGACCAAAACGAACGGGAGCCATTGGGACAATCTATGATTTTCGATCTTTTTTTTGGTATTATACAGGGTGTTAAAGAACTATGGGATCAAACTTCCAGGAGTTATTCAGTGCAATAGTAGAAAACATTTGAGTAGTGGGTCCTATGTCCGGAAGAATGTTACTATGGCACAACGGCCTAAGACGCGTTAAAATTTAGAAATACGATGAATTGCCTAAATAGAATTTAATGCATTTAATTTTCGCCTTTTGTAGATGATATCACCATAACAATTGTACAAAATGTCTTCCTTCAACCTGAATACACCGATATAAACGTCGCACATGATTTCGGCAGACTTCGTAGAACAAAGACTTAACATTTCCCCAAGGGAAAAATTCTACCGGCGTTGAATCAGGTGACCTCCCAGATAGCACAAGTACATCTTATGGATATACTATGGATATCCATCATGGATATTGTGGATGTCCATAAGATATCAACTATGGATATGGATAAGAGATAGTAGGGGAAAGTTACCTATGATGGCATGTTTCCTATGATGGCATACTATCGATATTTCTAAAATTTGAATTTGGCGCTCAAATGACCCGTTTGTCAGATGGTCGTTACTATCTATCGATGTCTACGAACACTCATACGCGTCGGATAGTTCAACAAATATTTGTGGATATAAAACAATTTCGGTAAGTCTCGAAGTCATTTTCAAGCAGTAATGAATTCGATGTCATGTTCTTAATAGACTTTATTCGAGAACACCCATTCAGTGCATGCTTTTGATGAATGTTCTTAATTTGGTACTGTGTTTATTTTGAGGTTAATCTGTAACCAAAAAATTATTTCGATTTTTTCAAGTTGAAGTGTGGACTTTTCCTATGACGGCATACGATAGTCGTTCCTTTGATGGCATGGTATATGTATGGTATCCAAATCAAGAGAATTGTGGATTTCATGCCAGATGTGCAAATCCTGGTGCCATATCGAATGTGCCGGTGTCGAAAAACGAAGAAAGCAATTCGTCTGCGAACTCTGCCTATGAAATATTTGTCATCTGATGACTGTTTCGAAAATGCTACTTTCTGATTTATTCCTAAGTTTATGTTTTTGTGAGAACTGTCCCATTATTTTGAATACATCAATCTTTCCATAATAAAGCACTTATTTCAATTCAAGAATAGGTTAACCTCAGAAGACCTCATGGATTGAAGGTATGCCATCATAGGAGGATACCTGCCTATGATGGCACATTGACGTCATTTTCCTTTAAATTTTTTTCTCAAAAAATTTCAAAATGTATGAAGAATGCTATGAGTTCTGATCAATTATGAAGTCATTGTGTGTTCAAATTACACACAGATCATCTCCCAAACTTATTAATAACGTGTCAATGTTCATGTAAAGTTAAGTATGCCATCATAGGTAACTTTCCCCTATACCTTATATATAGAAAAATCACAAAAATTGGGAAGCACTCATGTCTCACTGCGTTCGAATTATGTAGTTGTCAGTTCATATGCATCATCAATTTTGGACGAATTCGTAGGAATCACTTCCAAATTCACTTCAAATTAATTAAATATGAGAACAGATTGACATTATTTGACTATTTCAAGGTTGGTAGAATGGATGATCTATAAATAATCATCAGTTCTACCAATCTTGGATTATTTGAGAGTTTTGAGACGTTACGCCACCTTTCTGGAAACCGAATTAATAATAATAGCAGAAAGTGCATCAAAATGTGTGCTATCTTTTGAAAGACCCACGCACAAGTTGTTACTTTTGTGGATCTCCTTTTATCTATTTATCATTTCATTCATTGTATACCTATACTTGATTCGAAATTTCTAGGTATTGATCTTTTGTCTCTGATGTATCTTATGGATATCCTATGGACGTATTCAGGACGTTTGTTTCGGATATCTCAAGTACATCCGCAATCGGATATCTTATGGATATACATTTCATTTCCACGGATATCCCGCCTTGAATAGGACTTGAAATGGATATCCATAAGATATCCTGTGTTAACTGGGCTAGGAGGCCAAGAAACTGCTCTACCTCTGGCAATCCAACGGTGCCCAAACCGCTGGGTTAAAGCCTCACGTACTTGTACAGCAAAGTGAAAGTGAAATCACACATTTGCTATCGAACATTTAGTGGAACATTTTCGAGATTTCCCTCCAAGAAACGCCGGTAAATATGTTCTGTTAGGGCAAGGGTCCTTGCGCCAGCGATGGTAGGCTGTTTGTTTCAAGGCAACAGCTTTAGAACAGTTCATGTTGAACCAGGATTTCGAAGCTGATGGTGTTTTCGAAGAATGGGAAATGCATGTGTCCATTCCAAGCGTGATTATCTCGGATATTTCTGCGGCACACTGTGAAGGATCCTCAGAATCAAAGCATATCCTACGCCAAGGAAACTAGGAGAAAAACATGCGGACTCGTCCCAGTCCCAGTTATAATGCCATACAAGGCGTGGGGGTGCTGGAGTAGTTGATGGAGTGAAGAATGGGCTGGTTGTGGAGATGATTGTGTGATCAGAGTTGCCAAGTACAGCTCGTACATCTATGGTGTAAGGTGCTGAATTATAAGTAAGAAATAAGTCGAGTGTGTTGGTTGAATGATTGTTGACATCGGAAATTCGTGTAGGTGCCTCGATAACCTTAACAAGCTTCAATAAGCCATGAGTGATGGCGAGAGCTCCGGCTTGTCGCTCAGCTTCATTCGTTTTGTTGAGGTGTACGAGCCAAGCAGTGTTGTATGTGTATACATTGAAATCGCCCATGATGATGATTTCTGCTGCTGGATAGTTCTGTTGAATTAGGTCGAGCTTCAAGGAAAAGAACTCGAAGAGCTCTTCGTAGGATGTATTATTTGGTGATAAGTAGCGACATCAAAGATATTTGGTCTGTTTCTGGCTATCGAACCACCACAAAACATCGAACTTATTTGGTTCCTAAGTTAGTTCTCGGTGAAATGAGAGATTTGTCTAAGAATAGAGGCAGAGACCTCCCTTGAACCTGAAACTGTCTGGCTTATTCTCATCAATCTGAAGGTGTCGATGCACATCGTTGATGCTCATACTTAGACCATGGATGTTACATAGATAGGTATACGTAGGCTTTTGTTAGCCGATGGTGAACCCTCTAGCACCTCTCGCCCGGAAACCCGAATAGAGAGGTATTTTACTTCCGGATCATCGCATTTGTCTGTATTGAAGAGGAATATAAGGTTGATATGGAAGGAAAAGGAAATTGGATTGGGTTGGGTTGGCCGAAATTATCAACCAGCTACTGAAACATGGATATAACCCATTCCACAGCGCCTATATAGGGTCGTCAATGTGGTGGTATCGCACCGGGCGATGGTGTTAGCCATGTACGACAGACAGGACTTTCCGTGGCGTTGGTTCATTCTAATCCAACCGGCACACAGATGCGGAGCTTTCCATTTTTTAAGTCACAAATCGGTGAAGGAATTGAAGCTAGTGGGCGTTTTTCCCCCAACTTCTACACCACTGGAAGAAGAACAGTTTTTAGCCGCCCATTTGAACCGCCATGTTTTATACACAAAAAAATGTACTTTTATGTTGAGAAACATGGAAAATTTTGCGTGTATTGAAGCATACATTTCCAACAATTAATTTAACAGTACGATTTATTATCGTTTTTTTATATTTTGCAATTATGAAGTTATAACGTTTGATTTTGTTACTCGTTTTAACGTTTGAATAGATTTGGCTTAATTAGTAAAAGAAATATTTCAAGAATTTTCCAATATGAAAGTTGATTTTACTAGAAAACGGTAAACTTTAGTGGTCATGACCAAGAGTACTTGTTTTGTGTCAAAAAACATTGGCGAATTATACGGTCTGCTCAAAACTGTACTTTTTCTAGTGTCGTAGGGAGAAAAACACCGACTAACCGTTCAAAATCTTCTTAATTATGAGTAGAAAAGGCTCACAGAAGCTGTCTTTTGTGCGATAAACGGTTCCAGAGATATTCGAAAAAACGATTTTTATTTCAATATCAACACCCTGTATCTGGATAATAGTGCATTTCAGAGGGTATGTTGATGGATACTTTTTTGTTATTCTTGGACGAGCTATCACATCTTGGAGTATAATAATATGAAACACCCTGTATATAAGCGTGCAGAAAATCGACCTAGCCTTTGGACTACCTTCTACACAAAAACGGCCAGTGCTTATATGTAACTGATGCTGATTCATTCGGGGTTGGATTTTGAAATTTGGTGGGTACCAATTATACCAAATTGCCTTTAATTATAATTTTTCTTAAGATAAAATCTATATTGGCTAATATCTAATATATACATACAATGATAGGCTTAGGTTAAGCTAGTGAAATAGTGATAGGTAGTCTGCGAGCTGATATGGAGGGCCAATTATTGAGACAAGTGCTAGTAGTAGGTGTCCTATTGCGTGAATCGCATCCGTGTGCAGAGGTTCATCAATGTGCCATCCTGGTGTTGTGAGGAATTTTATGTTGATATTAGCTTGAGGAATCCTTGGTGTACATATACAACATGTAGTCTGGAACACTGGGTAAAGTGATGTTCAAGGGTGTCCAGGGAAGAACAATGCAGGCATCTAATGTTCGGGTGATGGTGTTGTTCTGCTATTCGTGATTGAACTGGGAAGGTATTATAATTAAGAGAACAAACTCAAAGTCTCGCTCCAAGTAAATTATAATCAAATAATATATGCTATATGCTACATGTTTCGACTCCTAGGAGTCATCATCAGGCTTGCTAGGTAGGAGGAGAAAGGAAACTATAAAATTGAGAACATAGTTCTTAAGGCTTTTAAGCCCAAAATAATTTCAAGTAACATTTTTGAATTTTGGTTTTTTGAACCCCCAAATAAACATTTTTCTAAAATGGAAGGTATTGTTCACTATCTGGTACCATATAGTCTCTTTGCTGCGATGGAATATATTTGTTTTATGACTTCACAATATTCCTACAAAGTCCATCATATCTATTATCGCTGTATTATTATTCGCCCAGTAAGCACACCCTTCCGTTCCTAGAAAAATGTCCAACATTATCATAAATAATTTGTCTAACAACAGCAAAGCTTTGGAATTTTTTGCCAAAATATTTATTCCCAATAGCTTATGCTTATTATGCGCTCCAATAGATTAAAAAAATTATGAAACATTCGTAAATTCGACAGGAAGGTGACAAGAATTATAAAAAATTTTGCTCTCTCTTCTTCAATAGCCACTTACTTGTGGTCCACAACTTTTATTGTCATCAAAGTGCTGAATATTGATAGATGTTGAATGTTGGTAAAATTGAAACAACTAGTGTGTGATGAAACACTAAATCAACAATAAGAAAGCTACTAAAAAACTGGAAATTATCAGAATATAAGGCTAATTCTCAAAATATCGAATATGTACTTTTGAGAAGCATCAATATTCATTTAAATATAAAAAAATATAGAGAGGGGTATGGGTTATATCTAATTGATAACAGCTTATTTCGAAAATCTGACTACACCACTAGATTCTACGTAAAAATATATATGAGTAACAATTTTAACTTTTCCTATTGCTGAGATACATAGAGGTCTCAAAATCCAACATTTCAATTTCAATTTCGCCCGAAATACAAAATCTCTTCATTTTATTGATATGTATAAGCAACCATTTTGGATTTGATCACATTACAATCCAATATGGTGCACTTTCGGTTTTATTGGAAATGCCAGCAATTTTGCTTCTTCAAATGGATCACCCTGTATATTTATACTATCGCCCTGATCTCTCAGAAATATAACCAAACGACTAGGAAATTCTGACAGGAAATATAAGTAATGCAAATGAGTACCTATATAGTACTGCTCTGGAATGATTATGTATAGTGGAGAAGGAGGAAGAATATCAATCTGAATCGTAACTAATATCAATACCAACTTGGTGTTAATATGGTTAGCTTTCATTCATCGTGAATTGGGGTTCGGTTAGGAAAGGGACAAGCGGTGTTGGGGAGGAGAGTGGGTGTCCAAGGTTGATGATTTCAACCACTGGGCATAATAACAATATCATTTCATCATATATCGTATATAACAGAAGAAATAAGGTAGAATTATACAATATTTGTAATTTTTTAGAGGATTTTGAAAAATTACTGTTTTTTCTAAGCGCCATATCTCGATAATAAATAAATTGATCTGCAGAAATACAGAGATGAAATCTTAAGAAAGTCATGAGACACATTTTTGACGTGAGACAAAAGGAAAAAGCTTATTAAGGAAAAACCGGATTGAGGTCGAAAATTTTGCAGTTTGCACCCCCCTCCCCCCTCCTCTTTCCGCACAGGGTTCTCATGAAGAACCAAAACTTGAGAAAATGTTGATTAGCCATTCCTTAACAACATCTCGAAGTTTCATCAACTCATTCTGAAACTACCTGTCTACTGTACTATATTGGATTATAATGTTATCAAATTCGAAATGGTTTTGCTTGTATAACTCTGTACCAAATTTCAGAATAATCATGTGCGCATTCACCAATATCTCGTATGAACGTTCGTTTATTTCGTTGTAATGTAACTAATTGAATAGGTATTCTATAAAAAATGTATATTTGTTGATTGGACATAATTTTTGAAGTTTCATAGTGAAGATCATAGAGAAATACAAATGGATGTAAATGAGAATTATCTCAGATATTCATTAATATCTACATTACAATGGAACGAGATGTTCAATCGTTCCTTTTTTTGTGCTACGGAATAAATAAAACCTATACCGTTAATATTTACGAGATATTGGTGAATGCGCACATCGACAGAATAGTTTTTTGTATTACTAGGCGGCAGTCAATCTACATTAATTGCTGCCCTGTGGAACATATAATTTTTTCTCTAAATGTTATAAAACCAATTTTGTCTAATTTGTGTTCATCCAATGTCATTGTCAATTTGGATTACATATATCATTCAAATTACTTAGAACGTTGCATAGCAACAAACTTTTTCTGCCTAGGCAGAGAAAGTACACTTTTCCTGCCTATTGAGTGTCAGAGAATAGTTATTTGTTTTACCAGGCAGAAAAGTAGTAGATTGACTGCCATAGCTGATAGTTCATAGCCGAGCGTAGCTTGGATGGGAATTCAGCCAAGGCAGTCAATCTACATTTGCTGCCGTGTGAAACATAGATTTTTTTCTCCAAATTATGTAAAATCAATTTCGTGTGATTTTTTCATTGAAAAATCCATAATTTTGTGTTCACCCAATGTCAGTGTCAATTTTGATAACTAATTTCATTTGAATTTCTTGGAACGTTGCATAGCAACAAAATTTTTCTGCCTAGGCAGTAAAAGTACACCTTTTTTGCCTGTTAAGCTGCAGGAGAAGCGCACTATTCCAGCCGCTTGGAGAGAATAGTTATTTGTTTTACTTGGCAGAAAAGTAGTAGATGGACTGCCGCGGTTGACAGTTCAGTTTCAGGAATTCAGCCAAGGCAGTCAATTCACATTTATTGCTGTGTGAAACATATCATATTTTATTAGAATTTCTTTAACGTTGTATAGCAACAAACTTTTCCTGCCCAGGCAGTAAAAGTACACCTTTAATGCCTGTTAAGTGTCATAGAAAAGCCACTTTCCCTGCCGCTTGGACAAAAAAGTTTTTCTAGAACTGCTATGAAAAGTAGCGTATTTTTCATAGCTCACTCAATTTCAAAACCATGTATATTGCTCATACTGTGAGAAATATTTTTTTTCACGGTACTTTGTCAACATCACATACATTTTTCCATGGAGAATCAACAAAAATTGATCAAAAGTTAGTCGGCTTCTGTTGATAGTTGTCAGAACTCTCAGCGGAAGTTTTTTAAATTCATAATAAATAGCATGAATATACTGCGAGTATAGGGACGATATTACACCGCCACAGATAATGGAAAAAGCTGCAAAAGATTAGTTGCTGGATATTTGAAGGAAGAGTATGGATTGGAATACGAAAAATTTATGGAATGTAAAAAAAATTCAACAGTAAAATCTTTTTTCTATACAAACGTTAAAAAATGACAAGGTTCGCGCATTGATAACAAATTGCCAAGTGACACTTTTTTTCAGTTTCCTACGCTACCATGATACCTTGCACAAAACAATGCGCGAAGTAAAACAGTGCGCGAAGTACCTACTTCGCGCATTGTTATGTAGGATATAGAAGATATTTATATTTCAACTTCATGGTCCTCAATCGAGCAAATATCCACGAAATCATTCATTTCTGAATGTTCAACAATAACTTTGTTTTATCGCTTGGAGCGCACGAAAGGAAATTCCTATTATGTTCGTGGAACATCGTGCGTACCTAGGGAGGATAGGGGGAGGCTTTCTAAGCCACTTCAACACTATTTTTTATATCAAGCTGAGCATATTTTTACTTTAGAACTATATTTTATGACGTATGTAGAAAAAAATGTTGTTTGCAACTCGAGCGCGAAATACTTTGGTCATCTCGACTACCTATTTTTCTAACTCAGCTACGCCTCGTTAAAAAAATCAGATCTCGATCACCAAAGTAGCATTTCGCGCTCTAGATACAAAAATTACCATTTCGGAAAATGTTCTTGTCTCGTATACGTCCAGGAACTAGGAAAGGCGTCTACTCTTTGGTTGCAATATTCAATGTTGCGAAATGCCACAGTATAAAATGAATACCGATAAGTTACATTACTTGTACCTATTCTTTGAATTTGTGCGGTTGTAGAAAAAATATAGTGTGTAACATGTGGGGAAAAGTACTTTTCGCACTTGTTGCACATTACACTATTCTAGTTTCAGACAATTCTCTCAAAAACCGTTGTTCCTAAGGAATCAATCGAAAAAACTGAAAAGAAGAATCCCTCAGATTCTACGTCAAAAAAAATATTGGGCTTATTACAAGTTAGTATAGTCTTGGAAACGAAACTCTTCGTTTATGAAACAGCAAAGCTTTGTAATTCATTGCTGAAAGGAGTATTCCCAAGAACTTATAGCTTCCAGAAGTAAAAAAAAACAATACCTACCTCCTCTTACTCCCTAGTTACGAACGATGTTCTTCGAACATCATAGGGATTCCCTTTCGGATACTCCAAGAGATAAAAAAAACATTAAAAAACATTATCTATCTACGAAAATCGTCTTAGTTACACCATTGACAACTGAACAACGGGTGGACCAGCTTTTATGATATTTGATTTTCTGGATTTCTCATAGTCCGCAATAGAATAATAAGTGGGGAACACAAAGTCTCAATCGGGACCTATAATACTCCTTGGCTGAAGCCTCTGGATATAATCTTGGTGCCTGGGTATAATGATATTCTTCACTACCTTGGTCACCTTAGTGAATAAATAACTATCAGGTAGGATAAACTTCAGGGAATAAAGGGTGCTTACATTCGCTCATTTGAGGAAATAAACTGGCACTTTCAATCCATCAGGGATTGAAAGTGAATACTGGATTTTTTTTGAACGCCATGTACGGTTTCAATGCACATCACTTTTCGATGTCAACAACAATATGATAACTCCCCATCAACCAGAAAAGTTGACATTTAATTGAAACTAGTGTAACTATACCGCTACGAGTACAAACGTTTTCTGCCTTTCCTCATCTTCTTGATCATCTTTGAAAAACCACGGTTGAGAAACCCAATTCATTCACTAACTTTTTTATCCAAAAACGTTGTAAGAAAAAATATCTCAGGGGTTGAATATTTCAACATTTTCAACACCTCCTAAGCATACTCCAGGGTTGAAAACATTCTTAAATGTGTAGTTTCATTAAAAAATGATATTTACCAAGTTTCGTGTCTTCAGCTTGATATAAGTATAAGGGGAATGGAAAACGAGAACATTTTTTTTCATCAGAAGGGTGTAACTTTTCCCTGGAAAATATTTTTCAAAAAATTTAATAGCAAATACCCACCATATTTTTCATCACAGAATCACCCCATGATTTTTTCGCTGCTATTTGGATACACTGAAAAAAATGGTCGGTAGTAAATACCAAACGTTAAGTGAAAATATTCCCACTACAAAATAGTATATATGATACTTATAGTATACTATGATACAATTTTGTTGTGATATCATTCGATCAATGTTGTGACTGGCGCCTATTTCACAAAACGTTTGGTATTCACCATCGACTATTTCTCTGAGTGTCCACCCTGTATACAAGACATCCTTCTGTTGAACCTGCGATCGCAATCTGTAGATACAATATAAGAGTCGAGTCCTTAATCGCAACACTCGGGATTGAGTTTAAAATACACATAAATAATATTAAAGAAGTCATGTTACATTTTAGTCTGCCATATTTATTATCACCGCGTCCGCATAAGCCCGGATTTATTGTAATCATATGTGTGGTTGCTGTGCTAAGCTATCGTCCAAATCTCTCCCGGAGACCGAGATGCTCGCCGAGGACACAAACCCAGCCAAGAATTGCAGGATTTATTGCAGGGCCTATTATGAATATATTATTGCGTATTTTAGTGTGTGCTCATCAGCGAAATGACCCGCGAATAGACAAGACAATAGATTGTTTCTGTAGGCCAGACAATGAACGATGCCCGTTTCAAACTTACCGCCGTATTGAGAGTCAGGCCAGAGTCGCTCGTACCTGTGCTCTTTGCTTCTGCTGCCCACTGGACAGGTTGCGGGGCGAGGCAGGTCGGAATGCGAAGGGGGGGGGGCCGAACAGGCACCACTGACTCTCGCTTAGTTCATCTCAAGATCCGAGACGTGGAATACCTACGGCGCGATCGTTGCCTCCGCGATACAACCTATTGTTTACTTGTTATTCAATCGAATCTGGCCATGGAACCCGAAACAGCCGAGTGTCCGATGAACTGAATGCACCGCGAAACGAGTTCCGTGATAAAAGATCGAAGAACGGTGCTATAGTGCGAGTGCGAATGTTTTGTGAACACTACTTGGGATTATCTACTATAGTACGGGATCGCAGCTTCTGCGAGAGTAGCACGAGATAAATTTTTAACAACAGGTATGTGTGTGCGAGAGAAATGTCTTCAATCATTCCACAGATACAACATTGTGACAGATTTCTCGAATTAGCTCAACTCATATGAGTGAATTGTTAGCATCTTCGGCATCATCTAAGTATACCGCTGTACCATTTCATGAAAACTCTTGGAATTCCTTCTAGATGCACATTAGTCATCAAGCAATCCTGATACTTCATCCGTAATGTTTTGAAGTTAGGTATGGTTTCAAGCTTAGGTAGGTACGTATACGTAAGGGATTAGGGGATTTTTTCACTTATATCACCTGAAGCTGTTAAGATTCAAAACATCCCGCACTCGGCAACATCAAAGAATCTGGTTAATTGGGGAACCATTACAAACATTTTTAAAGATTGCTGACCGCACTAGTGTATAGGTTATGAAGAATGTTTTCAGAGAGGCTAGTAGCGCTTTTGTTCTGGTTATTAGCACGTCTCTGTCAAGGGATGTTCTCTGATGGGTCTTCGGAGAGTATGAGAAGGTGCCACTTCATGACCTGTGTTTTCTTAGTATATTGAAATAAGTTTGAGAGTTCGCGTCAATGAATCGCTTCAGACAAACAAACATATATCTTGGTTATTGGACCGGTTTGTCTAAATGCCACAGGATAATTTGAGTACTTGTTTTGATGGCTGCTATAATATACCTATTATAAGTACGTTGAATCGAGTGTTGAACTATCGAATGAAAACACTCGTAAACACATTCATCAATACGATTTTGAATAAAAATTGGATCGAGTGATTCTTTTCGGTGAAGTTGATGGAATCAACGATAGTGTAAATTATTCAATCTGATGGTCCAATGGAATTAATTCAGAATCATTCAGCTGTGAAATCAGATCATTGAATATGCATCGATATTCGAACCAACTAACATTTTCCTGAAGTAGAAAAATGTTTTTTGTTGTTTCTTTCAATACATATACCTACAAACTAGGTAGCTGAACTATATCAGAAATTGTCTCATGTCATAATATACGAGTTAGTTAAACATGATGAAGCATATTTTTCAATATTAGGTAGGAGTATAACATGCAGTTTGAAATCATAATAGGTAACCTATATGATATCGTACTGAGTAGATAGCTACAGTACGTTGGATAGTTGAATATCTACTCACATGAATCGCAATCAAAAGTCATTGATCTGGTTCATTTAAGTCTTCAAGGATATAACGTTCGATTGAAAATAAGCTTTATACACGAGTTTATACACTTCGAAAGGAGCGAAATGTTGGTACCGTATTTGAAAGATGCTAGGATATAATCGAAAACCATGATAGAGGAAGCAACAACAAATTAAATTTAATGAATCGTTAAATTCTACACTCACACACACATACTAATCCCCTCTATACATTTCAGGATGTGCGAGCGATGACGATAATGGTTCCCGCAATGGCGCTGGTCTTCCTGGCGAACCTGCTGATCCTCACAGCAGCAGGAGCAGAGTTCGTTCGTGATCTAGAAGTATCAGAAGGCGCGCCAGTAGGAACAAAAATCGGCTTCATAGGAGACGGGGCATCTCTGGACAGTGGACCACCCTATCTCATAGTCCCGGTAGGAGTCGCCGTTGACTCAGACCTTTCCATAGACCAGAACACCGGTGAAATAAGGACGAAAGTACCCCTAGATCGAGAAACTCGCGCCAGTTACTCCTTAGTAGCGATACCGATGAGTGGCGATAATGTGAAAGTTGTAGTGAAAGTTTTGGATGAAAACGACAATGCCCCCAAATTTCCCTCGTCCTTGATGAATATAGAATTCCCAGAAAACACTCCCAGGGATGTGAAACGAACTTTACACCCAGCTAGGGATTTGGACTTGGACATCTTCAATACACAGAAGTATAACATAATATCAGGAAACACGAACAACGTGTTCAGGTTGTCATCCCACAGAGAACGTGACGGAGTATTATACCTAGATCTCCAAATTAATGGATTCTTAGATAGGGAAACTACTCCGTCATATAGTTTAGTAATCGAAGCTCTGGATGGAGGAACTCCTCCTTTGCGTGGTGAAATGACGGTCAACATCACTATTCAGGACGTCAACGACAACCCTCCAGTATTCAACCAAAGCCGGTATTTCGCTACCATTCCCGAAAATACCACCGTCGGGACCAGCGTCCTCGAGGTGATAGCCACCGATGGGGATGCTGAACAAAATGGCCAAATCGAATATTCGATCGATCAATAGACGCCAGAGTGACAAGGACAACATGTTCCGCATAGATCCCTCCTCAGGAGTGATATTTGTCAATAAACCATTGGATTTCGAGATGAAAGAGCTCCACGAGCTGGTCATCGTAGCCAAAGATCATGGCTTGCAACCATTGGAAGCTACCGCGTTTGTTTCCATCAGAGTGACCGACGTGAATGACAACCAGCCCACCATTAACGTCATCTTCCTGAGTGACGATGCTACTCCTAAAATAAGCGAGTCGGCTCAACCAGGAGAATTCGTCGCTAGAATAAGTGTTCATGATCCTGATTCCAAAACCGATTATTCTAACGTGAACGTTACGCTGAGCGGCGGTGAAGGACACTTTGGGCTCACCACTAGGGATAACATAATCTACTTGGTTATCGTTTCGCTACCTCTGGATAGAGAGCTGCAGCCCAACTACACATTGGATGTGGTGGCCACAGATACCGGAACGCCACCTTTGCATGCTTCTAGAACCATCAACCTCCATATAACTGACATCAACGACAACGCTCCCGAATTCGAGCAGAGAACGTACAATGCCAACGTGATGGAAGTCTCTGATCCGGGTACCTCGGTGATCCAAGTCGTTGCGACTGACAAGGACGAGGGAAATAACAGTGCGATTACGTATTCTCTTGTGGACTATCCGGAAAACCATTCCGGGTGGTTCCACATAGACGCTAGAAGCGGGTTAGTGACGACGCGTGCTCACGTCGATTGTGAGACTGACCCATTACCTCGGTTGACAGTTGTCGCAACAGATAATGGATTTCCTCCTCTGAGTTCGTCCGCGACAGTGTTAGTGACCATTCACGATGTGAACGATAATGAACCCATCTTCGATCAGAGTTTCTACAATGTAACTGTAGCTGAAAATGAGGCAGAAGGTCGCTGTATAATAAAGGTAGGTGTAGAAGTACGCAAGTTGAGGCACTATCAGATAGCGAAACTGTTACTGTCAATATTTAGTGCGGAAGCCTTTGACAGTAGAAATGAGAAGACATTTTGGTCTGAATGATCCCCGACATGATCGCTTTAGAGTAAATAATGGAGTAGTATAAACAATACACCACGATAATGAACATTCATTCGATGTTTCGCTATGGATGATTTATTATATTTCTTAGTAAGGTTGGTTGTATACAACGTTCTATGACATCTCGTACAACATCTATATATACGACTGAAATGTCTTTATAACTCGCTTTTTTACGCTTTTTCATAAACATCATCTTTGCCTTATTGCGAGGCATCTAGGAAATGAACCAATGCAGCAAAAATTATGATAAATCAGTTCAAGTACAGCACTCGGTGCAGCAGTCGCAGATAATAGGGGGTCGAGGGGTGGGTATAATAATAATGACAATTAATCGACAATACCACTGATAAGTTTCAAATCAATATCCAATATCATTCTCAGATCAGATATAGAGGAAGATTCCACATAATCTGTGCCATGCAGGGATAATGTGATCAGACAAAATGATACCTACGGAATTATATCAGCTCAACTGACTAAATGGAGTCGAATGATAGAATCTTCAAGTTTTATTGTTATAAATAAAGTGATAGGTACTGTTCGAGATACTGCAGTGGAGAGCAGATAACCGATCAACGTCTAAATTGCTATTGATCTACCAAAAAATACTCTCAAACACACAAATTCTCTCTAGCTGGACTCCTGACTATTCTAGTATTGATGGTAATGGAACAGCAGAATCCCTTGCAATGCAGAGTACTGCAAGTGGTTTCATAAGATAAGAGCCCACATCAAGTTTTGCCGAACCTATATATACTGAACAACTGGACTGAAGAGTTTTAGACTCCTGGCAGAATCATCCTGGATTGGCTCATTCTGAGGTATTCATACAACGAACATCTTTTGACGCTGAAACATGAGGTCAATTTTTTATCGAAAATTTTTGGAAAAAATGATGTGGCCCATTTGAACAAATAGAAAAACTCAAGTTATGGAAAGACTTGAACAGACTTGCGTTTCTTTACTCTCAATGTGGAACTTCACATTGACGGAGGAGAAGATATCGTAGGAAGAGGCGAAATGACAGGAAAATAGAAGTACGTATTATTTATCGGTTCTAACAACTCTGTCCCCACTTTTCAGTGGCGCGATGTGGTGGACAATAACAGTTAGCCCTCATTGTGTGTCTCAGGGCACGAAGCAATTATTGTGAGAATGTGCAGCTTCATCATTTGTAGGTTTTGATCTGTTCTTTGGTATAAATGAATGATACCTACTCACGAAAATGAAATTTCGTATGCAATTTGATAAAATACATACGAAGGTTCATTTTCGTTGATACAAGAAGAGAAGTAGGAAGACCCGGAATACCTGTGATATAATGTTTAAGATAATAAAATTGAGGGAGAAACAAAACTCCAGACCAACGACAAATGGGAATGTGCATCAATTATTTGCACACTGAGGCAAATAGTTCCTCATCATCAATGAATGAAGGATAACGAGAACATTATCTCAACAAAGAATAGAAATGAGGGTATTACTAACAACAAGAGATCTCGTGGATTGATTCGATGATTGAGAGGCAGGCATCAGTTGCTACCATCTATGATCCATCGATGATCCACCTACAATACAATTAATAATCAAACGTGAATAAAGAATATACCACGAAGCAGTGGACTGCTTGTTTGTGGACGCATTCTACAGTGGTTCTTATAAATACATATAGCTAATCTAGTGAACATATTCATCAATCTGATCTTTGCCAAGCAGTGAATAAAAAATAATCCACTCAGCATAACTAGAACCACAAGTTTTCAGATATCTACACTGCCCTTCTAACCCCCGAATATTGATTTTTTGCCTATAATGAATTAGAATCTGTTTCATATGGGTGGTACTTCGGGTAGTACTGATTTCTAACTATTTACTTCGCTATTAACTAAGCAACAATAAAGTGATATGACTGTAAATAATGATTATTGGATATTTTTAAAACCCGTATTTGAAATTATCATTCGAGTTATCATTGGCCGAACTAAGCAAGAACCTCGGCAAGAACCCAGTAAATTGCCGTTGCTTAGCAGAAACATCGCAAACAGAATAATATACTTCAATCGAGACTTCAATCTATTTGCCGTTTTTTTTTGTTTAGTTGCTCCAAATATAGTTGGCAAGAGCCTTTGGGACTTAACATTGTTCATCTCGATTTGACAATTTTTACATTTACGGGGGTTTTGCTTATCAGGGCAATATACCCTTAACTGTCTTCTCAACAAATGAAACTTATTTCGCATAATAATACCCTTGGGAGTATGAGGATGATACTATCAAGGATACTATCTCGGATACTATGAAGTATACTGTAAATAATATTCGAGATAATATTGAATCTGTATAGCACTCGCTATGACATTTTGACGAATTTTGTGGTTCCAGCGCTCCGAGCAGCGCTCGTTCCAGCGCATGTTCGTTACATGAATGGTGTGAAATTCTGGTCAAATGCCTTGACTCAACGGGTGGTCATACCTGGCGAGAGGAATCTAGAGATGCATAACCCCATTTTCACTATTAATTCGGTTCATTTGATGAACTGTAAACATACAAGAACAACTTGATTCTTTTATGGATCTTTATAGTCGCTTGAACGTTTGAAACTTACGGCTAAATTAATATAAGTAACGGGGTCACAAGTGAATGTTGCTGTACATTTGTCGAACAAGATGTTTGCTTGTGAGTAGATTGGAGAAAGTTAAGGTGCATCAACTCTTTAAATAAATATGCAAATCAGATAAGAGTTTACACATAATATCTGAGAATTCGCGGTTACCTGTGCGTTCCTCAATGAGTGACATTTCTCCGAGGCTAACATCAAAATGTATGTCCGAGTGCACTTCTATAGAAGACTAGAAATTCATTAGAGCTGGAAAAGGGAATGAGCCTCGGTCAACTATTGATTAAAAATGATATATTTGTTCACTTCCTAATTTTTGTATGAAGAAAACGCATTCTTCCTCCTCCTAAACGAGTGCATTTAACAAGTTCAACTCAAATGAAGAGACTAATCTATTTGGAATATTGAAGACATCCATTTCGATGCTCAGGATTACTATCAGCAATAACCTTTCTTGGGAAAATCACGTGAGATCAATTGCTAAGAGTGCATCCCAAAAACTTGGTTTTCTGCTCGGTTTTCTGTTTCGGGCCAGGAGCTATTTCACTTCCAGTCAGCTGCTTATGATCTATAAGGCAAGGATCCGACCTGTCCTGGAATACTGTTTCCATATTTGGAGTGCAGCACCCAAACATACCCTGAAACATCGCCTGAAACTGTTGGATTCTGTCCAAAAGAGGGCATTTCGTCCGAGATTTCGTCTCATGGGTGATGCCTCGTTCACAAACTCACTCACTTCTCTGGAACACCGCAGAAAAGTTGGCGATCTGGCTCTATTTTATAGATATTTTCATGGACGATGCTCCTCTGAAATATCAACAAATGTTCCTCCCTTATTGGCAGTCCCCGCGAGATTAACACGTCGAGTTGAGGCTTCGCACCCCTTCGTGGCCACTTTGGAGATCTGCAGAACATCTTTCTTCAAAGATTCGTTCATCCAACGGACAGCGAGGCTCTGGAACACATTGCCAAGGGACGTGTTCCCCGATGCATATAACCTCCAGAAATTTAAGAAGAACACCAATTCCTACCTCTTGTCCCTTGGTTCTCTGAACATTACATTTCGTGGGAACCAGAACATAAAAAAACGAATATATTCTAGATTCGAGAAATTTACAGTCTCCAGGAGACCAAACCAGAGGGTTTTAAAGATACTTGACGAGATACTATTTCAGAAAATTTCTTTAATGGAAATCTCAAGTGCCATTTTACTGGATTAAGCGAAACAGTTCCTCGAATTCATTAGATTTCATTTCGAAATGTTGCCGAATGTGTACTAAAATCATACATTCATTATTCTAAAGAAACAATACTCAACAGTCAGTGCATACCGAGGTGCATACCTATTATAGTTCACTCCTAGGTTCATTTGTAAATGTGGGGATATTTTCACGTATAAGGGCAATACGGGGCAATATCAAAGACAATTTTCTCAAAGTTTCAAATTCTAGTTTAGGTATTTTTGTCATTGCTACTACGAATAAGACTTCATTGTGTATCTCAGGGCATGAAGTAGTCATTGTGAGAATGTGTAGTCCCATCATACGTAGGTTTTGAACCGTTCTATGGTATAAATGGAAAGGGGTTTTGCCTATCCCTCCTAGGATTCCCTCAGATACCTACTTAAGAAAATGAAATTTCTTATGCAATTAGATAAAATACATGCGAAGCGTCATTTTCGGTGATATAAGAAGAGAAGTACGAAGAAAATTGAGAGAGAAACAAAACTTCAGACCAACGGCAAAAGGGAACCTTGCACGATCATCGAATCAGTTTTTTGACGACGCAAGCCGAGACGCAAGCTAATTTGCCGATGCCGGCAACACTGCACATGAAGAGCACTGTGTTGTTGTATAAGTTCGGTTATATCTCTGTGACGCGCCTGGAACGGTTGCATCGCATTTCATATCATGTCAGATCACTTCGTTGTTTAACATTTTTCCAGTTTTTTTTGTGTTCTTAAGTGCGATTTGAAATGAGAGTAGGCTAATATGTATTCAAAATATTCGAATGTTCTATCCTGATTGTGATATCATATTTGGGATCGGAATATCTGGAAGGATTATTCCGAGGATAATGATTCAGATCGAAAAACTTCATGGTGCTTTAATCATGCGAGATATTCCTGGATTTTGAATAGGTAAATACAACGAGAATAAATAATTTGAATCATTTTGTTCATGAAAATTGGTTACCCGAAGAGAAGGAGATTACCGAGGGGCGAACCGCAGACGAAAATTTGTACACCAGACTTCACATTTTCCTAAGACTTCACTGACTACATCGAGACTTCACTGACTTATTTTCCATATCCAGCAACGGTGCACTTTATATACATATATACGTACTGAGCGATCCATCTTCCCCTCCATATTTTCATCCAGTTGAACGCAAACGTGAAGAATACTGTGATGTTGAAGGCTGCTGATCTGAATGAGCTTCTCTCAGATTTTTTCAATTTAGTCAACTTTGATATTCTCATTTATGCAAGATGGTTGAACAACACCGTGTGTTTTGTTCTTGAAACCTCTGATTTTCATAGTTGCACGGGAAATGTTCCTCAGGAATATGTGCTGTCATTCAATCACTAGTAATACCAGTCAAACGAACTCGACAAGTCCAGTTAGCACATTATTTCGTCTTCACTATTTTGTTTTTGTTATGTATAATGTTTAGTTTATTTTGGCATGATATTTTCTCGGATATTACGCTGGGATAATTCGATGGGAGTCAAGTTATGACTCGACTCAAGAGGAAATAACTCGGGAAAGAAGGGTCACTCGGATTTAAGCGAGGATATAAAAGACTGTTGTATTTCACGGGAAATTCAGACAAACGTGGTACGTATTTATTACGATTTTCAGTACAAGGTTTCATCGAGACTTCACTGACTTCATCGAGACTTCACTGACTTCATCGAGACTTCAGTGACTTCATCGTGACTTCACTGACTTCATCGTGACTTCACTGACTTCATCGAGACTTCTTCAACGTGTACTTCATTAGCGGTTCGCCCCTCGGAGATTACTAAAAGACAAGCTAAAAGAGCTATATATTATACGAGTATAAATATTTACTCTCGAATCATTGCATATTCTGTTATTTGAATTATTATCATTATTTTCCACCACTAGCTATGAAACCTACCATTATATAGTCGTTTTCGAGGCGTAAAATGTGTTTTCACTACCAAGGCAGTTTTCGGTAGTTTTAGTCATCTTGTGAACCACTGGTCTATAAAGACATAGCCACCTCTGTTATAATTAACCTGAATTCACTGTTCTGATGCGAGATTCGCATTAATGGCACTCGAATCTAGTAGGTATTTATCAATAACGACTTGTCATTATGCTGTCATGGTCATGGCTACTAGATTTTAATTAGAATCAAAAAGAAGTGCTTCCATATAGTGATAATAGGTTCATATTTCAGTTTCACATAACTGAAATGATTGAAACGTAGTGCTTGTGATGTAAAAAATTCAATATACACCTTGGTTGAAGCTGAAGCGTCGGGGTATAATCTTGTTCCCAAGGTAATACTTAAATAACTATCATCAGGTATTGTTATTGGTTGATAATGGATAAGACATGAACTGCTGATGCCACATCAAATTAAACTCTCGTATATGCATTGAGGTTGAAGTAAGCATAACACTAGAGTGTAAAGGCCTCGGTAAAGGCATCCACAGAAGCTGAGCCCACAGTTTTACTCGAGGTTTTACTATAACTAACCAACATGTATGATGTCTACAAAAGCAGTTATCATTATGATTCTGATGAACTTTAAATAAATGCAGTGAGAATAAATGTATTCTCTTAGCAATCAACTCCATAACATTATACAAAATAATTAATTCGTGAGATTTCTATTCGTTTTTCATGCCTGAAGATTTATATAAATTCCGGAATAATGAATGTTCTGAATTTTACAGTCGATAGCGCATAAAAATACAACACTTAGATCTGTACTATATCCATCAGCGCAAATCGAAACGAATTCTTGCGATATTAATTTTATATTATTTAATTTGTACCGTACAAAAAATGGAATATATTTTTTTAAATGTAACTGAGCTAAGTTAATATAGTATATTATGTAACAAGTCTTTTTAGTAACGAGTGTTTGATAAACGAGTGTCTAGAAGGGTTCATAAACGCGTTACATACTATACTTCTTCTACGAATTCATAATTCCTCTCTTTGAGAAGATCCCATATTTCCGAAAATTAGATTAACCCGGATTAACCCATCTGGCTTACCTACAAAACGAATCGAAGGGAAAGGGATTTGAGAACATTATACATAATACTATATGCAACTGCATGCAACCAACGAGACAAGATAAAAACTTCTATTCGCTGAGAGCTTCATTTTTACACAGAGTTTTCGGAAATATGCAAGTATCTGAAACATTCTTTTCGATTTCACTTTCTTCTACATTTTGCATACATTTTCAATGGAGAATTCAGATACAAACAAAAATTGGTCGAATAATTGCAACAACATTCGAAAATGACAGTTGACAGTTCCTACAATTGACAAGCCGGACAGGACTCAAACGACTGAGGGTGTGTTTAAAAAACTCTGTTGCCATGGTGATGTGTTCAAGAAATTATGTTGCATTGGTAACGTGTTTAATTTTTTGATTAAATCACAGATCATCAATCGATGATTGATCGATCATTTAGCGTGGTACATATCCGTACGTTAAATGCCATTTTAGTTATGTGAGTAAAAAAATAGATTATGAGCCTCGCGAGGAGCCTCGTTATGAGCTATTGAAACATTGAAACACGTACATGCATGAGTTTATCATCAGTTTTCAAGTTTTCAATTGATAGGTAGGCGAGTAGGAAGGTATCTCGGTATAGGTATAGATATGAGCTATATATCCAAAAATCGACTCCACAACAAAAGAATGTGCAATCATGCAAGTATCTCACACGCTTTTCTTGGTTAATACATAAGTACTTAAATCAATCATCAGTCCAAGATAAACCAGCGCAAACATAGAAAAATCTTGAAAAACCGAGTCCACATAGTTGGTAACTGTATTAGAAGAAAAAAACTAGCCTGTCCGACATGGAAGAACATGGTCGTGCAAGTCCCGGTCTGTCCATTGGGTCTATTAATGTCCTTATTACGACTGTCGCTAGAGCCTCAAGCACTTGAAATATGTTACATATCTGGTCTGTTCGTGGTAACCAACCGTGTCATACCTGCTGTCCAATTAACAGTGTCATTTCGAGGTTGCACTCTTACTTTTGTTCATTTTCTCTTCATTTGTTCGCTTGATGAGGTCAGTCGCACTTTTTTGTATGCATGGGAGATCGTTTTCAAACATATTCGCAGTATTGGCGAGGTGGCGTTGACTGCTATCACCTCTAATTGCCTTAACTTGTCCATTAACTGATTCCCATTAGTGGTATATTGAAAATCAATATACATATGTTACATCATAATTATAGTCTCGATTATAGTACAAACACAGATCATGACAGTGTATCAGATTAGTGAAATTTAGGTAATTTTTTTTGTCGAGGTGGTTGAAACCCTTCATGATGGACATCATATGAGTCCGTATGAGTCTTATCCCCTATATGTGATAGTGTGGGAGTCATGTGACTTTAGCCGGAGTATACCCACTAATCACTCCACCCATTGTATATAACCTAGTAGTTTTGATTGTACCCACTTCATTATCCCTGTTCTTGTTCAAGTCTGTACAAATGCTTCACTGGATGTGGGTTAAATCGGGTTAAATACGAGGTTAAATACTTCTGGTCTCGCTTCTGGTTCGCCGGCTGGTTGCCCAAAAATCATCTGTCTTCTGCGGTCCAATGCCTCGCATCTATATCACAATTTATATTCCATAAACTATGTCTATATGATATAATAGAAGATAATTAGTATTACGAAATATCATTTTATTTCGGTAATGTTCATTATTATTATCGAACAACCAAAGAACATACCTTTGAAACATCTTGTTCCTCAAAGTTCAGAATTCAATTGGAATTATTCACGAATTACCTTTTAATTGAACATTGAAGAATTATTATAATTTCTGCTGTTTTTTTGCACGAAAAGTCAATCGGGCTACAAGCAAACAACTTTGATTGGCTGAACTCCCCGATATTTCCTATTATATCATAATAAAATACAGTCGATGAATTATTCGATATTAGTTTCTGCATAAAATATGCCTTTAATTGATTCTTTGTCCTTTTATACGATCATAGTTGATATAATATTGTAATAACAAAATTGAGACCTGAGGACAGATAGTATTGAGCTCGGTATTGAGTACTATATGAAGAGCGAAAATAATTTTGAAATCTGCCAATAAATGGATAAATACTGGAAAAAATAAAGGATGATACTGCTCAAAGCGGAACACACTGTATACAGTCTTGTTACTAAAAATATTGAACAGCATAACACCATTCATGAGAATTAGTTCATCGATGAACGATTATAAAAATGAGTAAATATTCAATAAGTCACGTTATTTGAAGAATGATTATGAATATATCTCGGAATATATTGTTCATAGAGGAATATTGAAACTTCCTACCACTCACAAGCTCTATCACCACCGAGATTACCACATATACGTCACCACCAATGATATTTAACTATATTTATATATGAAACTCCTGGTATCAGCGCGTGGGTTGAGAATCAGAGATAATATGATTACATAATTTTCCTCATTATCTCAAACCTCTTAATAAATGCATGAATTTATGCTTAGTTCCGCGTTGCTTTTGTGTTCATTGTAAAGGGACCGAGCCATTCTACAATTAAACCGAATGTTGAACCGAGTTAAACTTGGCTAAACCCTCGGCTAAACCCTTGAATCACCTTCACGATAATGCGAAGTGCGCTGAATTTCATTCATCTTAGCGTTACTATTCTAGATGCTCTTCTCTTCCAACTTCTGCAGCTCGTTCTGCAGTGTATATAGTCTCTCTGCTCGAGCTTCTGCATAGGCTATTATTGTGCACCAGAAATATGCCATCATATGCAGCTGACCAACGTTCTTCGTGGCCTCAAATATTTCTATCAATTCAGCGCTATAACCAGCCAGTGGAATAAAAATATGCTCCAAATGATGCATCTATCAATATTTACCTCGATATTTACCCATTACCCACCAGTACTCTCGCCAGTACTTGATGTACTTCTGTCTCTTCTTCTTCTCAGTCAGAATGAAGTTTGCTCTGGAAAACATATCTTGCCATCTCGCTTGTTATGTGGAGAATCTGTTTCACTTGACATATCATAGATAGACGAGTAGATAGATAATACCTACCTACTTGAATTTATGTCCAAACTAGGCTATTGATAATCTCTGAAGCTATATTGATTCACAGTCTAGAACAAGCTTCTTATTAGATTTTTTCTATAGGTCTGTGTTTCCTAGTAATTTTTACTCAGGATCCACTATGTGTTCCTCAAGATCCTCTATTGTGTCCAATAATCTTGTCATATAATAATATATACTAATTATTTCTCATGGGTTCCTTCTTATTATAGCGGTCCATCAATCTTTATTTCCTTTCGAATTTTCAGTATTTTCTATATTAGGGGTATTTGGGTGTTACTTCCACATCCACTTGGTACAATTCAAGAGTGTTATGGAGAGTTGGTAGTATCACATTACCTAATGCAAATATTATTGAAAAGGTATTTGATAATAACAATAAATTGATTATGTATCATAGATCAATTTACCATAAATAATGAATGGTTTGTAAAACGAAATAAGAATGGTGCACCAATTATTAAAGTACCTACCTATAGCACTGGTAGTATAGTGCTAATTGGTAGGTAGTATTAGATAATAAATTCAATTTTTTTTGTTCAGATATACTGATTTACATTCTCGTGGACGAAATGATAGATATATAACCCAGTTCACGTGAAAAATTATCAATGATACCTATATGAAAATTGAAACGGCACATTGAAAGATTATATATATACATGACAAACTGCGAAAGGCTCGGCCGAAGGTAATAATTCGCGAACGTAATAGACCATCGAATCTCGGAGGTTTTGAGCTAGACTTCCCTCATCAGGAGATACTTCTGAATGTGAATTATCATGTAAAAAACCGGGTGAAGAACATTTTTCAAGTTGGATTTCGAACTTATTTTGAAAATAATGAAATTAAGTCACTTGTCAGAAACCAGTACAGAATATTGCATTATAGTAACAGGTGATCAGTTTTTCCAAATACCAGTTTTATCGAGAAATATTCATGCAGAATACCGTGATGATGTTATAGAATCTCAGTCCCAGTAATTGATATGATTTCATTCAAAGTGAGGTGTGCAGAGGTGTGTATTGGGGATATGGAAAATGCGAGGGAAAATGTTTCTTGTTCTCGAATTATGTACGTGAAGGGATTAATTTCTTGTGAAAGAATTTCTAATTTTGTGAAAAGAAACTTAGAGTTCCAGATTGAACAGTCCATCAACTAGTGGTGAAATTTCGAGTTTCTTGAAAGGGCTACGATATGAGAATGTAAATGATACTCCTGCAATCGATCTAATTGTCCTATATAAGGAAATACTCCAGCTGATTTTTCCCATACATCTGACATAGAGTCTGAGAACCCTAATTTGGTAACATTTTGAACTCAATGATTAGCTCAGCTTACTGACAACATATTGTTGTTGATTGATAAACCTAAAAACGTAGTACTTTCAAGAGTCTCTATTTACTGTAGTTAGAGTCCGACCAGGTTAACTTTGTGACAACACCGGATTCAACGCATAAGCGTGCTAAAGTTCAAGGGGTCGGACTCTATCATTGATACCAGAATGGTCAGCTTCGGTATGTTATGATTTTGGGTGTGTACCATAGTTTTCAAATACATCGACAATTTGGAAGTGTTGGTTCATAACAAGGAAACTAAAAGTACAACGAACAACTTAGACACGCTGACATGAATAGAATATTCAAATATGATTTGCAATCTTGTCTGTTCGTGCCACCTGCTAACTCAACTTTCAATTCTGCCAAGCGTTATTTACTTGTTAATGCAAATTATCTCATGCGACCTACTTCTCATTGAGAATTGTAATTTTGAAAGTGATCATATTAATGCGTTCTCGAAGATAGTTTATTGATCTCTTTCGGTCACGTCTGGTTTTGGTTTTGAGGTTTGCAGAATGGTAAAATGATTCGGATTTTATTTTGTTGGTGTTGATCATATCTCTAGTTGACGGAGAATTGTGAAATGAGGTCAAAGGCCATTTGGTAAGTGAAAGAATTAAATGTACCAGAGCTATACATGAGTCAATATTCAAATCAAGATTCAATTATAACCTTGATTATAACATGATCTTTAGGTCAAATACAACGTGAGAATAACTATCGCTGAGATATCAGTCACATCAATAAAAATGAAGAAAATGACGCGCTCATGCAGATATGCAAATAATAGCTACACTGGATTCTATGAAACCCAAGTTATCTACAAAGTGAGATCTATGAAGATGAAACAAGAGAAGAAACGAAGGTGTACCCGAGGGTGTACCCTCTCGTGTACACCACCTCGCAATACACATATCAATATTTCATTAGTTCATTGCCATATTCAACTGTATATGCATGTATCCACAAGGTCAGATGTTTCTTGTAGGGCAAAGACCGAGGTAGATACACCATCAGGCATTGTAACTCCACTTGACATGAGTATGGAATTTGACGCACAAGCCCTCGAGTAGGATATTCTGTCACGTAAGGAAGGAATCATTGTGAGTTTCAGTTGAGATTTATGATTCTTGCACAGCTGTCTAGAGGTTATACATCTAATGCAATTTGGTAATTTGATACGTTAATCTCATAAGAAGCATTGAGCAAGGAGACATCTACCAAAATGTCACTGTATGTATACTGGGTTATTCCTGTATTGCCTTATAATGTTACGAAACTGTAGAGGGTGATTCGAGGGGTGATTCAAGTCATTTCAAGAAAAAAGTTCCTATGAACATAAGTATCTCAGGAGTTGCTTCGTTTCTGAGATATATAGGTCGTTACAGACTTTGATTCAGTTGCCCTTGAAGGAGTAAAAAGGTGAAAACGTAAGTATACCAGGTTTGAGACAAATGGGCGAGATATTCTCTCGATATTGATGAAGAATCAATTTTTTCCTTAATGATATATGCGATCTCGCTCTATTTTATAGATATTTTCATGGACGATGCTCTTCTCGAATATCGAGATTAACCCGTCAAGTTGAGGCTTCGCACCCCTTCGTGGTCGTAGTCACTTTGGAGACCTGCAGAACATCTCTTTCCAAAGACTCGTTCATCCAACGAACAGCGAGGCTCTGGAACACATTGCCATAGGAGGTGTTCCCCGAGGCATATAACCTCCAGAAATTTAAGGAGAACACCAATTTCTACCTTATTTCCCTTGGTTCTCACGGTGTTCTTTGAACATTACAGGATATCCCTTTTCGTCGGAACCATAACATGAAAAAATGCCAGCTCTACAGTATCCAATTTCTCAGTGCATGTAATTGATTGGTGCAATTCATATTTCGAGCAATAATAATATGCAGCTGTACACTGAATCGGTATGACCGACTTGCAATATCTTTTTGTCAAGAATTCTGTGTTTTGTTTCTTGTTGAGTAATGAGTTGGGTAGAAGAAACCATAAGAACATTCACATGCATCTAGCAATGCATAAATAATGCATGAAATACGAAAACTCACCATTTTCTCACTAGAATTGCACCAGCAATACGAATTGATGCAATAAAAATAGTCCCGAACCCATTTCCTGCAATGCAACGAGATATAGCGACAGCTATCCATACTGATAATAGTGGGTATGGGCGCGTAGTGGAAATAATTATTGCTGTAAATTTTTGGAAAATTGAAAATTGTAAAGCGTGCATAATTTCCAAATTTTCCAAAATTTTATCGTTGGATTCAAAATGACACTAGTGCGTCAATCTTATATTTTCAATTTCTTTCCATTTTTTCGATGATTTCATCTTCACCATTTTTTAATGAATGAAATTCAAAAAATTGATCTGTTGTTATCGGAGAGGAGGGTAATTTCCCCTTCTAATTCAGGGTTTCGATTGCTATCACAATATGGTGAGAGATTTATTACGTTTTAGCACTTTCATTGCGTCGTTATACTACTATTTGAAATTCATAGCGAATCTATTACAATACGATTCCAACTCGCTAAAAAGAAGAACACATTGAATTAGCGTTTGACATTCGAGATGACGTCCAACGGAGCAGATAAGAGGTTTTGGGCCTTCGACGTCACAAGTGTGTTCTACCACTGACATAAGTCATATCCAAGGTCATATCCCAGGAAACCGAATATCTTATTCAAATTTCTCACCTGATGAAAAAGCTCCTGCTCAATGTGCAGGAATTCCCAAACTATCGTTCATGACATACCTACCTATAAAGTCATGTCTCTTGGTTTTCAATGATCAAGTATTCCCAAACATAAGTAAGAGTGAGTAAGTGACTAAGTGAGTAAGATAATCAAGGGTAAGAGTTAATGCGCACGCTCCAATGATTCAAGTTTGATCTCGTAAATGAATGAGCTTTGATAGGGATAGTAAATTATGTAGGATGTAGGTGATATTAGCAGATTAAAGGGAATTCACGTCAAATACTTTGCTACTGAAAAAAGTGGAGATGAGATGTTCTAAGCGCCTAAGCATAGCTATATATTTTTTCCATTCAGTCATTTTATATCATATCTATTACTATTTACGGTCATCTGTTTCTATTTCACGTCACAATTTATTGTATTCCTCATCGCAACCCTGCTTCGCATTAGTTATTAACGATTAACGATTACGATCGAAAGTGGATCGACCCGCTGGCCTGGCCGACATCTTAAACGGCGATTTGCATGGTAAGATCCGCACAATTATCTAACCGTGCTCACCCTGCAGGGCTGCATCGGTGCATGCGATCTATTGACCCGTTTGGCTCGCAAGAAATATGGGTTATTGAAATCGGATATCTGCAGCCTGAACTTTGGATTGTAACGGGTCGGCTGTAGCGGCATCAGATAATCTCGTTACATAACAGCCGAAGAAGTATTTGGTTGTCAAGAACGATTTGACAGTGTTGTAACAAAATTGATACACTTACAATTTTTCTACATTCTGTTCACCCCTTTAAACATGAAAACATAACTTAAATAACGTAAATGTTAAATTACATTGTTATTGCGTGATGTTATTCAGAGGGATGCTTAATGATGTCACAGATACGTTGCGGCAGTGGGCCTTTGTGCCTCTTTCAAATATCACAATGTAATGTTGAAGGTAAATATTATATAAATATATCAGCAATGACATAAAATCAATGTTACTTCATAACTTATATTTATTGTTACTCAAAACACGAGTCAAAACATCTAAACAATATTGTATATCAACATTTTGATTATTTTTTAGAAGTTTTTAGGTTATCTCTATTTTTTCTGGAGTCATCAAGAGAATCGTCTGAATGATCTTTAGAAAAGACAGAGAAGATGATTTCTCCCTGAATATAACTGTGATGATATATTGATCTTGCCGTACTCCTGAAAGACTATAAGTATGATCCAGTTACACATCAGTGATATTTTGAGACAGATTACCTACTATCTTTCTAAGTATCAATCTAGTTATTCTGCTTCATAAATCCAGTCATACCTAGCTTATTAGGTACATAGATCTAATATTTTTTCGAATTCTGAAAAGTAATAGTAATAATAATATATATTTATATAAATATACTCCCATGAAAATCTTTTACATGCACCAGAACATCAGTGATATTTTGAGACAGATTACCTACTATCTTTCTAAGTATCAATCTAGTTATTCTGCTTCATAAATCCAGTCATACCTAGCTTATTAGGTATATGACCTCTGCATAATCCAGTGATATCTCTGGACCTTATTGTTTCGAATTCTGAAAAGTAATAGTAATAATAATATATATTTATATAAATATACTCCCATGAAAATCTTTTACATGCACCAGAACATCCGAGAACATCATCAAAGGTTTATTAAAGGATGTCGGTAACTCACAAACATTTCCAGTGCATATGGAATTTCATGGAATCACATGGAATCACACTGTCTTCTCCCAATGAGTAAATGACTCTCGATCTCTTTTGAATAATTTCAATGACTTCTATAGACGTCTTAAGACTTCCGTTCTTCCGAAGACAACCATTAACACTTGAAGGCTTCGGAAGAATTCCAATGTCTTCCAATACTAAGTGAATTCAAGTCACTCCCAATGATTTCGGAAGATGGAATACATTGGCTTCTTCCAAAGACTTTCAAGGGCCCAACGGATTTCTGAAGAACTCTGATAACTTTGGAAACTTCAAGTACTTCAAACGAATTCAAATAACTTCTGAATGATTCCAACGACTTCCAAATACCTATAAGTAAAAGTATATCCATTGATCTTTTGAAAGCCAGATAATTCATGCAAGGAACTTTGAGACTTCTGCATACCTATATAATAAATAATGTATTGATGTGTCAATGTGTTCGATCTAGTTTCTGATTACGGAACCTACTTCGTGAGTTACAAATTCAAATTATTCGGTGTGTAATGAAATAACACGAAATTCAGAGAGATAAGAAAAAAACTCCGTTATGTGAAAAATTGCTATATGGTACGCGAGATGGTACGTTACCAGCATAGATGACAAATACCTTGCACGTTAGTGTTTTTCAATTCTCAATTAAAATATGTAAATTGTGGTACAGATAACGGTTAAAACAGAGTGAAAACATTTCGACGTTAAAAGCCAATCAAATACCCAGCAACGTAAGAACCAGTATAATCACCTATAAGCGGCTATACGTAATCCGACATGCAACTGAAGAGTATAGGCTAGTCCTTAGACCGACTTGAAAAGCGAAAAATTAGTAACGGCTACTTTATTGCATTCACGGTCACGGGTGTATTTTCATGTTACACTGAAGAAACAGAGTGATAAGCATACACCAAAAGAAATTCAAATCTTAAAACTATTAATATTTTATATTGCAACATTGCTAAATGTAAATTGAGATCGTGTCATCAAACATTCAATGGGAAATATTCCTGGAATTGATTCATCAGTAACATATTATAACCTCGCCTTTATGAATAATTTCAATAATTTATTTTCGGAAAGTGTTGGATCTCAGGAAAAAAAGTTGTGCGAGCCTATCAGTCGGCCATTCAATCTTTAACATGCAATAAAATCAGATCAAAACTGGTCTGGGATTGCCTTCAAAGCCTGCTAACCCTGGCTAACCACAACAAGGTAACTCTTCAATGGGTGCCAGGGCATAAGGGAATTGCTAGGCAAGGGTCTGCGACGTTGTTTATGGGACCGGAACCTGTGTTCGGTATCCCAAAAACACAATACGCGGCTGGCTGGCAAGGTGGATGCAAGAAAGACATCAGGCATACAGGAACAATGTCCCAGGACAAAGACACAGTAAACTGATGGTTGGAACACTGTCCAAAACAGTAACTAACGACATTCTGAGCCTAAACAGAAGTGACGGGACTGCCCCTTGAGGAAACATATGCATCAAATGGGCATCTATACAGACGAACCCATATGCAGACTATGCAATGAGGAGGAGGAAACTGCCACCCATTTAATATTGGAGTGCGAGGCACTAGCGCGTTGGAGATACAACCTTCTGGGAGCAGTAAACTCTCAAGAGACCTTTCCAAAGAATGATTTGGTGAAGAGGCTGCTGAACCTTATCAAGGTAGCGAACCTGTTCACCTAAGTCAACAGCATGATCAGAAATTCAATAGGCCCAAAGGCTGCAGTGTTTTTGGCTTCGAATCCTGACTGATCATTCTGCTATTAATCAATCAATCAATAAATCAGTCTACCAAATAGTCGAGTGCACTATTTTCTTTATTTCTTGAATAGAATCATCACTCAAATACCTTTCAGTTTCATTTTTAAGAATTTTTTATTTGATTTTTATGTGCTTATATCATAAATAATGCCACTGTAATTTTCAAACGGCTAGATTTACCGTCAGTAAAAATTGACGCCACGATTTTGTTATTAGGGGCAGACCATAGCATAGTTGCCATGTGTTGAAATATGATTGGGAACTTCAGAAATATTTGTTATTCGGTAATTCATAAATTATCAATTGAGTATTGGTAATTTTCTTAATCAGTGATAAAAATTCAATTGTCTCGAAATGTTCCCTTATGATTCATGGCTTATTGCTTATAATAAATTTGGGTGAATAATAATTATATCAATTCACACTAGAGGACATTTGAATCGGTGAACGTGACAACCACGGCGCAAGACTTGTGGGCGGGGTCTTGTCGGTTCTCAGCATTTAGCACAATGTTACCAAGTACATGATATTTTGTTGTAGAGAATAAGAAACATTTGGACATGCCGGTTGCTTGAAAAAGTCAAGAATGAACTGTTGCTTCGTGAGTGGAAATGGAAGATTATCTGACCAATAACGAAACAGCAAAAAAACATTTATTCGACGAAAGGTATTCGACGTATCGCCAAAATGGCGGCCATGAAGGTTCGTTTGAAATGAGCTCTGAAATTAAACAATTTCGAACAACGCATAGACTCATTATATACATAAAGAAAGCGAGCGAAGTGTTGCAACAATTATTTCAGGTTCCTAACAACACAGTGGAGCAATTGAATGCCAATAATTCATTATCCAGAGTCCACTCGCCACCATCTAACCTGACCTGAATAACCTACCTATACCGGGGATCAGCGTATTTCACAATTCTCGAATCCAATACACCCCTGCCGAATTTGAATATAATACCTTCAGAAGTCGACACCCGTTATGTATATTTTTAGCGAAATCAAGCAGTCAATGATAAAATCGTCTATATATACCATTTTGAACACGTATTTATAATTTTCAAAGCTTCAATATCTTCCACCTCGAGAACCGTTGACGTTGATTTTCTCATGATTCGGACATGCTTCGTCCGCCATTTTGAAGACCTCCTTTTGAATTTCTGACAACAACAACATACGGAAGTGGAGCTGAATGAAACTATCTCAAATTATATTGGATAAGTAAATAATATTCATGAACTGCGAGTACTTTCATTAACTTAATATCAGATAACTACTTTAGGTTAATTAGTATAATTTGGTATCAATTTCTAACTGTATTGACGTTTTTGGGTGATGTAGTCTAGTAGGTAAGTACCGGCTTGCAATATTTTGAACCTCGTGTTGAACACATTTAACTCACGCCATTCAAGTCTTCCTCTACAAAAATTAAAAACTTCACAGTCCACACATCCTACAAATTTCAGGCATTATCAGAAACTCAGCTTATACCTACACCTCATTTCTTTACCTGATTCTGCTGACAATATATTATTATCTGCAAGTTCTGCCTTCAACAAGGAAAAAGGTGCACAAACAATGCAAAGACTTGAGAATACAATAGCGACTGCATGACCTTTTCTTGTCAGTTTTGGTAAGGTATATTATATGGCCCTGAACTTACAATATCGACTCGAAGAATGTAGGAAGATTTTCACCTGTCATGGTTAGATACATGAGAAATGTAGTGTTGTGTTTTTATCCCAACCTTCTACTTTCACACAACAAAAACATTAATTCAAATATGGTAAATTTTAAGTCAATTGATTCAGACAATGCCAAGAAGGAAATTTCACTAGTAATTAATGATCAAGTTGAAACCATATATGCATAAGTTTAGTTGGTAGATATTCATGAGTAGGTAGTCTTCGTTCATATAAACTGTTGAACATTTTGACATTATTTCCTAAAGCCATTCTGTATATGTTATGTAAGGGATTTTTATTGCTTTGGATTTTGCAGAAATTAAGACTATTTCTACGTTCGGATATGTAGACAGTAAACCTTCAATGAGAAGTTCATAATGTCTGATGTTATATTCACTTCTTCCAGAGATTTGACGAACTGACTTTACGACAGAATTCCATATTTGAACTGGATGATGTCGATTAGGGTTTACAATTTTCGAGATCGGGATCCCGTTTATAATTCCCGGGGTTAAAATCTAGTTCCCAGGACTCCGGAATCCCGGGACCTAACAGTGGCAACAGAAGTGGGAACAATTCAGAAAAATCATTTAATTTCACCTAAGTAAAGTAAAAATCATCTTTCATTATGAAAAACGATACTATAGAATATAGGAACAGTAGTAGTGAGGAACATTTCACCAAATGCAATTGTATTAAAATGAATTTCAAACGTTTTGTTCGGTGAGTAAAATAAAATATGCCCTTAATTTCACCTAAGTAAAGTAAAAATCATCTTTCATTATGAAAAACGATACTATGGAATATAGAAACAGTAGTAGTGAGGAACATTTCACCAAATGCAATTGTATTAAAATGAATTTCAAACGTTTTGTTTGGCGAGTAAAATAAAATAAGCCCTTAAAAACACCAACACGTCTTGAGTCAATAAGTCGTTTGAAGAAAAAAGAAATAAAGTAGATTGCAATTCTATTAATAAAAAAGGAAAACGATATTCTCGGGATCCAGATTTTTTATTCTTGTGTTTTCGGGACAAAAATCTTCCGGGATCCCTAGATCTCAGATTGGAAACCGTAACGTCGATATATTTGGTGTATTTCGCTGTATATTTCGTAATCAATTCCTCACTCCGTAAATCAATCTCTCGTGTTTTTATACACCTTACTCCAATCATCTAGTTCTATGATGAGTCCATCACGAATAAGATCTATATTATTGAAAATGAATGGAGCATTTTTAATAATTGCAGTTCCCTAATGAACTGATGTTCCCTAATGAACTGATGTCCGCCCTGCTTTTTGCACAAAAAATAATGCAAAACGTAGAAACTTTTGCAGGATCGTTGAAAAATGAAAATATGAGTAGATAGACTCAAAAATTTATATTAATTCTATTCAATCATGATTGTATTATATTTCGTTGGCTAGCAAACGAAGCAACATTATTTCCTCGATTATTTCCATTATAATTATTTAATGAGCATTCACGTTTTTGTTGCTCTCATAGCGTGAGACTAATTTTTGTGAGCTTCTGGATACACGCAGGAGGAATATGACTTAATAAATCCTGAACCTCAATTTCCGATTTGGCGCAGTAATGTATAACAATTTCAGCTTTTGCTGCTGCTCTAGGCCTCCAGCCATAATAAATTCGCTGCAATCTAGAAAAAGACCGAAGCCAGATCTTCCGCGTATAGAGTAAGTATTGATTATAGAAGAGGAAGTATAAAATACGATCAAGAAGGCATCAATAACCTCGACAGGTCTGGATTTAAAAAATTCAGGCCCCTCTGCTCGTGGAACACTGAGGGTATGGAATAACCCCCAATGGAAGGCACGTGAATAATTGAGAAATTAGGTGCAAAAAGGTGATTTTCAAGAGAACTTCAACATCGTCAATTTATAACACAGATTATTTCTCATAAAGAAAAGCCACAAAAGTAGACAAAACTTTAACACAAAGAGAGAAACTCAAAGTCATTACCACAATAGTTCATAAAATGAACGAAGATAACGAGAGAAAAACAACAACTTTCCAGAACATTTTATTACATCCTGCCGAAATCTATACAATAATTCGTATAGACGTTTTGCCAGTTGGCTTTCGGCGTTCGCTTCCATTTCGCGGACGTTGAACGCCTCGTGGAGTATAAATGCTGAGATGCGTTTCTATTGGGTCAGGTTCGCACTAGATAGCGGTCAAGAAGTTATCTGGGACAGCCATGTACTGATGAGAGCCAACAGCTCGAAACTGGTCTGCATATAGTCACGCGTTCCTGAACCACTTAAGCGTAGGTCAGCGTTTAGGAAGGAGAAACTTGCGATTTCATTCGCCTATACGAATTATTGCATAGATTTCGTGTGTGGCATATAGCCAGGAAAGTAGTTGTTTTTCTCTCGCTATCTACCATTTTCGGGCATTTTATGAACTATTGTGGTAATGACTTCAAGTTTCTCTTTTTGTGACCATTGCATTCTACTTTGAGTATTTGGCTTTTTCCTAGTTGATAACTTTAACACTTTAATGTGCATTGGTGCCAACAGGAAAGTTCCAGGAAAAGTACAAGTCAATATTCAGTACTTCTTCTCTCTTCTTTAGATCATCAGTATAACTTGAATAAAGCTATTTTGAATATTGAATGTACTGCGAATCATGTTCACTACAGTCACTCTTGCTGATTGGTTTCTGTCTAAGCTTCTCCATAATGAAGGCGTTCATGATATTCTCATGGTTTATTGGTTTCGAATTGTCGTGTTCTATACTAAGCAAGGCCAAAAAGTTTAGCCTGTCTTCTGTCATTGAGGTCCGGAGTCAGTTCTTGATCAGCTTTAGCTCAGAGAATGATCTTTCTGCAGAGCAAAGAGTCACCATCAAGGAAAGGTACATTCTTAACGACACTTTTACATTAGGAAAGCAATCTTTCACGTTCTTTCCCAACATAAGTTGATACGTCCATCTTCCGTTACTAATGTGCTTTTAACTTTTCTCATATTCATTTAGAAACCGGTTAGAAAAATTATTGCCCAATTTTTCGTCTAGATCTTCGTCCTCGTCTACTAACGTTCTGCTAGCTGCTAATACCTCATCGTCAGAAAGCATATCCAATTTGTTAAGGAACCCAAACCTCGTACCGATTAGTTCATGTATGCTTGAAGCCTCTTTGTCTCGCTCTTTGTCAATGCACCTTCAAGTTCATTTATGACATACTATCTATGATAATGAAACATGACTAGTAACGTTATATTGTATTTTTTTGTGGTGCGAGATCCTTTTTGACGCGGGCCCCTAGAAGCGTTCCTATATCGCATGTGCTTGAATCCGGCCCTGAACCTCGATGAAGGGATCTGAAGTAGCGCTCGGTATAGTATAGTCGCATTTTCAGTGTATGAGTCTATAAACTGATGTATTCGATGAACATTTATGTCAATAACCTGAATTCGAGACCATCAATCAAATCCAGAAACAGAGTGAATAGATGATTATTGCTTGGGCAATATAGAAAAGTTGAATATCTATGTAATTATGACCTATGGATTCATGGTATGATGCTGGGAATAGGATTACTGATGGCAATGCATATGAAAATATTTGATATCGCAGCCTACGATTATTCGAAGCATTATGATTATTTTTTCCATATAAACAACCAACAAGGTGAAAGAAATTATATTTCTCTCACCTTCAGCGGATTGACAACAATTAAATAAGCGAAGGAAATAACGAGAAAAAATAATTGCATGAAAAATGCGAAGAAATCAATCAAATTTTCAATCAAATCTATAGATTGTTTGAGAAGTTCCTTTCTTGGTTCTACAGGGTGTCTCATTGATAGCGTACAGTAGATTTCTAGACCAGAATTAAGGCAAAAATCAAGAGGCTTTCCTCGAGGCTTCCCTACTTGCTTTCCTTGAAATAGTTCTTCTAATTTCGAAAAGGTTTGAGAAGACAAATCTTTTGATGTTTGACAACATCGAACAGAACAGAAAAAAAGCGCCCGTTTGTTTCATATAATATTTGACATTTATCGAAATTGTCATCATGGAAAATGAATCCATTTGTATCGGAAAACAAAGATCGAAATCGGTTCAGCAATGTTATGAAGCTGATCTGTTAACGTGAATCCTAGGATGAAAATGATAAAATCCTCATTTCTGAATTGAATGCAGATTACGTAAGTTATAGTCCCAACAGTGAAATGACGCGACGTATGTTTGGTTGCATACCATAATCGTTCGTTGGTAGAGAAATTGATCGTTACAGGCCAAAAACATCAATTACCTGTACATTAAATGATCATGTTGTTACGAAGTAGACGAAAAACAACTATTCCTTTTCTATATGTCGACAACCGAAGCAAATTCGTTCCCGAAATGTCAAAGTCCAATTTCAAACTAAACTTAAATAATAATATTTTTGTTCACAGAACCGAATAGGGAAAATCTCAAAAATAAGGAGGAATATACAGGGTGTATGGTTCATACCGATCTATATCGGGAAGTATAGGTGGTAGGTAATGTGATTTTGAACAAAGTGCAATTTTAAACTAAACTTAAATAATAATATTTTTGTTCACAGAACCGAATAGGGAAAATCTCAAAAATAAGGAGGAATATACAGGGTGCATGGTTCATACCGATCTATATCGGGAAGTATAGGTGGTAGGTAATGTGATTTTGAACATATTCAACCATATATAATATGCGAAGTGTTACCCTTGATGAGAGATCCTCGCTTATGAATTCGAGGTTAGATGTAAGAGTACATGGTTTTTAAAAATTTTAACAGGCCAAAACATTTTTTCATCACATCACATCGATGAAACACTCAACTTTTCAATAAAAAAAGATAAAATCAGGTGAAATGATTGACAAAACTTTTATTAAGCATATATAACTTAGGTATATGCTGTTCATTGATTTCGGTTAAATTCGGGAGAACGACGATATCTTGAAATGCTCAATACTTTGTATTTATATGGTTGAATATATTAAAAATGTACTTACCTATCACGCCCTTCCAGATATACGTCGGTGAACAAAACACCCTGTATTTTCCACATTCCACGTTCTACTTGTACGATTAACCTACATACATTATTCAATTCTCATTTCGTTACAATTATTCTTTCAAAATGAAACAGCATATGTACATGCTTTTGTATTCTTCTTTAGAGTTTTTCCTTCCCGAAAATGCTCTGGAAGAGCATTCTTTTAAGCTTGTTGAATTTTCGATCCTCATAGATCATCAGCCAGAGCATATTTTTGTATCTAATGAAATAGGTATATGGAAATATGGATAACCTCTAGTAAACATTTTGTGAACTCATTCAGATGACAGACCTGTTCAGCAAAGAATAAATGAGTGGAAAAATATCTTAACGAAAGTAAATGAATAGGTAGGTACTCATTTGAATTAGAGTAAATCAGGGGCAACTCATCTGAATTAGAGTAATTGAGTAGAATTGAAAGGAATCCTGAGGAAGTTGAGAAAATGGAAACGGGCACGAGAGGGCGGAGATTCGCAATGGTATAGGTATATATAGACAGTTTTCCTACTCGATCTATTTTTACCTTGAGCTTTCCGTGTTTTTTTCATTCTTCCATTTGCTTCTATTCGAACTGCCTTAGGTCTATTCCCAAAAGCTATGATTCATTCTGAATAAAAAAATACAAAAAGCTCAAAGTCATTTTTTTTCTTTTTTTATCGCTTGGAGCGCACGAAAGGGAATCCCTATAATATGGATAACCTCTAGCAAACATTTTGTGAACTCGTTCAGATGACAGACCTGTTCAGCAAAGAATAAATGAGTGGAAAAATATCTTGAAGGAAGTAAATGAATAGGTATAGGTACTCATTTGAATTGAAATTAAAATGAACAACAATGGTAGATGACGGGAGGAATACAAATACTTTCCTGGCTAATGCCACGCAGAACATTGAATTACATCCTCCCAAAATCTATGCATCGATACGTCTAAGCGAATACAAATGCAAGTGTTTCTTTCCCTTATGCCGATAGATTCCGATTCAGTCAGGTTAACGCTACGACACCTACATACCGGTTTCAAGCTTTTTTGGCTCTCATCAGTGCAGGGTAGTCTCCAGCCAGCAGTCCGAAGACCGCCGGCTAAGCGTAACCTGGCCCAACAAATTCCAATCGGCAATATTTATGGTCTCAGAGAAATCTTCTGTGGGCACAGGTGTGCCACACGGGTTTAACGCCATCTAGACCATAAAGAAGGAATGAAACACCCCACAAAACTGAAATACCAAAAAATGGGAGTGGCTGATTGCCTGATTGGCGTAATTTCAACTACGAAATAGCCACAATGCTCAAAGTGGAATGAAAGGCTGAATAAATACAAAAAGCTCAGTCATTTCCACAAAACAATTACTTTCCTGGCTAATGCCACGTAAAACATTAGTGCACTCGTGCGGTATTAGGGAAAGAAACCTTGCATTAGTATTCGTTTATACGTATCAATGCATAGATTTCAGGAGGATGTAATTCAATGTTCTGCGTGGCACTACCCAGGAGAGTTATTGTTTTCCTTTCGTCATCTACCATCTCTGGAAATGATCTCTCGTATTTATTTAACCTTCCATTCCACTTTGAGCATGTCATTCTGAATAGTTTCTGAGGACGAGTTTTCTGCCATTCTGATGTTAAACCTCGTGTGAACATTGATTTGGTGATTTCTTATTATGTTTGTAATTATCAGGAACTAATGAATGCAGTATTTTCCCTATAAAATCTATGACTCTTAAAACTGCAGAACGAGCAGATCGTTATTTTAACGAAGGCCAGAATGGAATAAATTTAATTTGTATTCAAATATTAATCATGCTGATGGCTCACGCAGCCCAAGCAGAAGAATTACCGAAGCGTGCTTTCACTTTCATATTTAACGAATATATAATTAGATAGTATTTGTTTAAACAAGGTACCAGTATGTATTTCGAAGATATTTTTGCATAAGAAACTTATAGAAAAGTACCCATTATTTTGACATTAACAAAGTTACATTGCTCAACGAATATCTCGCGTGTTCCTAGTCATTACAGAAGATTGTTATCGTTATTTGAACTTGTTTGAACTCATTTTTCTTTTATATCATGAGAAATAGTTGTCATGAGATTGTTAGAATGTAATAAAAAAGAAATATGGCTTCGAAAAAATACTTACGGAATGAACACTAATTCTAGTAATTTTTGTAAATTTCAAATCTAGCTCGTTATTCGGAACAATCACATGAAGGAATCACGAAACGCAGATGATATCACAGTACTTAGCGACAGAAAATATTTTTTGTAGACCAATCATATAGTATTTTTTTCTCTCTTTCCCCCAAACTTTCTTCTAGAAGAAACAAACGTCCTTCTCCATCTACTTGCCACCTCGAAAACTAAGAAGATGACTATTCCCCGAGCTATTCCCTCAGTAGGTATTTTAGCACAAGTTTTTAGTTCTTATGGCTCTGGGATCAGCCATCAGAGTCTTATCTGGAGCTGAATAGCTGAAAGATAAGTTTGTTCAAATCTCCATAGCTAGAACCAGTTCTGTGCACCTGCTATGGATCAAATGGAGGCATGCCATAGTGCCCATAGTTGGTCGAAATACTCCCGATTTGTCGTAATCCCCATAGCTAGAACCAGTACACAGTATAAATAAAAATCTTGAAATTAAGAAAAAACTTCAACCAAAGAAACCCCACTCTCCTATATTCATAATGAAATATTACATCGAACTGAAAAATAATTCATCTCAATTAGAAACTCAAAGCTTTTCTTGAAACGATATAATATTACCTTCGTTTGACGCAGCTTCAAATTCTCCCAACAAATTTCACGAGTGTATTGAAGAGAAATGCTAAACGATGTTCAGTGAAGAAACCAGCTATGATCATTCGAAAAGAATGCAATCTCTGCTTGAGAAAATTATTTACCCCAAAAAATTATTCCCACATGTTAGGAAATATTAAACAAGTACTCTGAACAAGAATATAATGAATCATTATCGAAATCAGTGTATCGCTTATTTGGAGAGATCTGAATACTCATTTCAGGATATGCTCCTATTTCTTTATAAACATTTGCGATTTTCTTCTCTATTAGAAACTGCCAAAAACTTCTGATAGAATTAATCAGCAGCTTTACTAGATGTTGAACAACTCTTCTCAAGATCACCTTATTCTCTTGTTTGAAAACTTATTCTCTCATTCACTCAAATCATTGAGACAGATCATCTGTTCATTTGCATTTGAAAAGTTCAGGTATCTCCTGATAAGACAACTCAGTTTTTGGTTGAGGATTTGAAATAACTATCCAAGAATATGTGCTCTTGTAACTCAACAAGAGATGATACATACTTATGAAAGGGAATGAAATTCTTAAATGAAAGATACAGAAATACTCCATTCAACTATCTATATTTCAAGAATCTATAATGATTTAATAAGCAGATTGAATTGCGAGTGTATTTTTCTTTCGTACAAATGGAAGTGTCGTCACCCACTCTTACACTTTTTACTATCAAAGCACGAATTTCCTTCAGACAAAGAAAAAACGTTCATTGCACTTCATTGTCCAAACAGGTAATACACCCAATTACAGGACAAGCAATATAATCAACACAACAGACTTGGCACAAGAATGATAAATAATAAGTTTCAATTGAATATAAATTTACATCTCAATTCTGAGGAGAGTATTTCTTGAACAATTTTTGAAACATCCGATTGATGTTGAAAATAGATCTATTTGATTGCAGATATTACATATTAAAATTCTTACAAATTCGGTATTCGGGAGACTTGGCTATTATATTTTTGTTCTTGGTGTTGTTAGATAAAAACATGTTTCATTTCGGTTATTCAAGTAATCTCCACATTATTAGGGATAATCTTGAAATAATGAGAGCAAGATATTTTGAACAAATCTCATGGGTTATATTGAAATTAGACATATTTCCTCAAAACAATACAAATAATGAGTCCATTTCAAGATATCAATCAGAACAAGAATTATTATTTTTTGTCTAGAGCCATATACACTCTCTCTTCAAGATTTTCGAGTGTCTTGTTAGGAACGAATTGAGATCTTTCAAGTAAAATAAAAGACTTGCATTGGAACAAGATATTTTTACTTATATCAAGTTGTTCATATTATCAGTAGAAAATATTTCATTCCTCACTTCGAAGTGGTAGTAAGTTCCGAAATGAAAATCACCGATCTTGTTTCAAAGTCTTCTGATTTCAGACAAGTTATTCGAGTGTTCTGTTGAAGTAAATAATCAAGAAAATACTTTTCTCGATGTAAGAATTGAATATGAAGTTTTTGACTTGAAGAAGTAAACTCTTCAGCAAAGATAGTATTTTTAACCAAGTGCACTTTTTCTTCTTTCAAACATTCACTTTTTACTGTGCACTGTTCACCTGCTATGGTTGATTGAATACGATCAAATGGAGGCATGCCAATGAAGACATCATTGCCATCGAGCTTGATCCTATAGTTAGTCAAAAGACTCTAAATGATCCTCAGCAGCAGTTTCAAGCTTGTGAGCTTATATTTGAAGTACCAATAATTAAAGACATATGATATAGTTTTCAGATATTCTCTGTCAGTCCAATATCCAATATTTCGAAATAAGGTAGAAGAGTTGAGGGTCCTGACTCGAATCCAATTTTGAGGGGGTTCGTTGTTGATAGCAAGGACTGGCTGAGTGAGGAATAATGTCTTTATATAATGAAATCAACATCAATGGGATAATTTCATTAAGTCTAATACATATTCAGCAGCATTTTCAAGCTTGTGAGCTCATATTTGAAGTACCAATAATCAAAGACATATGATATAGTTTTCAGATATTCTCTGTCGGTCCATATACTCTCCAATATTTCTAAATACGGTAGAAGAGTTGAGGGTTCTGACTCGAATCCAATTTTGAGGGGGTTCGTTGTTGATAGCAAGGACTGGCTGAGTGAGGAATAATGTCTTTATATAATGAAATCAACATCAATGGGACAATTTCATTAAGTCTAATACATATAATTAATTGATTTATACTCTTATCCGCTCTTATCCTATCTCTCAAATACTCGTAGTAATCGTAGTAAGATTAATTCAAAGCCCAAAATATCCACCAATGATCTCTAAACCTTAGCTTGTTTCCTCTATAATATTTAAAGCTCCATAAAAGAAGTATTATTCAAATTACGTTTCGAATGATTAAGTATCAAATAAACTGTGTATACTCGAATAAATATTCAGAAATATAAAAACGTCAACAGCTTGTAGGACCCCCTATTATTTTGAAAGATATACCTACCTACATCATTGATTTTCAGGGTGAACTGAATATAGGAATGCGAAGAATGCTCAGCTAGAACGGCAAAGCTTTGGAATTTCTTGCCAAAGGAAGTATTTCCAAGATCTTATGATCTCCAAAAATTGAAAAAAAATCCAATATACCTACCACGACTTCTTTTTATTGATTCCTATGTGCACCTCAAAAGATAAAAAAGGCTCTCGCGGGAATTATTTAGGTTACTTACGTTTAGTAGGTACATCCACTTTCAAACATTTTCCATCACACATGTTCTATTTTTGGAAAATATACAGGGTGGCATTGAAATAAGTGCAAATATTTCAAACACTGAGAAAGCTCGACGTGTACAGGGTGATTCACCATAATTGTCCCTCCCTCTAGCTCACTTATTTTTGACCCGATTTAAAAATTTGAAGGATGATTTAAAATGATTTCTCAGAATTTTTTTCCCGTTGCATCAGGAAATACAGGGTGCTCGGAACAAATGATCTACAGAGTACTACTCGATTTTTCCAAATGGAACACCCTGTATTTCATTGTATATTTAGATTCTTCCTGAAGAGCTGATTTCATCAATGCATCACACTTGGGGTCTAGCGGAAATGATAACAGAGATATAGGGTGTTCAAAATCGAGATTTTTCAAGTTTAGGATTTTTTGTCTCGAAACTATTCATTATTGGTCGAAACGGCTCCTATGTTTCCATTTTAAATTTTGATTAACTGTCTATTGAGATTTGATTGGAACATTTACAGGGTAGTTCAAGATTCAGAATTCTGATCACCCTGTATCTGTTCCAATTATTAAATGTCAGTAGATAGTAAATCAAAAGTTGAGATATGGACATGAAAGCCGTTTTGACAGATGATGAATAGTTTCGTCTCAAAAAAATCTTAAAGTTGAAAAATCTCGATTTTGAACACCCTATATCTCTGTAATCATTCCCGATAGACCCCAAGTGTGATACATTGAGCAAATCAGCTTTTCAGGGAGAATCTAAAAATACAATGAAAAATAGGGTGTTCCATATAAACAAATCAAATGGTACCCTGTAGATCGTTTGTTATGAGCACTCTGTATTTTCTGATGTAGCGAAAAAAAACTCAATCAAAAATCATTCAAGATGATATTTCAAATTTTGAAATCGGTTTAAAAATATCTGAGCTAGACGGGGGGACATTTATGGTGAATCACCCTGTACTATCGAATGGCACTGAAAAAAATTAGGGGATCAAAATAAAATTTGTGGTTAGACCCACCCAAAGTTCTACAGTGTAGCAAATCTGACGTCACCTCTGTTCAAATTTCCATGCGGTAGGCACACTCACGCGGAGTTCAATCTTTTAAATTGTTTGAAAATGGCGTAATTGATTTTTTCATCGTTTTTTTTTTCAATTTTTGGGATGAAATTCCTCGTTAATTAGAAGAATAAGAAAAAATCTGATATCATTGGAATGTTCCTTAGACTGTATCATATTAATGTGCTGAATATGATGTGCACTTATTTCAAAAACACCTTGTATATAACTTGAATTCACATCCTATAGCAATAATATTCGTTAACCCTTGCTATAAACGAATACCATTGAGAATCACAAGTGAAAATGTTGAAGAACTTCAGGTTCGCCCCTCGTAAAACTTTCAAATTTGTTTAAATTCAAATTAGTCATATGCTACTCGAGAGATATGGGAAAGTTGAGAATTTGGGCGAATAAATCATCTCCATATAAGATTTGGGTGAAAAGTTGTCAAGCGATTGTGCTCTAGGGGAATTTAAAGTGGGAATTTTGGTGTATAAGTTAAGGGAATTTGAATACTGTCTTCAGGTTAATCGAGAAGGTAATACATTCATTTTGTTTGATTATTTGGGAATTTATCGTGAACTGAAGATTTTCAATAATCAAATTTTAATGGAGATTGCTGGAGAATTGTGAGAATTTAAGGATTTAAAAATTTCCAGAAAAAATATTCACCTCCCCGACTTCACACTGTATACCTAAAATAATGATCACGTGATATATTTATGACACTTGGCACATGAATTAGTGAAACAAATAGAGTGTCACTTGTCACTTATCTAATCCGTTCTATGATCGGAGATTGAATCCATTCGATTTATAGGTATATACTCCAGTAGAAAGGTATCTTTATTTGATTAGAAAAATGTTCCTGACTAAACGATCTGGAAGTTCATAAAAGTGAATTCAGGTACCTTATTAGACCGAGTTCTCTAGAAAGAAATCCTGTAATCGCTTTCAAATAGTTGTGGAGGAATGTTTTGAGGCAACATAAAATAGTAGCCTGAAACTGGTATAAATTAAACAAATTTATGCTATCTGTATCTTCCAATTAAACTCTCTTCGATATGTCGATACTCAGAGGGCATGACGAGAAAGTCGATTTGACCTCTTAAATTGTGTTGTTTTGAAGTGACTGAAAAACTGGGCGCATAAACCGATGAAAGTATGTACTACAACTCTGGTTTCCGATGTGGACATTGCCTTATTTAAAAATAGTGAGGCGCACACTTGATACAAGCAATCCAGTCTCACTGAACGATATTTGGTAATTTTTTGTTGCACTCTATCAACTGGAGAAAGTTTATCGTTCACCGTGGTTTTTTCTTCTTCTCAGATTAGGTTGTGAACTCGGTTGTGAACGATTATTCAACTTTTTCGTTCTGGTACGGCCTATAGGCGGCATTTAAGAAGTTCATTATTGTTTTATGTTGATCAGTTTCCAAACGAGGAATCGATTTATTCTCTTTGTTTTTATAACATGAACTGAGAGAAAGTACTACGTTATATCATGCAATGCTCCATTCGCTTTCTGGTTCCTCCACACATTCCAAAATATACAACTACATCATACAGTATCCGTCAAAGTCCGTTCCTCCCTCAATAAATTAACCACCTGGTATATCGCAACGAAATTCGGAGAGCTCGAAGCCGATACTTGGGACAGTATTCAACTTCAACTCTCAACAACTCTGTTATAAATATTCTCACAACAGATTTGTTCATGCTTAAAGTTGAATGGTTCCATAAAGATTTTCCATCACTTCTTAAAAAAACAAAAAACAAAACTGTAACCACACAACCGATTGCAAAATTTTAAATATCATCTAAAATGATTATCGATTAAGTTTTTTTTCCACTACATCAGAAAATACAAGGTGCTCGGAACAAACGATCTACAGGGTACTTTTTGATTTTTTTCAATGGAACACCCTATTTTTCATTGTATTTTTAGATTCTCCCTGAAAAGCTGATTTCATCAATGTATCACACTTGGGGTCTAGCGAAAATGATTACAGAGATATAGGGTGTTCAAAATCGAGATTTTTCAACTTTAGGATTTTTCTGTGACGAAACTATTCATTATCGGTCAAAACGGCTTTTATGTCCGTATCTCAACTTTTGATTCACTATCTACTGACATTTAATAATTGGAACAGATACAGGGTGATCAGCATTCTGAATCTTGAATCACACTGTATATGTTCCAATTGAATGTCAGTAGATAGTAAATCAAAAGAAACAGAAACATTAAAGCCGTTTTGACCAATAATGAATAGTTTCGACACAAAAAAATCCTAAAGTTGAAAAATCTCGATTTTGAACACCCTATATCTCTGTAATCATTCTCGCTAGACCCCAAGTGTGATGCATTGATAAAATCAGCTTTTCAGGGAGAAAATAAAAATACAATGAAAAACAGGGTGTTCCATTTGAAAAAATCAAGTAGTACTCTGTAGATCGTTTGGTCCGAGCACCCTGTATTTTCTGATGCAACGGGAAAAAAAATTCTGAAAAATAATTTTAGATGATTTTTCAAATTTTTTAATCGGTTCAAAAATAAGTGAGCTACAGGGGGGGACATTTATGGTGAATCACCCTGTACAAGGATTAAGGCAGATATAGATAAACAAATCTTTAAACGGGTACTGCTCTGAGATCTATTTTCTTATTGAAATTTTGTGAATTCTTATTTGTTAAATACAGTATGAATACAAAATTGTTAATAAAAAGTAGTATCCTCTCTTATGCAGAAAGAATATTCTCCTTCTTCATATTATCTATATACTTATTAGGTCGAGCTAGGTTAGATTGTTTAGAAAAATTAGTCTCCCTTCTTATGCAGAAAGAATATTTTTCTTCCTCATATTATATATCATGCCGAGTTAGGTTAGGTTGTTTGCAAAAAGAAGTCTCCTTCCTTTTTCGGAAATGATTATATTTTATGTCCTAGAATGAGTTCAAAACATATGAAACTTGATAAAACTACCGTTTTATATGTTCCCTACTTTGCGCGCAATTACAGCATACATTTTTTGGGACGTGCGTGCAATTGCACTATGGGATAAGGACGAGGATTAGGACCGAGATTAGGACACACTGTTGAGAATACTGACCGCTGCGCGCAATTGCAGTATGCCCATAATACACAAAATTTGCGTGGGTATCAACTCTGGAGCTTGAGATCCCCAAGGTGAACTTTTTTTATTCAGGCGATTCGGACAATAAATGACAAAGTTTTCCGTCCCATTGTAGGCGCCATCTAGAATTTCAAAGCTAACTCGAAAATCATGATTACTCCAAGAATAACTGATTTCTTTTCCCCATTATAGGAATTACCTTTCGTGCGCTCCAAGAGATGAAAAAAAAACTGACGCCTCCCTACAGAAGCCATCTTGTTTTTTAAAATTTGGACTAGAAATTCGAAATTGACAATCTCGAGAACCCCTACGTGTACATTTTCAGGTAAATACGAGAATAAATAACAAAGTCGCCGCCACCTTGCGAACGCCCTCTTGAATTTTCAAATTCAGAATTCAGTTTGTGATAATTGTCGGATTACGAGAGAAGAGACGAGAGGCCACCAGACTGCCACCGGACTGCCACCGGACTGCCACGGACTGCCACGGACTGCCACCGGACTGCCACGGACTGCCACGGACTGCCACCGGACTGTCACGGACTGCCACCGGACTGCCACGGACTGCCACCGGACTGCCACGGACTACCAAAAGAATGTACACCGGACTGCCCCAGTGATTTACCCCTCGGAAAATCATGTATATTCTGCTGTTCGTCTTTTTTTTTGTAGTCTGAGTTTGGAAATGTGGAATTTTCTGATTATTTCTGATGAAAAAATATTTGGATTTGTTCTATTGTTGCGAATATAAAGAGAAACAACGTGTGACAATAATTCTAAAAATTGGATAAGTTGCGCTATACCGCATCAGTTTTTTATTTCGGTCGACGAAGGAATACCAACAAAAAGTAAATGATGATGATGAATTTTTTTTAGAGAAACATCCAATAATCCCATATTTCTTAACATATTCATTCCATACACTTCATTTGTATGATCGTATTTGACTGCTGTAAAATAGTTCTAACACTATAGAAAATAAATTGCTAGTTGGGTTGGTTTTGCCGCAGGGGCGGATCTAGATGTCAGGAGGCCAACGCTCAATAATACTTGAGGCCCCTGCCATCATTTTTTCTCCTTCTGTTTTTTTGTCACCAATTTTCGAAGTGATAATACAATCATATATTCTTTCACTAAAAACGAATGAAAAATGCATGAAAAAAATATAGGATATAAGAAAGAAAAAAGTACATTCATTGATGAAAATATATAGTTTAGTACTCGTTTTAGGATGTGAGAATGAAAAAAAAATTGAAACCACATATAGGATCAGATACATACGAGATGAAAGAACTAAACCATAACGAAATCACTAGGAGAAATATACTACGATATCACTCCTTATTTTTTGAATTACAAATTTGCGAATTATTTCATTGCACCATCATAATGAACAAACTGCTTATCAAATCACTTTGGGATTAGGTACACAGTTCTATATTTGATTTTTATTATTGATAATTTTAAAAATGAACGCTTTCTGCTTCGCAACTGATTACTGATGGTAGTATGTTAAAAACAAGTTCAAAGCAGTATTTCTGCATTGAATAACACGTCCATCATTTATTCACCAGGGTGCTGCCGATTTCATAGGGATATTATTGCTATTTCCTAAACGGTATACGTTTTTGCAAACCGAAAAAAACTTCCTGAAATATAAAAAAAACTGAAAAACATAGATTTTGGGACAGGACAAAATTCTCACATTCTACTCCACCAAAACTATACTTTATTGTAAGTAAACTTACAGGGACATGGTTCGAAGCTTCAAAGCTTCATCATCAGCGTTCGTCAGCGTTATTGTTACATAGGAGCACTAAAATGAGAGAAAAACCGGAACCTCTTTGTTAGGGAACTTCAAATTTCATAATTATAAAGTCTTATCTGTTCATGCCGAACTCTTAAAAAGACAAGAAAAATGAGATATCAAAAATCAAACATCAAACCAATGGCATGGCTTTGACATGAAGTAACAGAGGTTCTAAAATTCTAATCTAAAAAAACGAAACGGCAGATTTTATTTCAGTTTGCAGAACGCCATATTGAGGAAGTTTAAACTTTTGTCTAATTTGAGCAGGTCGTCAGCAAGGGTCGGGGCCCTAAGCTTAAGCATATTAAGCGTACCGCTAAATCCGCCCCTGGGTTTTAGTCTCGGTTTTGGTGATGGACCTGGAAGAGCTACTTACCAACGTAAATAAATAAAAATCAAATTAGAGAATATTCGCAGAACCTAATATCATCGATCTCATCGATCGCTTTAATTGACAGCGAATGAAGACGAAACCCTCAACGTGGCTTTCAACACGCAAGGCCGCATTGAATATGACGGTGGCATTTTCTCAGTCGCCCATGAAATGTAGCGACATCTATTGATTAATGGCGCATCTGAATATTATCGAGCTCACGTTGATTACCATCTACACATGGCATAGAGACCGAACGGAAAAAAATGTGAGCGAGAGACAAATTGAAGATAGTTTATAGACCATCCCACATTCTTTCATGCGTCGATATGAAAGCTATTTTATTTATCAAAACAAATACTCATGGGCGCCCCTCCCTCTGATTTTCTATTGAAAAATAATTTAATAATGAATCTCCTTGCATCGATGACCGAGATCGATGACACACATAACGAAATAGATCAGTATTTAAAATTGAGTAATATCTTATATTTCAGAATATTTGATGAATATAGAATATACCCTCGAATAAACCTGAATAAAGAACCGAATATCAGAATTTTCTGAAATGTTTCTGATGTATAGGTAGTCATTACCTGTTTTGAGTTATAGATTTGGAATGGGAAGAGATGAAAATACTCGGAAAATATTGATCTCTGAATAATTTATTAAAATTGTGAAATGATTTGAATCATCAACACTATAATCAACCAATAAATTAAACCTCATTGAGAAATTATTTTGAATTACTCATAATCATTTCAAATTTCTTCTTTTCCGTTTTTTCATTATCAAAATACTTCTAATTTTCCTTTAGACTCTTTGAGATTTCCTCTCTTATATAGTTTCTAAAAATAGAAATACCAGTTTCATTTCTATATATACACTTGTAGTAAAGACATATCAGATAGATCAACTGAAAATTTCAAAACGTTGAAAAACTTTCAGTTTCATAAATCTGGGAGAGAAATGTCTTAGATACTAATAAGCAGAGATAATTTGTTCGTCCTCACTATATACAGGTTTATTGAATAATCATAGAAATCATCCATTTTTCTCAAAGTGGTCCAATTGATTTTAAAGAAAAAGCAATGAAAATCCCAAAGTCTGTCGACCACAAAATAATTTAATAAGCGACGTGTGTTACTAGTTTCGGCCACAGGCCATCATCAGACACAAAATTGATGTAATAATACCCAGATTTTCATTTAAAGAAACGAGTAGAGAAAATGTCAAATCCATTTTTATATTTTCATATCAATTACAACGAAATGATAATATATGAAACCGAATACTACTATGTTAGTTAGGTAATCATGTGATGAATTTGTCGTCACTCTCGAAAAAATATAATTCCCTTTTCAAAGGTATTCGACCTTGAATCCTGTGGCGCATTCCATATCATACGAGATTATTCTCTCAGTTGCTTTCCTCCCTCTCCCTCTGGAAAACATGGAAATGACACCCCTGGACTTTTAGTCCATGGATGGAATATCAAGCTGTAGTATGTAAGATAATATAGGGTGATATTATATTGTAGGAATACTCTGTATAATAGGTTAAGCGAGGACAACGCACCGTGTGGGTTGTTAACACTGTTGTTATCAAGACGCACGGTGTATTCATGATATTAGGTTGTTTAGGTTTAGGGTACGTTCCTATGATTTATATATATATACCTGGTACCACCAATAAAGGGAAGATTGATTCTAACTTGACTTTGAGTTGATTACTAGAATGTCTGTCACCATACATTCACAACCCAGTTATTAACCCTGGAATAGGAATGATCATTCATCCTATTACATGGCGATCCTGCCAGTCGTTGTACTGTTAAAATTTACACGACTGGTATACCTAAATACTGGATATGGGGAACCAGCAAGCAAAGGAAAACTTCGTGATTGGCCAAGCAGGAATCAACGGAGGTGCCATCAATAATACTGCAGCCGAAGGAAGTCAACAGAAATACACCATATTCGAGGTACTGGCCGTAGTAGTTGGTTGCTTAGTTCTGGTAGCAATCATCCTGTATATCCGAAGACGAGCGAAGAAAGCACTAGAGAGGAAGATTAGGAGAGAACTTTCCAGGAGCCAGGAGACTGTGTGAAGCCGAGAGAAATTGAACTTCAACCCATAGATGAGCATCGAGTTGGAGTTGCAGCAGGTTCGAGGAGGCGCAGAGAGGAACGCAGGATTAATATGCATAAGGTAGATAAGTTAATTAGTGTTAGGTAGTACAAATGATAGAATTTAGGCATATTTATGAGGAAATTAGGGTTTTTAGACGTAATTTAACAAAAGATAATTCTCAGAGGCGAGGTAATTTGCAATTAGTTAATCAGAAACGTTCAGAATTGAGGGAAATAGAAGACAATTTCAATAAAATTAAGGAGTTGTTTAATAGTAAAAGTGAAAAAACTTTAGAAGAAACGGCACAAGTCAAAAGTTATGCTAAAGAAATAAATAGTTTGATTTCTGAAGCACATTCTATTTTAAAGGACAGATTATCAAATATAGAAAAAGGAGGAAATATCGCAAAAATGGGCGAAAAATTTGACCTTAGGACTGCTTCTGCTTTAATTCCCATTATGGATAACACGGAAGATACGACTAAGCAGCTTATCGATGCTATTGAGTTATATAGTGATCTTCTAGATCAAGATGGGAAAACATTCTTGATCAGCTATGTATTAAAAACTAGGCTCTCTCAAAATGCAAAATTAAGGTTAGAAAATACTTACAATTCTATCGACAATCTATTAAAGGACATGAAAGTTCATCTATTCACTAAAAAGTCTGCTGCAGCTTTGTCAATTGAAATTCATAATGTCAAGCAGGAAAATAAATCAATAGAGGAATTCGGAAAAAGTATTGAAGAACTGTTAGTGAATTTAACCTTATGTCAATCCAATGGAGATGATGATAGTGCAAAAATTTTGTCAAAAGTTAACGAGAAAATAGCGATTAATGCTTTTGCAAATGGGCTGAGAAATTCTGAGTTACGGACCATCGTTAAAGCAAGGAATTATAATAATCTGAGGGATGCAATAGGTGGCGCTAAAGATGAAGATAAGTCAAAGATAGGGTCTTCAAATTCTCAATGTTTCCATATGAGAGATCGAAGAGCTAGACGCGGTTTTTCAGGAATCAGAGGAAATCAGTATTTCCATAAAAATAACAATAATAATTCCATTAGGTTCAATCAAAACAACGAATTTAGACAGTCAAATAGCCAACAAAGAAATTCTCCTAATCAGCGATATAATAATAATCGTGGACGCGGTAGCGTGAATATGCGTCGTTCAAATCGGTATAGAAATCAGAATAGCCAGAATCATAGAGCTTATCTTGCGGAAAGTTCAAGTTCAAACACTGAGGTCGACAACCAAGTAAACAATAACAACTCTGCGAGTGAACGGTTTTTTCGTTCCTAAACAAAATGGAAATATTATGAACGATGTTGTTATATTAAGTATGAATGGGATGAATTTTGTGAAAATGAGATATGGAACAAATGAACTCATATTTTTGATTGATACTGGAGCAACTATTAGTGTTCTTTTTGCAAAATATTTAGACAAGTGTGAAAGAATTGACACCTCAAGAAATATAAGAATAAATGGAATAGCCGGATCAACAATTTCACAAGGTTCAGTGAATGTTTCTTTGTTTATAGAGGACGTGATGATTAAGCACGAGTTTTTATTACTTGATAACTTTGCAAATGAGATGCATGGAATCTTAGGATCCGATTTTCTTACTAAATATTGTGCCACCATTGATTTCGAGAAATTCTGTTTTTCTCTATGGAAGAATAACAGGAAAATAACCATACCTTTACAGTCAAAATACGATTGTTATACGATTATTCCACCACGTTGTGAAATTATCAAGTACTTTTGGATTGATAGTGATGATGAATGTGTTGTATTAGGGGATGAATTGAGCGAAGGTGTGTTTGCAGGTAGCGTGATTGCAAAACCAAAAAATAATTTGATACCCGTTAGATTATTGAATGTTAATGACAAGGAAGTAAAACTTCGGAACTTCAGACCAAAATGTGAAAAACTTGCCAGTTTTGATGTATGTAAATTTGAGAGCAAGGATTTAGCTGTTGAAAGAATAGATAGAGTGTTAGATCTTATAAATGTTGATTCGCTGAATAAAGAGGAAATAACGGCAATCCAGAAAATATGTGCGAAATATGCCGATGATTTTCACTTAGAGGATGATTCACTTTCGGTAACTAACGTTGCGAAACAAAAAATCCAATTGAAGCAAAATGCGAGCTCAGTTTACGTGAGGCCCTACAGATTACCACATGCACAGAAAGCGGAGATTCTTAAACAAATAGATCAAATGTTGCAGAATGATATTATCGAAGAAGCAAGATCAGAATGGTCTTCGCCATTACTCATAGTGCCTAAAAAATGCGACAGCAAAGGTAACAAAAAATGGAGAGTAGTGATCGACTATAGGTTGTTAAATAAACAGATAGAGGATGATAAATTTCCACTGCCCTGTATATCAGAAATCTTAGATTCATTAGCAGGCGCAGTCTATTTTTCTCACCTTGATCTGTCTCAAGGATACTACCAAGTAGAGTTAGATCCTGCTAGTCGACCATATACATCATTTACAACCGATAGGGGTCAGTTCCAAATGAAGCGCTTACCAATGGGGCTGAAAATTAGTCCAAATGCTTTCTCCAGAGTAATGACAATGGCTATGTCTGGTTTGAATTACGAGTCGTGTTTTATTTATTTAGATGATCTGATCATTTTTGGAAATAACTTAACTAGCCATAACAAAAACCTTGTCAAAGTGCTAGAAAGACTCAGAAATGTTGAGCTCAAGCTCAACCCGAGTAAGTGCGAATTTCTTAAGAAAGAAATTTTGTACTTAGGTCACGTGATTTCGTCAGACGGCATTTCACCTGATCCAGAAAAAATTAAATCGATCCAGAGATATCCGATTCCCAAAGATGCTAATGAGACAAAGCGGTTTGTGGCATTTGCCAACTATTACAGGAAATTCATAAGAGATTTTGCTAAAATAGTAAATCCATTAAACAGACTAACTAGAAAAAATAGTGACTTTCAATGGTCGGAGGAGTGTCAGCAATCATTTGAGACACTAAAAAGTGCTCTTTCCACTCCTCCCGTGCTACAATATCCTGATCTGTCAGAAAATAATCGGTTTATTTTAAGAACGGATGCGTCAGGATTTGCTTTAGGAGCAGTTCTGTCAAATTCTAATGACAGGCCTGTGGCATATGCCAGTAGGTCACTTAACAAAGCAGAATTGAATTACTGCACTATCGAAAAGGAACTACTTGCGATAGTTTGGGCAGTAAAGCACTTCAGGAGTTACTTATTTGGTAGAAAATTTGACATTTTCACAGATCACAGACCTCTTGTCTATCTATTTGGGATGACGAATCCGTCAAGTCGTTTAACTAAATTCAGGTTAACGTTGGAAGAATATGATTTCACAATATCTTACATAAGAGGATCAGAAAACGTATCAGCAGATGCTTTGTCCCGTATTCAAATTGACGCGAACGAACTCAAAGCAATGGGTGAAAAAATTGAAAATATGTTTGTCACAACTAGGGCACAATCGATGCGAACTAAAAATAGTCAAAATAGCAATGATTTGGCTCACAGCAGGCTTGATCACCCTGGTGTAGTAGAATTATTGAAGAGACCATTTGGAACAGTAGAACTGAGACCAGTTTACGAAGATAAATTTGACAGAATAGTTGTTAAGAACGTGCAGGATGAGAAAGTTGTATGTTGCAATGTAAAATATAATATTGATGCTGGAATTATTTATTTAAAACAGAACTCCCGATCAGCGTCTGCCTTCGGAGCGTCGTTGAGGGATCTGAAAAATATTTGCGAGAAATATAATGTTACAGAACTATGCATAGTAAGAAAAGAAAACTGTACAGTATTGTTAGAAAGTATTAAAAGAAATATAGACGAATTTAAAAAGGCAAATATAAAATTTTCTGTCATAAAAGGTGTTCAAGTCATAGATGACAAGGAAATGAGACAGCTCATATTAAATGATTTTCATATGTTACCCACAGGAGGTCATGCGGGAATAACGCGAATGTATAATAATATAAGGAAATATTATTTCTGGTCAGGCATAAAAAATGATGTTGAAAGGTTCGTGATGCATTGTGATGACTGTCAAAGATATAAACATTCGAAGCCAAATAAAGAACCATTGACAGTCACCACTACAGCTAAGAGTGCTTTTAACAAAGTTTATCTCGATCTGGTAGGTCCTCTGAACCAAGACAACGACAATAATCGTTATATTCTCACATTACAGTGCGAGCTCAGTAAATTTGTTGAGGGATATCCAATAGCAAATAAAGAGGCTGTAACGGTGGCAAAAGCATTTGTCGAAAATTTCATTCTTAGGTTTGGATGCCCTATGGAGATAGTAACGGATCAAGGAACAGAATTTTTAGCGGCTACCCTACAGCAAACTTGTAAACTCTTAGGAATTACATCATTAAAGTCAACAGCGTATCATCATGAAACATTAGGGGCTATCGAAAATACACACAAACATCTAGGGGCATATTTACGCATACAAGTTGCAAATAATCCAGATACGTGGAGTACATGGGTACCTTTTTGGTGTTTTTCATTCAACAACACGGTTCATACAGAGACTCAATACACGCCCTACGAACTTGTTTTTGGAAAATGCTGTTTGATACCATCAAATTTGAATAACAGAATAGACCCAATGTATAACTTTGATGATTATCCAATAGAATTGAGGTATAGATTACAAAAAGCATGGGAAGATGCTAGAAATAACTTGATAGAATCGAAAGTTAAACGAAAATCCACATGGGATAGGAAAATTCAGTCAGAGGTAAATTATAAGCAAGGTGATAATATTTTATTAAAAAATAATCCGTCTAACAAATTGGAACCTTTATTTAAAGGACCTTATGAAGTTGTAGAAGAAAAAGGTCCTAATGTTATTATAAAAATTGATAATAAGCCTCAACTAGTTCATAAAAATAGAGTTAAGCCATATTATGACATGTCTTAGTTTAGTTAGCTTAAGTAGCATTGTAAATATAGGTATATTGTAGAAAAAAAAAATATATCATTAAGATAAGTTTTTTTTTCTCCTTCTCGGGGGAGGTGTAGTATGTAAGATAATATAGGGTGATATTATATTGTAGGAATACTCTGTATAATAGGTTAAGCGAGGACAACGCACCGTGTGGGTTGTTAACACTGTTGTTATCAAGACGCACGGTGTATTCATGATATTAGGTTGTTTAGGTTTAGGGTACGTTCCTATGATTTATATATATATACCTGGTACCACCAATAAAGGGAAGATTGATTCTAACTTGACTTTGAGTTGATTACTAGAATGTCTGTCACCATACATTCACAACCCAGTTATTAACCCTGGAATAGGAATGATCATTCATCCTATTACAAAGCTTTAAGATTTATGAAACGGATATATTTGTTGTCAACATTCTTCTGATGATTCATATTTATGGATCATTCTTGTATTGTCCAGTCCTGTCTAGTCCATGGAAACATCAATATAAAAATCAATTAAGAAATGATCAGGCAATTAGTGATTGTGGACGACAAGTGATCAAGCCACGTATATCTCAAGGACTATTATAAACTTGGAATAGAATCCAAACATGGTTTACTAGCATCAGGTTGTACATTGTTTGTACCGATGTTGTCGAGCTACTTGGAATCTATACAGATCGTTCAGGATTATCACGATAAACTCATTTAATGGTTTCATTATTATACTGGTTCTGATTGTAACATAAATCATCCTACTATCTTATTATTAGAGATATTAAAATTAACGCTGTGCCAGATAATTAACAACTAGGAGATTATTAATTTTGAGAAAAGTCCACAGCTGTAAACCATTTTAAATTGATCGAATTTGTTATCAGAGATCAGAGAAGAACTCGATTTTGGTGCGTGAATCTCGATGATAGTAAATTCTTGGACGTTGCCAAACGATATCACTGTTATTATAGGTAAAGAAAAGCGATTAATTTTAATCGAAAAGTTGATTGAAGAACTTCACTGTTATATTGAAGAGAATAACACATATTTTCCCATATATATATCTATGCTCTATGACTCATCAGGATCCAAATATTATGGATATAATATATAGAGCAGTCTCAGCAGTCGAGACTCATATTAATTGATTTACTCTCAGTTGGAAAATGAGAAATCTTAATATAAAACATTATTCTTGTTATTTAACAGAAATAAACTATTGGTACAGGTCAACCCAGATATGAGTGGAAGGACTTAGTCATTCAAAATAATCCTAAGGAAAAACACAATTCCATAAATGATCCTTGCAACGTAGTGGTTGTTGAAATAGTGCCGCTGTTTGCTAATGTTGTATTTCGTCGACCTCTACACCCTGTATAATAGGTATTAGATTCAAAATGGAGTTTTTTATACACAACTTATTGACACCTCATGCGCGTCAAGTTGCAGATGGAACAATAAAAACATTCCTCATTCACAACTCTTTACCAAAACTCGTTTGTCTATAGAATGTCGAAGTTTTGTAATCCTTCGCCAAAAGAAGAATTTGTTCATGGTCTCGAAGAGTTTTGATACAATTCCAAAACCTACCTCCTTCTCTTATCCCCCCTATTGGTACGCACGATGTTCTTCGAACTTAATCGGGATTCCCTGCGCTCCAATAGAAAGAAAAAATGTGATCAGCAATATTTACTTTCGAGGCAATCATTCAGATTATAACAATTTTTTGAAGGAGGAAAGACCAGAGCTATGTTCAAAAATGCCCTGTTCAAGATATATACAATATTCAAATTATTGTTGGAAACCTCATCTATGGTTTTATCGTCATTTCAGGCAATATATAATAATTGGATAAATTTTGTTGCAAACTTAATGAAGAACATTCTTACGTATGGCGTTCCTTCGGTGAAAAAACTTTTAATTAAAATCCATTTTTATCTAAGGTCGATTAATTCCTATCAGATCTACTCCTATCATCCATCAGTCTATTTCGCGCTTCCCAGAACCAGTTTTTTCGACAATTCAATTGCGAATCATGTATTTATTATGATCCACTGTATCAGTAAATATGTTAATTAGTATTTATTAGCATTTACAGGACATAAAAACTAATGAATGGAATGGGAATGTATTATACTTACCACCTTGAGCCTTATTTGTCACCCACATGGATTAAGAGAAGGACAAATAAAAATGGACGAGGATGGCGATCCTTTGCGAGGACAACTGGCCTCTGGTGATTTTAGAAATATTTCAGGCTTAGCAGCATTAAAATGTCAAATTTTGTCTGTAAAATGCAGTTTGTCTGGATAATTTCAGTAGTGTTCTTTTTTGCCCAAATAATTTCGACATCGTCTCACAAGTATACGAACTTTCGATGTTGATCCGTTGGATTTTTAATTTGGGTTTCTTGTTTTCATAAATTTCCGGCTAAATGTCGATAATCTGAGAGCGAATCCTGATATTTATATGCGTATTTAGAGGTTCTGAATAATTCTCGTGAAAAAATTCGAAAAAGAAATTAAACATTGAACATTTCTGATTTGTCGACGGCTTATGAGAAGACAAAACTGGTGGACAGCGATTTCATATAATCTTCTCAACAAAATATGCGGGGTAAATATCATATACATGATACAGCTTGTTTATTGATCTTCAATGGGTGCATACCGAGGTGCATACAAACAAAGTCTAGATTAGTGCTGTGCGATATTGAAAACTGGATATCGATATCGATGCACGCTTTGGTATCGATATATCGATATGTATCGATATATATCGCATAAGGCACACATCCTGGCTGGTAGAATGCAGAAGGCCGTCATACTTGGATCATTGCGTTAACTCAGGGCACACGGTTCTTGGTCAAAGTGATTATTCACCTCACAGGCTGTGGGGAGTAGTCACTGGATTTTATCCAGCACGACTCTGCGTGGCGTCGGAGGCCGCAGGGTCGTGACTGGAACTACAAAAATTAAAATAATAATGATAGATTAACTTTCCGAACTGATGTTCAATTCTTTATCGCTCGTTACAGGTTTGAGAAATCTTGAATCATCTGTATACACTTCTCAAATATATATAATTGTTAACACTAACTTTATTTGTCGAACTGATTTTTCTCCAATCAACAATCAACAATCAATCAACAATCAACAATCAACAATCAACAATCAATCAACAATCAACAATCATGTTTTTGAATCTTATTCACATATTCTTCCTTGTTGTTCCAGGTCAAATATTTCATGAATACCATGCATGAATATTTCAAATTCCTTCTGATTTGGGAATCGATATAAAATTATATGTTCGTGAAATCACAATTTTAAAAATAATAAGATTCCCACGGATTCCCATCAAGTCACAATGAATTTGATTGGTATGCAATCACTTCCGATAATAATTTTGGGAGAATATCCTCGAGAATATCCTTCACGATATATGTAGATACTATATCAGTTTACTATTAGTCTAAGGTCTCAGGTCTATATCTGATAATAGCAATTTGGTTTCCATGACGAATTCCATGATAGATAACTGTTCAATAGTTCAAATGTCATTTTACAGTATTTGAGATATATCTATAATATATTTATTTAATCAACCATTCACAGAGAGGGCCTAGTTCTAGATTCGAATTAGTTATCACTAAGTATTATAATATTTTTAATATTACACTTTTCAAATAGATATATATGTATATTTGTCTCTAGTGTCCATAGTGATAAAATGATAAATGAACAATCACAAGCCCTTTGTGTATAGCATCTATTATCTCTACATGTAGAATGATCAATCACCTCCTCCATTATTCGCTTCTAAAGTATAAAATCATATAATGACAAACGCTTTGTATAGATATATTATATAAATATGTGTAGGCGTTCCTAAACATATTTTTGTTTCTATATGGTCGTTTATTGTATATGCCTTCTCTTCTGTATGAAGCGCGAACAAATTTGAGATTTTGTTTGAATGAGCGTGTAGATTTCTAATTTCATTGCAGGTACTACATAACTTCCATATAGTATGTATATATATCATCAGTTTTCGAATTGCCACCGGTGCCTTCAATCAACTTGAAATACCTATAAAAAAATCTTTTTTTCTGAGACGGGAAAAAAGTTTGGCATTTCATCTCTGTTGGCATGTTATGAAATGTCACTTTTCATAAATTACTTTTTCCCCGTGAGGAAGAAGTGAGTACTTTTTTCCCGGATATATATCACATATATATACACTGTTGATGGCTTTTGTTGTGCTATAGTTTCGAAAAATGAGTCAATAATACCGTCTCCGAGAAAGAGCTGCAAGCCTTTTATCTTCCATTCGACTCCGCTGTTACGTATATTACTAAACAACCACTAAATTCGCGATCTTTTGAAATGAAAGAAGTGACCTCAGATATTTGATTACTTCAAAAGAATGATGAAGATGCCTACAACGCAGGTGTTCCTTACTGATAAAAATTTGAAATTTCACGTCGATAATTTTCAGATTTCAAAATAATGTAATATCTTCTCAATATTGATTCGTCCTTTCTTCTGTCACAGAAAAAACTAGTGTATTATACACGGGAAAAATATTAGATTTTAGCTCACGGTTTTTTGTTGACAACACAACCTGGAGCTAAAATCTACTACTTTTTTCCCTTGTATAATAAATAACTATCTAATGAGTATAGAGATTTCAGTAACACTCAATTTCTCTGAATTTTTTTTTGGGAAGAGGAGGAAAATTATTACTGTTGTTGATTCATATATACAGGGTGATTCTCGGTGGATGGCACATAAGACGTTTCTAGAGAACGCAACTCAGGATTATTCTGAAAAGTTGGAGCCTTGGATAATTTGTTGTGTTATATCGACCTAAAATATTCTCAGCGTTGCGACGTTGCCGCTTATATTGAAAAGTAGCAACAACTGTGATTTTTTCATTGGAACACCCTGTATATCATTCCATTTTCAGATCCTTCCTGGAGAGCTAATTCTATCGACACTTGGGGGTCTAGCGTGAATGATCACCAAGATATAGGGTGTGAAAAATCGAAATTTTTCAATTTAAAGAATTTTTTGTGTCGAAACTATTCCTAATTGATCAAAACGGTTTTCATGTCCCTATCTGAACTTTTCATGGCGTTGATGTTCAATTGAAATAGATACAGGGTGGTGCAGAATTAAGATTTTCGACCAACCTTATACATTTAACCGCGTCGCGTCTCATTTTTCTTTCCTGCTTCATTATTAGACCTTGATCATCACTTATCTATAACCATAGATAACTATAACCTATATTCATTTAGATCATTCCAATCAAAGCGTAATGAGTCAGGCATGTGAGGTGATGCTGGTAGCATCAAGTCGAAGTAACCATATTTTAAAAAGTAAAATAAGGTAAAGGAAAGGTGCCCCGAGAATTGCATTGACTAGGGTTGATAGGGCTGATAGGGTTGATCCGGTTCTGCTTGGGATTGTTTATCTTCATAGTTTTGAGCTCGGTTTTGAGAGAGACCGCCGATTAGACAAGTAACCCCAGTTTTATTACCTAACATGATATACACAACATCACAGAGTCAGGATAAAGTATTGAACCAAGTAAACATCTTTGAAACGAGGACGGAATTTATGAATCTCTGCAGTCGAATACAATGAATGACACGAGATGCATCAATAATTTACTTCCGGTTTAACCAGAAGAACACTCTTTTTAATTTAAATGAAACAAGTTCAAGAAAAATTGCAATACCTAACTCCTATCCCCATCCTCCCTAGGAACGCACGATGTTCTTTGAACATTATAGGGATTCCCTTTCGTGCCATCCAAGCGATAAAAAAATGAGATTTTGTGCAAATTTTGATAAATGTTGTTATTTCGGTTTTGTCTACATACTGATGGATTGAGTAGGAATAACACAGGGTGATTTACGTAGGCCTCATATTAGAAGTTTCAAACTCACAAGTGTTATAAACGTCCTTTTAGTAACGAGTATTTTAAGCACGAGCGGAGCAGAGCGGAGCGAGTGTTTAATAAACGAGTGTCTAGAAGAGTTTAAAAACACGTATAAACACGTTTATAACTACGAACTCCGAAAATAACATTAATATACCTGCAATTCCTGCTAACCTACAAAATAATTCGAAAGGAATGAGAATTGAGAACATAATACATGCAACTGCATGCAACCAGCGAGACACGTATAAGTGATATTAGTTGTAGATGTGTCCAGTCCATTGCTTACTAACCTTTGTTTCACGTTTATTGTCATGCTTAGCGCAGAATGAATAAATCTCGGAATAAATTGTTCTCAAAGATGGGTGCTTCATTTTTAAACTTCTTGGAGATATGCAAGCACCAAAACATTCTCTTCGATTACACTTCCATTAACATTCGCATATATTTTTATTGAAGAATTCTGATACAAACGAAAATTGTTCGAATAATTCTGACAAAGTTCGAAAATGACAGTTCCTACAATAATTGACAGGCCAGATATGTCTCAAATTACTGAAGCTGTGTTTAATGAACTGTGTTGTCATGGTGATGTGTTTAAGAAATCGTGTTGCCATGGTAACGTGTTTAATATTTTGAATAAATCACAGATCGTCAATCCCTGATTATTCGATCATTTAGCGTGGTACATATCCGTACGCTAAATGCCATTTCAGTTATGTGAGTAGAAAAAATCATATGATGCTTTCTATACATAATATAATATTTTGCAATGTATAATGATTATAAAATACAAGGCATTATTGGGAATTGAAGAATGCTGCAGTATTTGATGAATTCTCATATTATGTGATTTTCAAAAAAAAAGTTGTGGAGCGTCTAGAAAACCAAGATTATGGCGTGAAACCCTCATATTGCAGTTTTTGGAGTTCTTACTAGTGTCATTTATATTATGTGGAAACGAGTAATGAGTTCATATGAATGAGTAATAACTACATCAGATTTCAGTATAAAATATGTGTCTTAACCTTCATTCTTTGAGAGATTTCAATAGCCGATTGGACAAGTAACTCCAGTATTACTGCCCTAGAAAATAACAAGTTGTGAAAGTTCAGTGATTTAGAGATGAGATGAAATGAATAAGAATTATATATTTCTTTCGAAAAGTAATGATAAAGTACCTGTAATAATTTTCTCAATATTGTTGTACGTTCAATAGTAGTTAAGAGAAACAAGATCGTGCTGAGAGCGCATATTTGTAATTTTTTTTATTTACACTCAATTTTAGTACCCTGAATAGATGAATTTCCATATCATACTTCCTTCCGCTTATTTGATGATTCAAAATATTGTCGATTCCAAGTTCCTATAAAAGCGCAAGCTCCCAGCAATTTACCTTGCAATTTGCAAACCTCCCAACACTTATTTTATTCTGATATTCAGTGTTCAACTCTGTTTAATGTAACTAATAAAAACCTAATTGCTCTTCATCTTTATATTTGACCCACAATTCCACGGTTGGTTAGTATATGCATGCAGCAAGATGTTCACAGTGGGGATCAAATACCTGACTGTGTCGGTTCCAATGGCCATCTTCGATACAATTAATACGAATGTAGAAATTGTTGACACCTTCTAACGGACCATCTTTAGATACTTCCACGTGAAAAATCTTTACAAGACCTGATATCGCTCTTGTGAACGGTGAAATATTTTGAATTTTTTCAAGGAAGGAAGGATTGCGTTATTTTGCCTCTGGAATGTTTGAAATTTTGATGAAATACTCGATCTCCTCATTCTCAAATCGTTGATCGTTCATTTCCTGCAGATTAATTTTCCTAATCTGGCAGATTTACTGCTGAAAATAAAAACTAATTGTGATGGCGATAAAAACGAAGCTCATCAATGTTCACTTCCATATTTGGAGGAGCCACGTATCAGCTATTGACGCAGTTTCCTACCAAATAGCCTGATCTGCTTTATTAGTGGATGACACATGTTTGAGAAGATGACAAAGTCTAGGTGTTTTCTCTTGGAAAAATGATCAAGTGGATCGAGTGCACAATGTGGTGCTTAAATCACCTTCAGGTGATACCGGTTGCGGTTGACGAAAGATTTTATAAAGCTTCTAGAGAAAATAAAAAATGGACTGAGGTTCTCGCAGATCGTTTCCTTCTCAGGTATCATTTCAACAAATTGTCAGAGATGATTTTTTCATATTAATGATTGTTCAGAGGCTCTAACAGCTGGAAGGAGAGACTTTATTCATCCATCCCCGAGGAAAATTATACAACACTTCTATTATATGTTTTGAATTTATTACTGATCTACAGCAAAGAGTGGTCACAGTAGCGAATGTATTTCCTGGAACTAACTAAAAATTTAATAACGGTGATCGCAAACTTTGGAACATTGAGAATACTGATTCAGATAAGTAAATTGGCCTAGCTCCTATAAAGTCAAATAGGCTTTTTAATCAGTCAATCAGTCGTAATCGGCTACTGAAAATTCGATGAGTCCATGTACCAGAGATTCAGTAAAGATTTTGATATATCCTCCTTGAAAAGTCAAACATTTTGAGGGTATATACATATAATGGAGACGCACTGTAAGAAATCAAAAAACATTCACGTCAATGGTATAACTATGCCACCTTTCAGTAGTCTCACTACTGGATACAAAATTGGTCTTAAATAATTCCTATGAACTATGTCATCAGAAGTAACACTTACCTTCTCAGCTAAGTAAGAACCATTTTTTCTATATGTACTTCGAGTATAAGATGAGCACTAGGTGATACTGGATGTAGCGACAGGCAAATGAAAAGGAAATTGGAATGAATATGATGAAGACACTAATCAAAGTAGTTGCTCTGATCTGAGGATGAAAACGAACGAAAGGGATTTTTTTCGGTGACGGGAAAAAAGTTTGGCATTTCATCTCTGTTGGCAGGTTATAAAATGTCACTTTTCATAAATTACTTTTTTCCCGTGGGAAAAAAGTGAGTACTTCTTTCCCGGATATATATCACATATATATATACTCTGTTAATGGCTTTTGTTGTGCTATAGTTCCGAAAAATAAGTCAATAATACCGTCTCCGAGAAAGAACTGCAAGTCCTTTTATCTTCCATTCGACTTCGCGGTTTCGTATATTACTAAACAACTACTGAATTCGCAATTTTCTAAAATCAAATCACAGAATTGAACTGACAGAAGTGACATCCGATATTTGATAACTTCAAAAGAATGATGAAGATGTCTATAAAACGCAGGTGTCCTTACAGTTAAAAACTTGAAATTTCACGTCGATAATTTTCAGATTTCAAAATAATGTAATATCTTCCCAATATTGATTCGTCCTTCCTTCTGTCACAGAAAAAAATAGTGTATTATACACGGGAAAAATATTAGATTTTAGCTCACGGTTTTTTGTCTCCCTCCGCTACGCGTCGGGAGACAACACAACCTGGAGCTAAAATCTACTACTTTTTTCCCTTGTATAATAAATAACTATTTTTTTGAAACAGGCACAAAAACAAAAACTATTAAGCCCACATATCAGCGGTATATACCTATGAGAAATAAACAGAAACATCTACTTGCTCTCTATATAGAAGAGTGGGAAGTGTTTGAGAGACTGATTCCGTAACGTAGGTATAACAGAGAACATGTTACATCCAAGAAACCAAGTACCTATGCGGAGGTACAAAAAGATGAACATTGAAAAATATAAACTTCCCCATACGATATGTTTCCTCTTGACTAAAATGAAGGTTCAACAACGTGCGTAATAATTGTAAATGCAGAAACCGTTACACCTGTATGGCGGAATTGAGTTTTTTCTTTATCAATGCAGTTATAGTCGATGCAGAGGAGAAAGTCTTCACAATATTGACATCACTTGAGTCAGTAGGTAATGGAATAGTTTTCTGACGGCATCACATCATCACAAGACGACAAGACAATAAATCAAAATAGTGGTACCTATAACCAGATCTTGTTCCTCAACAAATTGGTACATAGGATCGTATATCATTATACGTACCTATTGACAAATGGTGAGGAACTTTCCAATAAGTATCTATAAAATCTGATACCATACGAATGTAAACAAAAACAAACAATTGTTGGTAAGCCTACTCGAAACACACTTGAAGTTCTGAAGCCTGTTATAAGTTTACTAATTTCTTCGAGAGTGCCTCTCGCATGCGTTGGACAGAGACAGTAGCGTAGGTACGCAAAAAGATCAAGTCAAAGACCAGAGAGAGAGACGGGTTTCCAGCTACAGACGAAGACGCAGAATTTACGGTCGCAAGGCGAACAAGGACGCCGAACTGGAGGAATGGGCTATCTTGCGGCCATCACCATAGCTTCTTCGTCATGAAGCAGTGTTGCCAAGTTCAGGTGCTAGTCCGAAGTTGTATGATAACATTGTAGGTTGTAGCGTGGATGTCGGATTTTCGTGAAATAATTTTTCAGCGTATTTCGTGCTCGGGAGCAAGTATCAATCATACTGAATGAATGATTCAGTGTTCTAGTTCAGTTATAATATTAATGATTTTGAGTAATATAGTCTTCTTATATTGAGGTTGGGATTTTCAAAGTCAACATCTATAAATAATGTGAAGATTTTTATACTTATATTGGAAATCTGACGAAGACAAGGGCACGAGTAGAATAAGAATCCTTATCCGTAAACCGAACAGAAAATACCTAAGAAGGATTGTGTCTCATTTGAAAAATTGCCTATAAATATCTGATATTGATCAGAAATTCAGTTTTTAGAAACGCTTTCCGATTCTCCTTGCAAGCCTTGGTTATAATATAAATATCGGATATTTTCATTAATTCGTTGGCATCATAACATTATTATGATTTTTTCCATTTCGATGAGTCCATACTTCCTCAGTCGATCCCGAGGTCGATCCTGAATACAAGTCTTAAATAAAGCATTGTTACAACATATGAAAATGTTTCATCCATTCGGAGGTTTTGTTCCTCTTTGATAGAGAATTTTGATTCCACTTCCAGATGTGTTATTTCCTTTTTTAATCTGTAAGGAAATTGTTATCGTCTCTGATGAATAAATATCTGATTATAAAACCATTTTTCATAGTAAAATGATAATATGTTCGGTCTATAGGTATATTATATAAACAATACGAGTAGAAATGAGAATATTCGCTTTTTGTTGAATTCATTAGTAACTAAAATTAAATATGTCCACTGAGATATTCAACGAGCTCATGTGGCAACAACGCGGCCAGTTTAGAGAGAACCATAGGAATGTGAATTTCACGTGTTGAGTGTTACACGTTCAAGTATGTGGTCAAAAAGTCGATGGAAATATAATAGCAATTATTGAAGGTTTTTTGCTTCTTCTTAGCGGTACATTCAATAGACTGTTACATAAAATCTCGTTCTTTACTTAGAAATTGTTGATTCACATCCGAACCAAATTATCTCTGAAATTATTTAGTCATTATAATTTGTAAGACCAACTAGGTATAATCGCATGAGCTGATGTGATTCTACTCTTTTTTTGGTACATCGCCAATGGTGGACCGTTGGACGATCTTGCCATTTTTTCGAAAGTAATGCTGATTTTTATTGTGCAGAAGAAAATAACTGTGATGGCCAATAATAATTGAAGTGAATTAACCAAACCTTTTTGACAGATATCCTACCTATACGTGTATTACCAGAGTTCTCCACAGATGTCAGAGTTTAGTTATCTCATAAATATTTCAAGAAATTTAGCAACACCAGGGATTGGAGCGTAGAAGCGATTCCGGCGTTAGGAAATTTTACACTGATGGGATTTAGTCCCACAAAAATTTGGGCATAGGAGTGTACATTCCCCGATAGAAATATTACACAAAGAATATTTCAATGACCACTACGTTAGTACAATTTGTCGACCCATGTTTTTTTTACAAAAAGGACATTTCGAATACAATCACAGTGACTGTAAGCACTGCCTCACCCCCAACCAGCTTTCAGTACCATAGGTTTGTTTGAAAGAACCCAGGTTCCTGGAGCTCTAAGGAGACGCAATGGCACAAAGTCTCTTAGGTTGTGGAAAGCCTTAGAAAGAATCATGTTACTTATTAACTTATTCACATGAAGACTTGAAGAGTTTCAAAAATATGACTTTGCAATAAGGGGCACATTAGACTCAGGCAACTCCTCAAGGAGCTGATTTTTTTTAAGTTCTGCTTCCCACGAAGATGGATATCCTGAAATGTTCAGAGAACATGGTGAGAACCAAGGAAAATGAGGTAGGAATTGGTGTTCTTCTTAAATTTCTGGAGGTTATATGCCTCGGGGAAAACCGTCCTTGGCAATGTGTTCCAGAGCTTTGCTGTTCGTTAGATGAACGAGTCTTTGGAAAGAGATGTTCTGCAGGTCTCCAAAGTGACCACGAAGGGGTGCGAAGCCTCATTTCGACGGGTTAATCTCGCGGAGACTGCCAAGGGAGGAACATTTGTTGATATTTCAGAAGAGCATCGTCCATGGAAATATCTATAAAATAGAGCCAGATCGCTAACTTTTCTCGGTGTTGCAGAGAAATGAGTGAGTCTGTGAGCGAGGCATCACCCACGAGACGAATTGCCTCTTTTTGGACAGAATCCAACAGTTTCAGGGTATGTTTGGGTGCTGCACTACAAACATGGGAACAGTATTCCAGGACAGGTCGGATCTGTGCCTTATAGATCATAAGCCATCCAGCTGACTGGAAGTGAAATAGCTCTTGACCCGAAACAGAAAACCAAGTTCTTGGGATGCACTTCTGGCAATTGATCTCACGTGATTTTTCCAAGAAAGGTTATTGCTGATAGTAATACCAAGCATCGAAATGGATGTCTTCAAAGGTATGGTTACTCTTGACAAGCCTATGTTGGGCACAGTGAGATGGGCTTTTCTAGAGAAAAAGCATGCTTGTGTTTTGTTTGCATTGAAATCTACCAACTTATTGGATCCCCATTCGTGAATTGTTGCCAAGTCCATATTCATGTTGTCAACATTTCTCCCTCGTTCGTTTCTGATTTGCCTGGCTGGAATTGGAGCCCTGTAAGAGAAGGCGGTATGGAGGGTACTATAATCCGCGAAGCTGTGTAATGGACATGAAATTGCTTCCAACAAATCTTTGACATGGAGTAGAAATAGTGTTGGTGCTAGAATCGATCCTTGCGGGCTCATTTAACAAGAACAGAAGATTCCAATAGAAAGAACGAGACATTGAATATGTTAAGGTACCTATAATACCACATACAGACCTATTCAAAATCTTCAGATTTCTCAAAGAGCGGAATCATTTAGGAAGCATTAAGAATGGGGTCTCGGATGGGGCGCAATAAATCTATAATCTGTTCTAAGCGCATCAGTTATTCAATTCAATTATAAACAATTGAACTTTGTCTACAAAATTGTATATTGCACCCCATGTTTTTTTTGGATAGGGTTAATCTTTACAGGATACTCAGATTCCGAATAAGTAAATAGTTAATCTGATGATGACCCTGTATAGTCATTACTTTTCCGATTATATCCAAGACCCATGCTATTCTGACATTGTATGAATATAATAAGTATACTCCTATCCAGGCGCACACATATAAACACAATGGAATCCAAAGAAATGTGTATTCGCAAATGTAAACAAAAAACATTCGAGATTTGACAGACAAGTTCCAAGGAATCATGATATAAATAGCAGAAAACGTATGGTAAGTACGACTGGTACTTTCCTACTTGTCTGACCTGGCAGGTTTACAGCTCTTCAGAGCTGTCAATGTCTCTTGGTTTCAATTATAATATCAGCAGGATAAGCTTGAGTTTTGAATAGAACCACAAATCCTGATGCAGATAATATTTCTCTGTCCCTCTCATAGCTACTAGCAATACATTATATAGGGTTCCTCTATGACGATACAATACACAGGGTCATTTAAATTCGATTTCTACCCATTATGGTCCCGAGACTCATAATAGATAAGGAGGAAGGTTATACTATGGTAAAATTGTATGCCTTATAATAGTGAGGACACAATCGACGGAACATTACGCTTCAAAAATAACAGCTCTAATTATCGATACCTGCATATATGATTACTCATGTTGGAACAGAGATTTCATCATTCATTATCATAATTTCTCTGTATTCATTCTATCCTTGAAATGGTTTAAATTCCATCAAATACTGTGAGACCTGATGCTTTCTTCAATACCACATAACAACTGTGTTTTCGTCTTTTAGAGAGCTGATTTCCAACTTCGAAGTAGTGATATAATAGTTATTCATGCAACAAGTGCAAAAAGTGAATGTTTAATGCATTCGACGAGGCCGTTAGGCCGAGTTGGACAACACGTCGAGTGCAATAAACAATTTTTGCACGAGTTGCATACAACATTTTTTCTACGTTCATGCAAAAAGCAAAAAATGATTTATTGAGGTGCGGCACTAGGTACAATTCTGTTAATTGTCAGAATTAATTTTTGACTGACGTTTCTATAACCACAGTTGCATTATAAAAAATGTTTGTCATGATGACAGCATGTTGAAGTAGAATGACAGATGAGTGCAATAAAAACTTTATTGCACTAAGTGCAATAAAGAACTTTTTTTTCCACTAAATATAGTTCAATAAAGTTCTGTTTTTTGCATGAATGTAGAAAAAATAATATATTTTATCTTCTTCCACTTTATTGGCTGAATTCTGATTCAACATTTGGTCATGAAAATGATATTGGTCAAATATGAGTGTATTGAAATAATCAATATTCCAATGATGATATTGGTAAATTATTGGATCAAGCTATCCTAAATTCAGAATGTCAGATATGATATTTGGACAATATTGATTGAATAGCTGGATAATAATATGTGGAAACCATATTTATTGAATTATTCATTGTTTGAAGCATATCAGCAAAGCAACACTTACAATCATTTTTGCAATTCGAATATTCCTCTGATATTGTTTCTGGAGATGAGAAATAATATTGTGTATATTCAAATTCACCATGTTGAATCAAGCTGGGGTTGAATATTGTTCCAACACTATTCAAGCATGATTGGTTGATATCGTTTCAACTATATCAAGCGACCAATATTGAAAACAAATTGTTCCAATGATAAATATTAAATGATGGGAAAAAAAGATCGTGGAACTCGAAATATACCAGTTTAAAGGAAAAATCAACTCTGATAGAAACTATTGAATTTTATCTCAATCGTATATCGTCGTGATAACCAACGGTTCCTGTGTAAAGCAGCACCATTATTGGTAATTAGAATTATGATAATAGTTTTTATGAGCTCGTTTTCCCATTCCTTTGAATTTGTATTCATTCAGAATGTATTTGTTTGTTCCCTTTCTGTTGTTTAAAAAAGATTATAATCTATTACATCACCAAATGTTGAAAGCTGAGACGAAAATCTCTCAAATATTTCAATATTGTTGATATAATTAATGATATGTTTTGTTTATGTTCGGTGGTACATGGTATTTCACATAACATGAGCTTCCCTAAGTTGGTAAAATAGAATAGATAAAAAATATTGAGAATCGAAATTGATTATATTATATAATGATCTTCCTTCTCCAAATAATGTCAACTACACAGGAAGATCCATGCCTGTGACATATACCAAACATACGATTTTTGAAATATAGAATACACCAAATTTCATTTCGTCCTTGGATAGAGCTCGAGTACAATAATATATGATAACAAGGATCTGAGATCACCAGCTTTGGACTTATCCATGAAGCCATAGAAACCATGAGAATTCAAATGAAACACCCTGTATTCTATCACATTTCCAGATTCTCCGTGAAGAGCTGATTTCAACGATCACACTTGCGATCTATCCGAAAAGATTTCAGAGATACAGGGTGTTCAAAATCGAGATTTTTCAACTTTAGGACTTTTTTGTGTCGAAACTATTCATTATCGGTCGAAACGACTTACACGTCTTTGGAACAGATACAGGGTGGTTCAAGATCCAGAATTATGATCACCCTGTATCTGTTCCGATTTAATATCAGTAAATAGTAAATCAAGAGTTGAGATAGGGACATGTGAGTCGATTTGGCCGATAATGAATAGTTTCGACACTAACAAATCCTAAAGTTGAAAAATCTCGATTTTGAACACCCTATATCAATGTAATCATTTCCGAAAGACCACAAGTGTGATGTATCGATGAAAACAGCTCTTCAGGGAGAATCTAATAATGCGATGAAATACAGGGTGTTCTATTCGGAATATCAATGTTGCCAGTACTTCCCAGTAGAAGCGGCAACACTGCATTATAGAAAATATTCCAAATGAAGAGAGCGTATTCTAAAACTTAGGCATGCACATTTCCATGGATTTCTCCCGACTGATTCTCGATATATAGATAGTGTAAGCTCGTCGTGACATACCCTGTATAGTATTCAATGGAATATTTTGTAATTTTGTCGAGCGGTTGCCTCAAGTAACAGAATAAAACATAGATTTTTTCTTGAAATCGATTCATGTTTGTAGAAACTTTCAGTTTCAAAATGAGGAATTATCTGCTTCCTAAGATTTCGTAGGTAAACTGAGCTGATTATTATGCATTAATATTTATGTCACAACATTTTGACTGACATACCAGAGTGGTACAACTGTTGAGTGCTTCTGAACTTTTTTTACAATTTTATCATTCGGACCTGCATGAACTTTTGTTTGGATTGCAAGATAATCGATGAAATTCAATTTGATATAATTTAAAATGATGCTCATTTATTTTGATGTCGTTTGGAGTGCTCGAATTCTTGCAGGTTTCTACTTCTGAAAACAATGAATGGTGATTCGGAAATATTTATACAGGGTGTTATTTAAGTACGTGGCCAAACTTGAAAAGGTGATTCTTTGAGTGATTCTAAGACGAAAAGTTCATATAAACATAGGTCTGATAATGCTTCGTTTTCAAGATACAGGGTGTCAAAATTTTTAAAAGAAATCGTTTTTTTCGTAAATATCTTAATAACCCTTCAACTGATTTCATTGAAATTTGGCAGTGTTATTCAAGGTCGTAAAGGGCTAATTTAACCCTAACTATATCAAAATTATCATGTCCAGTGGCGTCCCGGAAGGCAATGTAACCAATATTTTTGACAGAAAAAATGTGCGCCACTGATTTTTTTGCAATTTTTGTATTTGTTTCACATTGAGCAACTGAAATTACAACTTTTTCATATTCAGAATTTTTTTCGTATCTTGCTTTGTTTTTGAGAAAAAACATAAAAATCACTTCATTGCACATCCCTGTGACAACACAATAAAACATTTCAACTACCAAACCATCAAAAACTGGGGTCTTACTAATATTTTTGATATAGTTAGGGTTAAATTAGCCCTTTACGACCTTGAATAACACTGCCAAATTTCAATAAAATCGGTTGAAGGATTATTAAGATATTTATGAAAAAACGATTTCTTTTAAAAATTTTGACACCCTGTATCTTGAAAACGAAGCATTACCGGACCTATGTTTATATGAACTTTTCGTCTTAGAATTACCCAAAGAATCACCCCTTCAAGTTTGGCCACGTACTTAAATAACACCCTGTATAATCAAGTATGTCACTCTTTTTCTTTCAACGTCTTTTACGCCACTACCTATACCTACCTATTTGCCTCGCTATTTGCCCAACAAGACTAAAAGAACGAAAATGAAGGAAGATGACTAACATAATCCTAATATTTATGCCTTGAGTGAGGTGAACTTGTTCTCAACTGTTTTCAGAAGTTAATTAATTTCTGAAGAATGCATCACGGGATTATTTTGTTTCAGTGGTGGCCGAGGTGGTGGCACATGGAGTAGGAAAGATAATAGCTATACAGGGTGTCCCTAAAAGGTCTTTACAAAAACCTGTCACATATTCGTCAGGCCAAAAATACAAGCAAACTTACCTCAGTACAAAAATGTTCAGTTTGGACGAAGTTACAATTTTAAAATCGTTTCTGCTTCATAACTCTGGAACGGCTCATGTGATTTTACTCAAATTTGGTACGTTGGCATACCCTCGGGCATACCTCTATTGGGCAATAAAACCCATACCATGCGATTATGGTAAATTCGGTTTCATGGGTGCATAGATCTAATTACACAATAGATGGTCAACGTATATGGCGAACATTCTGCCTGTGCGAATTATTTGCCATCTATTAGGTAGTAGCCGAACGTCTAAAAATAACAGATCGCTAATTTTTCATGAACCTTAGCTAAATCAGAGGGTGTGTATAATCTCTGGGTAAATCGTAGGCGGGGCTGGTTCAATGGAATTCGTGTCTAAAAATAAACAACGTGGCATCGTAGAGGGGGAATGGGTAATATGGAATTATAAACATCTCAATATGGAAATTCATAAATCGTTGATCTAACCATAGATATCTAACTAATTACGGACTAAAACGGAATTGATTGAAGTTTCAACCATGAATCATAAAACGATACAACGAATCATAAGTATATAAATTAACTACCTATGTTTTATATAAGTACCGGATCTATGATTTAGATCTATGACAATATATACCCTTTCATTTATTCCATGGGCGTCACTACTGCTTGGCAAGGGGGCTGTGCAACTCTGGCTAATTTGTTTTCTTGAAATATTCAGGTATCTATATTGTGATGGTATGAGGTTACCTACTGTGATTTAAGTAAGCAGGTGAGTTCAGTTATCAGTAGTAATATCCCTAGGACATTATCAATAATAGACGAGATAATTTTATGACAATCGGAAGCTCCTTTCCAGGACGAGCTTGAGACATAAGACATAATATTATGACGCATTTGTCAATGTCGGAAGGATATTCAGCGGAAAATTTACTCGACAATCGTGTTGTCATAGTGATTGATAATTGTACTGAATGCAATTATCAATGTAATGTTGACATGATTGGGTGAAATTGTATCATATGACACAAAATGATGAAATTCGAATGGTTGTTAGAACTGTCTAGAAATTTTCAATTAAAGGACTGTTGATGTCTCGAGTGTTTATGAAAAATATGAATCAAGAAAAATTTGTCAACAGGTAGGTAGGTACCAACTAGAATATGTTTTTGTTTTTTTTTCGAGCGATCGAAAATGTTTATTTTGTTCTTCAATACTTTTTATACATTAATATGTACTGAAAAAGTATCTAGCACAGATGTTTGTTTCTATGGTCTTAACCTCACAAAATATGAATATTCGAAAAGGGATATCTATAATATCTAACTACTTGATCAAAAGGCATTTGATATTGACCAAAAACGATACGTTATTCCACATTAAATATGGCGCACGTCTCAATGTGGTGGACTTTTTCTTCTTAATCTCGAAAATTGAAAATTTTGCAATGATCATTCACTACTAAGTTATTTTTTCTTCGTTGTGAGATTGAAATAGCATTTTGGTTGTGCAACAATATGTATTTACTGGAATATTCACATCATATAGGTACATTTTGAAACTCAAAAGTATTCAGGTACTTCTCCAGTCTGGAAGATCATTCTGGAATTCAATTCGTAATGAAATAATTATAAAGAAACTAGTACGTATTACAGCTTGTTTCAATGAAATAATATCCAACATTGTTTAAGGTACATGTAAAGCGACAAATTTCGCGTTTCTGATCTGTCAGATGTCGCTAGTGCTCCAGGTGTTACTTGATGTATGCAACCATAATTGCCCTACTTTTGTGTTTCATAGGGTAAAAATTTTGCAGAACCCTTCTGAAATATGCAGATTCCTTCGTTGTCTCTGTAAAATACATACCATTGTTGCCATAGCTGGTAATAGGTCTTAGACTTGCGATATTTTTTTGCAAATTGCATGGTAGGTATATACTGATATTGCGCGACATTATAATTATCTGATCTTTATTGTCTCCGGTGGGTGAAGGAGTAGAATTTAATTTTATATTAGCATCTATGAGAATATACATGTATATTTCGTGAGGATTCGATGCAATTAAAAAAGGCGACACATAAACACACAATAAATATAATAACAATTTCTATACATAGTGAGACGATGTGTTGTCATAGCGCGAACGCATAGATGAAAAGATCGGCTATCGCCTTCAAGGTCATTTTCTCGGGCGCAAGGCGGCTAATAGGCGGAAGCTTTGACTTTGAGGTTCGAAGCGATGCGCTAATGAGCGTCGGCGTCGGACGCCTCTTCTGTTTCGGGTATCGGGTATTTAGGAGATTTTACGAGGGTTAATTATTATTATGAATCGTTCATATTTCAGTGATAACGTTCGCTACAGGGGTGAATGGAGAAACACTAGTGTGGCTCATATACTTATTTGTTTGTATATGAATGGAATATATGGAATTGGTATGGAATGATAATGATATTTATAATATACACGGTGGTCCAAAATTGCCTTCCGATGTATTTCTGGGGAAATACATTCTTGATGACATTATTGTAATTTTTCAAGTGAAAACTTTAGGCGCGTTCAGCACTTTGTTGGGTGAGGAAAAACCAAAAAACATTGAATTTCCGTCCCGATCCGTCCGTCCGAACCCGTTCCGACCTGTCGCCGAAGTCACGACTGAACGCGAATGAACATCAAAAAATCCGAAGAGTATCTTATTCCATCCTTGATTATACACTAGTGTATTTTGTAATAATTATGATCAGATTCTATTCAAAACTGGTATAGGTATCTAGGGGTTTTCGGGGATCGACGAAGATTATGATTTTTCTGTCAGAATTTGAGAATACAAGATGGCGGAGCCAATATGGCAGACGAGTTTTGTAATTATGGTCCGACTGTATTCATAATTGGTATATCTGGGGGTTTTCGAGGTCGGAGATTATGATTGTGTCATCAAAATTTGGAAATTCAAGATGGTGGAACCAATATGGCTGACGAGTTTTGTAATTAAGATCCAATTCAAAAATATTGTATATCTGAGGTTTTCTGGATCAGAAATCATGATTTTACCATCAAAATTTGGAAATTTATGATGGCTGATCCAATGTGACACACGAGTTTTGTAATTATGATCCGATTCTATTCAAACGTTATATCAGGGGATTTTCGGCATCGGAAATTATGATTCCTTAGTCAAAATAAAGAAATTCAAGATGGCGGATTCAATATGGCAGATGAATTTTGTAATTATGATATATTCAAAATTTGTATCTGAGGGTTTTTTGTACAAAATATGATGTCGAAATTGAAACAGTTTTACTTGAATCATTACGCAGTAGAGCTAGTCGATAGTTTATAGACATGAAAGGAATACTTAGGTATGCCAATTCCATACAACTCCATCCCGAGAAATGTAAAGAAGCACACATAAGTAATTTTGTAAGAACTCATATGTCTTTGAATCAAAATCCTATCCTTTTACCATACTATGTATGTTCATGTTCGGTGGTAACGGGCATAAAAATAATCATAATGAGGCTTCAGAAGATGAGTCATTCACTTCATGATATTCGACTTATACTTTCGCGAAAAGTCATAAATCAGCCCTGAAAATTACATAGGTATATAGCTGAATTCCTGATTACATTACTCAGCCAACGAGGTGTAACAAGATGATTCTATACAGCCTGTCCCACTTCAAACGGTTTCTCCTTTATATATCAGAATTTGGTGAAAATCGCAAGACTATAATAGTTGAGTTATATACCTATAGAATAGAGGAGGGGTCTGGTTTAATAAAGATCCTGTTCTTGATGAGAATCGCCTTATTTCGGAAATATTTATATCATCACTATTATACCGGGTGGCTACGGGAGTATTGCCTACGGAATATCTCAGTTATTGTATGAAGTAGGTTTGTGAAATTTGGAGCGTGGATATGATAACATAAGAGCTAGAATTTGAGCATATTGACATGTCGAAGTTAACTTCCGGTCTGACCGGAAGTAACATCAACTTTCTTATTTTAAAAGGAAACCCTATTTTCTTTTCTTTTCGCTTTATTCAGCATTTAATTCCCTTTCTAATGACATATCACAAGTTGGTATCTAACCAGAAACTAGATCAGAAAAAAATTATTATTGAAATTCACCGAGTAGGCCGTCAAAGCAAAATGAAAGCAAAAAATTGAAAAGTTGGCTATGGAAACCATACGTCACTTGATAACAGTTGCTACTACTGTGATATTTTATTTTCATTCGTCGGCGTTATAAAAAGCCGCCAAAAAAAATATTGGAAAAATTGGGGAAAAAACAATACTCTGTAGGTCCATAACTTAAATAGGAACATACAACTTTTTCTTGCCTGTACTATTCAGCATAAACATTCCTTTCTAATGATATAATAGAAAGTCATTTTTTGGCTTTCATTTTGCTTTGACGGCCTACTCGGTGAATTTCAATAATAATTTTTTTCTGATCTAGTTTCTGGTTAGATACCAACTTGTGATATGTCATTAGAAAGGGAATTGGATGCTGAATAAAGCGAAAAGAAAAAAAAATTGGGTTTCCATTTAAAATAAGAAAGTTGATGTTACTTCCGGTCAGACCGGAAGTTGACTTCGACATGTCAATATGCTCAAATTCTAGCTCTTATGTCATTATATCGATGCTCCAAATTTCACAAACCTACTTCATACAATAACTGAGATATTCCGTAGGCAATACTTCCGTAGCCACCCGGTATATCATTGGTGATTTAAGTGGAAATATTTCCATTGGAAATATTGCCATGGAAATGGAAATATAAAAATTGTATATCGCTACTTCGATGTGAATCAACACCCCAGAAGTCGAAACTTGTGCGGGGTTATGGTGAGCGAGACCTACGTGGAATTCAAACCACTTCTAGGAAATCGAGGTGCTGCTAGGCTTAAAACCAGAAATTACATATTTTTGAGAAAAATGCTCAACCAAATGCTCATTGTGAATAATCACATCAAGGGAGCATACATAATGTCCATCATCAGCCTAATAAGAAATTACATAGTCCTATATACAATGAGAAAAATTAATTAAGTAACAAGAGGAATCCTTACCATAGAGATAGCTTACATGAAGATGGAAATTTTTTTATAATAACCGTAGAGAATTGAAAAACATGAAAGTTAAATGGTTAGTTGTTTTCTAGAGGAATAACCATGAAAACCTCCATAGATGGGCATTATGGTGGATAATAAAAATCTGAAGAGGCCCCTAACATTTGGGGCACTTGCATGAGCAAGTTGATGACACAATGAAGATGAAGATATATATATTTCTATCGTCAACAAAAAAGTTATTATTTCGGATGAAATTTTCACTTCCCGGTACATGAAGTGCATGATGCATGTCCGAAAAACCAAACTTCTAATTCGAAAGGCATTTTCTTTATTAATAAAAAATTTCATCTGCGAAGCATTCATTGTTCATCACAATAATCAACTGAATTGATTCAATCTTCATATGAATATGAAATAATTCAACACGACCCATCCCCCCCTTCATTAGGCCCGCGAATGTATTCAATATTCACAAGTCAAAAAGGGAAAATGTGTCCATAGACGATTTTCTGAAGGATTTGCTAGAAACAATCAGCATTTATCGGTTGTCTTTGTCTAGGCGTATTGGCAACGCTGTACGACAAATATTATGATGGTCAGACATTTTATGCGATACTCGTGGACAGTGGCGAAACTACTTTAGATTATGACTATTACCAGCAGAGGCAGCACCTGCTGGAGCGATTAATCTATTTGAGAGGAATTTGGTAAGGGGTTTTGAAAACCCTATTTTAATATCGAATAAATCATTGTTTATGACTGAAATTGGATTCAAGTAATCCGTATTCGTTACATCTTACATGAATAATCAAAATATATCATATTTTTCGAATAATATAGATTTTACAGCAACTTTCAATGATTAATTCACTATTGTAGGAAAACTGTAAGTTCAAAAATTTAAAAAAAAAACAGGCATATTTTAATTCTTTGTTAAAAACTGGTGTGAGATTTTGACAAAAATTCATCGAACAGTTTTTGTGAAAACTAAAAAAAACCTATAAAAAAAGGAGTTTTAATTTTTTTTCTCAAAATTCGTTCGATAGATTTTCATCAAAATCTCACAGAAGTTTTCAATTAAAAACCTTGATATACCAGATTTTTTTCAAAATTTTTGAACTTGCCGTTTTTTTTCACGTGGGTTTACATGAACCTTAAGGAAAATAAGAGCTATTCAAACGCAAGAAAAACAGGAAACCTGAATCAATTGAGATTACCTCAGAAGGTAGATATACTTATAATTTCTCAACTTTTCAATATATACCAACTCAATTTCTGATGTTTATTAGTTTAGTTTCTGATTTTTTATTATACTTGATGGACATTTCTTTACATTCTCTATAAAGTTTACATAGTATGAGATGATCCACAATAAAATCTATGTGCTCTTTACATTCAACTCTTTGGAGAATTTGGCACTTCTTTTTAAAAATTTGATTTTCAATAAATAATCTTGTTTTATTTCTATATGGCTATTTCCACTTTTAACCATTTTTCGATATGAATTTGCACAATAGCACAATACAGTGTGTCCCACTTACCATGCTCACCATGGGTATCTTTTTGTGAGAGATACGAGGTCGGTTAAATGACACCAAATGTGGAGTTTGTCAAGGCCAACTATAATGTGACAAAATATTTTGATAAAATCTATTCGTTTTTGTTTTATACGCAAAAAACAGATTTTGATCATTTTCATGTCTCCTCCGTAACTTCTTTATTTATGAAAATATTCAAATGGGAATTTCACATTCTCATGGCAGTTTTTCGAAGTAATTTCGAAAAAAATATGAAATTTATACCAACTCTTCTAGAATTTGAGATATCAGCACCAACTTTAGTTTTTCAAATGTAGGTCATAGCTCACTATGACAGTTACAAATAACTTTTTTTTTTCTTACAGATGATATGTCGCAGTAATAGTTTTGTGCTGATAACAACGGAGTTATCGTCATTTATACAAAAACAAAAAATTATTTGGAAGCCGCCATCTTGAATTTATGAATTTTAACGAAAGAATCATGATCTCCGACCTCAAAAACCCCCACTTACCAATTTTGAATGGAATCGGACCAATTCTTGTCCGCCATCTTGGAGCAGCCATTTTTTTTAATTTCAACAAAAATTCCATAATGTATTGTCACCCAAATTATGAACACCTGCCAGATTTCAAGTTAATCGGAATTATGGATTTTTTGTTGAAATTAAAAAAAATGGCTGCTCCAAGATGGCGGACAAGATTTGGTCTGATTCCATTCAAAATTGGTAAGTGGGGGTTTTTGAGGTCGGAGATCATGATTTTTTTGTTGAAATTTATAAATTCAAGATGGCGGATTCCAAATAATTTCTTGTTTTTGTATTTAAATGACGATAACTCCGTTGTTATCAACACAAAACTATCACTGCGACATATCATCTGTAAGAGAAAAAGAAGTTATTTGTAACTAAGTCATAGTGAGCTATGACCTACATTTGAAAAACTAAAGTTGGTGCTGATATCTCAAATTCTAGAAGAGTTGGTATAAATTTCATATTTTTTTCGAAATTACTTCGAAAAACTGCCATGAGAATGTGAAATTCCCATTTGAATATTTTCATAAATAAAGAAGTTACGGAGGAGACATGAAAATGACCAAAATCTGTTTTTTGCGTATAAAACAAAAACGAATAGATTTTATCAAAATATTTTGTCACATTATAGTTGGCCTTGACAAACTCCACATTTGGTGTCATTTAACCGACCTCGTATCTCTCACCGTTAAAAAGATACCCATGGTGCGAGCATGGTAAGTGGGACACACTGTATAATACGTTGGATAATACACACGTAATTGAACACAATGAATTGAAATACCTAATTTCTTCTTCTTATACCTATCTACCTGAGATATATTATTTACCCATTACCCATTACCCCAATATCTATGCCTACCTAATTTCACCTTGCCATGCTTTAATCTGTGCCCCTACCATATTGTGCCCTTTCTTTTTATCATAGATCTAATTCCAATCAAATAGGTACGTATCAAAAATTCGACCCATACCCGAATTACCTCAATATCTACCTGTCTTATTTTTTATTCCCTGGCATTTCTCAACCCCCTAATCAAACTCAGAGCATAGATCTCTCAGAGGTAATTTCCGAATCTCTACGAATTCTTCCACATCCTGTGCATATTTCATTTCATTTCGAGCGACATCCAAGCGACATCCGATGCACGGGGGGGGGGAAGAGATCTAAATACACGCGGAAAGAATACCTATTAATTATTTTACAATTCGTTCTGCCATAAGAATCTAGCAAGAGCAAGACGGCAGCGGCAGACGGCTTCCTGACCTACCGCATATAACCCCTTTCATCCCCTATCCCTTCCACTTTTAATCATAAATCATTCCAAGCTCCGAGCCACGCCGTTACGCCACGCCCCATATCGTGAAGAACAAGTTGGCGAAACTGATTTTCCATTTCTACCAACAGTGTTTCATGCAGAAACAGCACCATCTAGCAACTCAAATCCAGTACTAAAAAATTTCACATCCAAATCGTGAGCGCGATAAATTTACACGGCGGTTGTCCATCTATTGTGTAATTAGATCTATGATGGGTGTAAAACTTGATTTTTCCAGTAAATAAACATCTAAAACTCCATCGCCAATGGAGATATCGAGGTTTGAATATGAAATTCAGACTGTGTAACTTGCTCACTACAAAAAAAGTAATCTTGATTGAACTCGATTTCTCACATGGTTTCGATAACATTTGAATTTTAGTTATTCAAAATATCAGTCAATACTATATAAAACGATTAACAGATATTTCTCAAAAATTTTCCAAATGTATACGTATACGAAGATTTATAGACAGCTCTGGCTCACTCAGTACAAAAAAAAAACAACAAAAATAGCTGATGGCATATTTGTCGAATAGATCTTTTTATACGAGAAACTGATAAAAATTTCGATCAATTTTCATGAAATATCTCTGTTAATCGTTCAAGCGTTGACCTCGGCGTTGACTGATGCTTTAAATTACTTAAATTAATATTTTGTCGAAATCATGAGAGTGATCAAATTTAATCAAGAATACCTTTTTTGTAGTGAACAATCCAAATTTTATATTCATACCTCTTTCTTTCCATAGGCGTAAAAATTTCAGATGTTTATTTATTGAAAAAATCTAGTTCTACGCCAATGGAATGATAGTCATCATAATCATGATATGGTTTTCATTGCTCAGTGAAGGTATGCCGACATACCAAATTTGAGTACAATCTCATGAGCCATTCGAAGCAAAGATGATTTTAAAATTATAATTTCAGAGTGGTCTAGCCCCAAAACTAAGCAACTTTGTACTGAGGTAAGTTTGCTGTATCGAATTGTTTTGGTCCGAGGAATATGTGGTGACTTTTTGTGAAGAACTTTAAGGGACACCCTGTATATTGACAAGTACTTCGTATGAAAATCATAATGATGATATCGATAATAAATGGACCTTTCCATTTAGATTACAAATAACTGTCGTTGTAAACATCTACAACTACCTAGAATTCTTGAGGAATTTACCTGATTTACCTTTAGATTAGATTTCAATTAGAATTGGAAAAAGAGTGCTTCCTTAGTGCCAATAGGTCCATACCTCAGTTTCACAGAACTATAGATGATTGAAATTTATTGCAACTGATGAAAAAAATCAACATAAGAATACACCTTGGTATTGAAGAATATTATTACCACATGACCTCACATCCCTTGGCTGACGCCACGGAATATATTCTTGATGGTCCCTGGGTAATAATGATATTCCTCACTATAATATATACCTTGATGTTCAATAAATGTACTGGATAATTATTCTGCACTCCAACAATCTTCACATACTATGTCCCTCTATATTCCCTTTCTATATGTTTATTTTGTGAAGAACTATACCATTTTCAAAACTCCTTCATCCATAGAACGGCTAGGCTCTGGATTTCATTGCCTGAGGAAGTATTCCCAACAACATATAATCTCCAGAAGTTCAAAAAAATTCCAATACCTACCTCCTGTCCCTATTCTCCCTAGGAACGCACGATGTTCTTTGAAGATTATAGGGATTTCCTTTCGTGCGCTCCAAGCGATAAAATAAATTCAATTTTGAAAAAGGCTGAAGTAGCCAATATGTAAACTATCTGTAAACTATATGACTAGCACTATAGTATATATACACTAATGCATACTTGATTGTATGTACACTAATGTATATACCTGATTGTACGTACATGTAAGGAGCCTGTCAACGATTTTATGATCACACTGTACATTATCCACTGTTACGCCAACGAATAGACACTATCGCATCATAAGCAAGGAACGAAACTTATTTGACTTAATTTTCTCAATTAATTGAAGATGTCGTCCCGAAGAAAATTAAGTTATGACTTGGCATTTATCTAAATTACCCCAGCATTAACGAGTTTTCAGTGTGTACGGAATTTATCTATCAAATTGAGACCACCAGTGATTCTTCTTTAATTCCATCCAATAATTCACTCTGAAGTTTTATCTTGGATTGAACCATTTTGAAATTCTTTCATCTGCAAATTACCAAGAATGTCCAGTCATGTTTCATAATAAGCGAGACAAATAACAAGTATGGGAGAAAAGAAGACCTATATTACTCTCATGCAAAAATAAATGAATTCAAATAATCTAAAACTAAAATGAAATGAAACTAATTTACCATTACTTGAGAATTTACAATATATAGAGTACCTACCTACTGTTGGGGGATCTGATGTCACAACACTTATCGTTTTCATCGGCAGTGTATTTTCACTTTATTTTTTTTGCCATATATTGGTGAATTTGTCGAACTTGTATGTTATGTATATACTTCACGTGAAAATATAGTGTACCTATGTGTGAACATTGTTGCCAACTGAATATCTAATGAGGTGTATTCATGCAGCACAAATTTACACTAAACTAGAACTTACAGTCACCCTTCAACTCTAACTAAAAAGTTGAGCCTCTTGTTAGGCATGGTTAATTTAATGCAGAGAAATTAAAACAAAACTAGAACTATCAAAATCGCCAACTTTCAACTTTTCATTGTGAATGTTAATTTTTGAGACTACTGCGCAACCTTTGGCATCGAATTTTATAACCTCCAAATCATGATTGATATTAATTCTTGGATTTTTCGATACTTTTACCCATTTCCTGCCAAATTTTTTTCTATTTGAAGACTTTTTATTGTAATGACAAATGAGGATTGCTAAACCTCTATTCATCTTTGCTTACTGAATACACATGGGTAGTTTCTGTAGATTTTGCTGCATTTAACATCATCAAAATAAAAGATTAGTTTTTATTGCTCTCGATACTCAGTGCTCAGCATCACGTGATGCTAACTAAATACACAGTGATAAGGACTGAGTTATTTAGTGGTAGTGTATTATTAGTATATAGAGGGCATTGATATCATGCTGTCTGTATAGCAACAAAACTTTTTAGCAAGAACTGAGTCCCTATACTAAATTTTAGTGCCCGCAAGATTCTTTTCCGTGCTCTGGATATTCTTCTTGAGTATTTCTTCAACAACTTACTACATATTATGCGTTACGGGCATTCATTTGGATATAATTAGGAAACTAAAAACTTACAACAAAGGCGGGTCAATGCTGTCAATAGAGATCTTGCTGAAATCACAACCTGGAGAACCAAAAACCTATTTGAACCAAGTTCACTATATATATGCTCGTTATTTCCATTAGCAATTCTCTTTCATGGAAAAATCATGTCCGATCGCTTCATAAAAACTCGGTTTATTATTCCGTGCAAACATCTACTTTATATAGACCTCAACAGCTTCTCATGATCTACAGAGCACAGATACGGCCTATTTCAGAATACTGTTCTCACATATGGCGTTCAGCACTCAAACATACAGTAATATTCTTAGATTCAATCCAGAGAAGAGCCATTTGCCTGGTGATGCCACACTCACTAATCCTTTGACCTCATTATCGCCGTATTGAAGTCGGCGACCTTTCACTTTTTTATAGACACTCCCACGGGAGATATTTTTCAGAAATTTCATCATTCCATCACTAGCGATACCAGTCAGACGAACTTGAAAAGCCCAGTTAGCACATACATTCGTTGTCAACCTTGAAATATGTCGAACAACACTTTACCAAAACTCATTCATTTATAGAACGGGAAGCTTCAAAATTCTTTGCCATTTTCCAAGAATTGATCCATCCCATCCCAAAGCTAAAAACAATTATACCTATACCTCCTTTCCCTTTCCTTCCCAGGTACGCACGATGTTCTTCGAATATTATAGGGATTCCAATTCGTGTGCTCCAAGAAATAGACGAAATGTTTCTAACAGCTTGTCCAATGTGGTTCGCAAATGAGGCAAATTAAAATTGTCTACTCAATATGGACAATAGCAGCAGATATTTGCCACGATATCTACTGTACTTCGAGGCATAATTGAAATAATCTGGGATGTAATCATGATAGGAATCAGTAGAGGAACTACAGAAATGTACACATTCATCCATTCAGATGTCGTGAATAATGTTAAAAATGCTTAGGCAATAATTGATTGCCTTCACTTGTTCGTGAAAGTGACATTTATCAATGAACAAATCAGTAAGTAGGTAGTAAGCTTTTCCTTCTGAACTCATTCACATGTAAACTCGTATCGTAATCTTCAGAACACCATAAATATTTTATTTCAATAAGGAAATTTGTTATCGTTCAGTTCTCCTGGTAGAATATTTTATAGTCATAAATCTATGATTTGGTCGAAATTTCACCAAAGTCGGGCAAGACGATTTCTGACCGGTCGCTTTTTACCACCATATTGTGTATTTTTAGTCAAATAATTGGTAAAATAAATCTCATTGTTTATGTAAAATTTCAATGAATATGTATAATTTACTCATAAAATATACTTATCAGCTTCAATCAGGTAATATCAATGAATTTAATATTCTGAAATTCACAGTGTTGTTAATTGAATCATAATGACTAAACTTTCCAATTTAGAAGTCATGGGTCAAACTGGATTTGTGGGAAGTTCTATACTATAATATCAATATATCATTGATTCATCCAGTATTTTATCAGTTGTTATTTATTCATGAGTACTTTCTCTATAATAAACAAGAATGATTATGCTAATGTCAAGAATCTATGAGAGATGAAATTTTACCTAATATTCTTCGAATAGTATTGCTATACTGTCAAGAACCAACGGCATACATTTTCCTACGCACTATTAACTAAATATCTTCCTCTGGTTTTTTCCTCGCATTACACCTGAGATGTAGTAGATTGTTTTATTAGTATCAGTAGTGACACTTTGTTTGACAACCGAATTCTGTATTTTCGAGGCGGGGCGTCTAACGCGGAGTCGAGCGAAAGCAAAATTTGCGAGTCAAACAAAGTCACTTTAGATCCGAAAGAATGAACTAAAATAAATATGTCAAGTTACCACCAATGTGACCTACTTGACAGATTAAAGTAATACCTTTATTATATTAATATAGGTGTACATAGATAGGTAAGACCTCAGACTACTTCACATTAGAATATTTGTGGACGATGATTTTACTTTGTTACAATTCGTGTTGACATGCATCATCAGATTTATTGGTATTGGAATCGAGATTCAATTCCTTCAGGAATTTGAGGATTTTGAGGGGGTCCAGTTGTGGTATTTCTTCCACAGTCAGCTGGTGTGTTCCCAGTATGTTCAATCTTTTGTGATGTACAGCGTCACACTCCATCAGTATGTGATGGGGTGTTTCTGGTTCTTCCTCACAGAATCTGCAGGTGCCGTCCTCCTGTAAGCCTAGCTTCCTTAGGTGTTCTTTGAGTCTGCAATGCCCCGTTAGAAATCCCGTTATTGCTTTGAGACTTCCCTTGCTGAGGTTTGTCAGTGTCTTAGATCTTTCTCGGTTGAAATTTCCAAGATCTTTAGCCTGCCGTAGTCCTGGAAGTCTTCTCCATTGTCTGGCTCTCAAAGCTCCTTCCGCCTTTTCCAGTTATCTTTGGAAATAGGAATTTCCAAGTCCGCGGGATGGCTCTGGTCCGATCAGTGGCGTTGAAGCCCCTTGTCGTGCTAGAGTGTCTGCTTGTTCATTCCCCTCCAGTCCAATATGCCCTGGCACCCAGAGGAGGATCACTTTATTGTTGCTTCCTAGCTCATTCAATTTTCTTAGGCACTCCCATACCATCTTCGAGTTGATTTAAGGAGAGCTCAACGATTTGATGGCTGCTTGGCTATCGGATAAAATCGCGATGTCCTTCTTCCGGTATTTCCTGTCTAGGTTGAACTGGATGCATCTTTCTATGGCGTGTATTTCAGCTTGAAAAATGCTGGGGAATTGTCCCATGGATTCGAAGTATTTGGTGCGAGGCCCAAAGACTCCTGCTCCAGTTCCCTCGGGTGTTTTAGACCAGTCCGTATACCAAGTAATGGTGTTTCTTCCCAGTGCATCGATGGATTCTATGCTCCATTCGCGCTTGTTGCTCAGCTCCACTCGGAAGTTCTTCTGAAAACTGAACTTCCTAATGATTTGCTCTGTTGGAAGATCGGCAAGGTGTGCGATCTCAGTGGGGGGTGAGCCTCTTGCACTGTGCGTTTTCCCTTTTAGTCCGACCTTGGCTAACCTGAGATATGCTCCATAGGCAGTTCTCCTCACCACGATGTGTAGAGGTGTGAGATCCAAAATGACCTCTAGTGCTGCTGTTGAAGCTGATCTCATTGCTCCTGTTATGCAAAGACATGCCAATCTTTGCACCTTCTCTGCATCATCAGATACTACAGGCACGAATTCAATACTATACCCGAAACGCGGATGCCGTGCCATACTCGGTGCCATATGTATATAATGCAACAAATAATCCGTGTGGTGATGAGAATATTCTACCTGCATTTACAGATCAGATTCGAATTGTAGTTTCAATATAAATACAACCATTTGGGTATTCTATTGAATCGATGAATCGATAAATTCATTTG
>OU896709.1:51649881-51875835 GCA_918026855.4 Phaedon cochleariae | reverse complement strand
GGAAGTAAGAAAGGTGCTAAGTGCCATAATTTCATGAATTGAGATTGCCGTAGAACGGTGTTGAACGATATGCTTTATGACCTGACAAAAGCTGTAAGTGCCATGAGTAATATTATCCTTCCTACAACAACAATTAGATTGCGCCAGTGGTAAGCGACAACGGTTATTTGCCATCAAAGGAGACAAGTGTCAGAGTGAATTGCTGTATTGTCAAATTATTAGTCACGCTCGTACGAAGTAGCTGTCAACACGTATGTTGTTTGTCCAATTACACATTGAAATAATACTCATATTTTCATTTGATAGAAACGAGGAGAGAAAATCTCAAATAATCAAGTAAAATGAATGTACCACCTCCATGATTAATCTACAGGCAGTATTAAAAGGAAAAACTGTTAGAGATTCAATGGAGGTTGAACTTTTTGGACTCCAACCAGCAAACAAAATATCAGAAAACAAAAAAAGTCCCCGCTTTATGTTGCCCTATCTGAGTAATCCACTGCACCAAGATTTTTACAAAGAACTGCTAAGCATTTCTAGAGTCCCTGTATATACCTTAGACAAGAGTCCGGACACAGCTATTCTTCTGTCCTTTTCTGTTTTAAAAAAATGCATTGATGATTGAATAAAGGAATAAGACATATATATCGAGCTCTGTCTTCTCAATTCCCCTAGGATCAATGATTGTCAGAAAAAATTTTGAGGGTTAGATTATTTGTCAAACCGTTCATAGCCGTAGGTAGAAGTGAGAAATAGGGCTATTTTAACAAGAATTACTATTAGATTTTCAAATAATGAACAACAGGGTGTTCAAATTTCGAATCGATAATTTTCATAATCAATTCCTGAGATGGCTATTGCAAATTTTCGTCATCAGATATTTCTTCACTTCATTAGATATAAGAAAGATAATTTGAGTGTTCTACGTGGTATCACATATAGCCAATAAAATATATTTTTTTTTGTTGGGATATAAAAAAATAGAAGATATATAATTGTTTCAATATAATTTTAATTGTGTCAGTTTCCCACTTCTTCCTGCAGTCTACATTCACCTGTAAATTTTGAATTTGGTTTAAATTAAAAACACCGTGGACTGTTGACAGCACATTACAATTTCTCTAAATCTTCTAGTTTTGATTTCAAACTGTCGATTTCTTTCCGCATCATCTCATTCTCATTAACTTTCTCTGCGATCGTATCATTCAGTAATTCCCAATACGATGACGACGGAACTCTTTTTTCGAACGTCTCTATTTTATAAATTGACGGCACAGCAGACTCTCTTAATTTGAAATCCATCAGTTTGAAAGAATCTCTATCAAAATGGGCCTAAAATTCATCTTTTTTGTACTGTTATTTCAAGTGAATTTGAATATTTACCTCACATATTGCGGATTTCCTGAAATTAATGTTCCATTCTGGACGTTTCATTGCATTCTTCCATGACATTATCTTTAAAGGATCATTCGGAAAATTGAATAACTTGAATCCCTTTCCTAATGAATTATCGCAAAAATGTACGCAGCAGGACATTGAAATAATTTAAAATGCTAAATTTTGGCGGTCATAAACAGTGACAGTGGCAGAAATTCGAAATAATTGAAGAAGCGGGCGGGACGACTATGGTGTTTCGTCACATTGTCAGGTGGACAAACACGGGCGTACCCAGCGAGGGGCAGGGGGGGCAGCTGCCCCCCCCTAGAAGTCATCCTGCCACTTGACTTTTTCCCGAATACTGAAAATTTTGTATCTTAATCATGATTGAGCAAAATAATGATGTTTCATAAAGAAAGATTTTGAATATTTTTGTTGAAGTATTGTGTTTTTATATCAGTTCTGATTACAAATTCATAAATAGCTTAAATAAGTCGCTTATCGCAAAGAACATAATTTGATCGCAAGAACCAACAAAAAAGTAACCTAAATTGCGATAAATCGCGGTATCTGGCAACGCTGTTGCTATCGTACCCGTATACCCGTTTGTATATTCGATATGGTTTAAAAACTTGTGATGCTTGTGAACGAATATTTTATTTGCGATGAAGTCGCAGATCTGTATGATGTTGAACTAGAAATATGAGTTGATACATGGTTATGGTTTGACAGGTTTATGAACGTGTGACAAGATCAAGGACAAACCTAAATACGATCGAAAATAATGTATGTTGTGATTTACCAATGTGCCTACCTATAGGTATAGGAAAATTCACCTATATTCATTTTGTTTTGTTATTTTTTCATTCTAACCAGAATCTGAATAAATAAAGTTTTCTACGATTTTTTATCTGATGATATAAACTAACTGAAAATGATGGAATATGATCAAAAATGTCGCTAAATCACGAAAAAAAGTCGCTAAATTTCCAAAAATTTCGACTGCGGCGGACTTTCTGCTCGCTTCGCTCGCTTTGGCGACATCTGGCGGTTTTTTTCCTAACTTTTGGTGACATATCATCTTCAGCAGCTGGCAACACTGTTTGTTACATTCTGGCTTAGGAGCACTATGAGTGAGACAAGGCTGACTGGATTATGCTTGATGAGCGTACATCGGAATTTTGTGGAAGAAAACCGTAAAATGGTGGAAACAAAAGTAATGGAAAAATTTGCAGCGAACTCGAGAAGATTATTATTAAGATGAAAATATAATAAAAAACAGTAAATTGAAATACTTATGTTCATTAAGATTTAAAAAAAACGTCTCAGTTGAAGCATGGCATGTCTAGTGATTGATACTGATTCTCGGTAGTTTCTAGTTCCCTTGCCTGAGCTGCCCCCCCCTAGTTCAGATCCTGGGTACGCCCTTGTGGACAAACCAAATGAAACAAAATATTAAAAACCCCAACGGCTGTCAGTTTTGTGTCCGGACTTGTCTAAGGTATATACAGGGACTCTAAGCATTTCAATGGATTAGCAATGATTTGTGATGTCATCTTGTTGAAAACATGTATAATTGTGACACCTCGATCTTTTGTCATTTTTGTTATTATTGAGATCAATGCCAGTTTTGCTATTGTCTATATCCTTATTTTCAAATTTGAAAAACTCCAAAACGTATCAGCAATTCTTCCTGATCCTATTTTGTTGAAAAAAAATGTGGCACTCACCTCGTTTCTATTTTTTTTAAGAAATATATTTTATTTTCAGCTGTGTTCCATAACAGATATTGGTATTAGTTATAATTGGTTTTCCGTTGACCTTATATACGATTTTTGATGATAATATACGAAAAAAACAAAATTTGACGTTTTTATTACTTTTTTCTTATCTCGAAACTTCAATTTTGGTACTTAGCACCTTTGCTACTTCAATTCGCACTAGAGGACATTCGAATCGGTGAACGTGACAAAACAGCGCATGACTTGTCGGCGTGGTCTTGTCAGTTCCAAGCATTCAGCATAATGTTGCCAAATCTCCAACATTTACATGATATTTTGTTATGGAGGATAAGAAATATTTGGACATGCTGGTTGCTCGAAAAAGTAAAGAATAAACTATAATAGCATGGGTTCCTTCTATTATGTTTGATTCAACAGCAGGACTAACATCTTTTTGATAACTTGATTATAATTGGTACCTGACAACCTTGCTTCATGAGTGGAAATGGAACATTATCTGACCAATAACGGAACAGCATACAAACTCACGTCACCATTTATTCGACGTCTCGCAAAATGGCGGCCATGGAGGTTCGTTTGAAATGAGCCCATTATTTAGTGAGTTCCACAAAAAAGTAGCGTTCGCGAGAACCGCAAATCTCTTTCTTTGAACATGAGAGATATATCCCGTGAGGACATCGAAAATGGGACAGCCTGTATATATATGGAAGTCTCGAGTATTTCTTTTGCGCAGAATCTGTTCGGTTGCAGAGTGGGAATAAACATATTGTTAGTTTGTGTAAAAACTTCACAAACGATAAGATTTCCACAAAATTCTTGAACACACATGTTTCGAAAACAGTAGCTTCGTCAAGTGATATACTGGTTACCAGTATATCACGTGAGGAAGCTACTGTGTTAGCGAAACATGTTATGTGTTTAAGAATTTTGTGAAAATCGTATCGTTTGTGAAGTTTTTACATTTGCCATGGATTTCCATCCATTAACGCCGAAACGGCCGAGGCAATTCAAAAATTGTTAGGTTATGTTAGAAATGTTGCGTACCTCAACGTAGTCACTAAAATACCATTTCATCCTGTTGCTCAAGCTGTAATGACCAATCACAGTGTAATGTACAATATACATACAGAAAGCGAGTTTAGAACCAATTTGGAAAATCGATCTGGTCAATATCCAGTTGACAATTCCTGAAAAAAATGTAGATTCAAGAAGTATGAAATAAGTAGAGCTCATAAAATTTTGCTATGTATAATTTTTAACTCTTCTGGGTTCTGACATCCCGAAATTTTTCAGTATCGAGGCAATCAAATAGTATTCTATAACGTAGTTTAGATTCAATGGTTCTACAAGCCCCTCATTAAAACAAACACAAACTAATCCATGAAACTTTTCTTGATTCACTTCTACATCAAGTTGAACATCAAAATCGAACTCAAGAATCAGAAAAATATCACCCATTTCAAATTATATACAGGGTGTCCGGAGATGGAACCGACAAAACTCATGGGGTCATAGGGCATGTCAATATGATTGCAAAATGCCATATACGCTTCGTTACTGACATACAGGGTGATCTGTGGATTGACACAAGAAAGTCAATCTGTCATATTAAATAAAGAAATAAATCAACTGATTGATTTCAAGTTTAGTACAAGAACAAAACTCAAAGGCTTCAACAAGTAGTTCTTTGAACGAAACCAATATCAGGACCAGAATATAATTTTTCTCCTATGTTGTGTTATTGTGAGAATAACTCACCCTGTACAGTAATTATCAAGAATCTGAGGTCATTTTAGGAATCTACGGAAAAATACCAGAGGAACTCGTTGAGGAAGTGTCTGGCACAATTTCAGTCATTCCGTAATAAATCATTATTTTAATTTCCTTCATTAATTATTATCTGAAAATAAAGATCATCCGAAATGGAAATATGATATTTATGATGAATATTAACGAAACTAAGATATATACTTGTTGTTATTCTCTTCGATTACTTCGTAGAAATATTCTATAAATTACTCTTGTTCAAGTACAGGATATGTCCTTTTTTTTTACTTGTTTCTTTAACGTCGGCCTTTTTCTGCTACTGAGGCTAATCACCGACGCCGGTGAGCACACAATACCCCCAACCGGAAATTTTGCCGAATCCAGAGCACTCCAGAGGTAGGGATCTTTAACGAGTCCACCATCCATGGCCTCGGGACCGCCGGCTCAACGTCCCCTCCGAAGGACGGCATATCCGAACCCATATCGTGTGCTCATTGATATGATAGCTGTAGCTATGATATGTATGCTATTCCGCTACAGATGTACAGGGTGATTCACCATAAATGTCCCCCCGTCTAGTTCACTTATTTTTGAACCGATTTGAAAATTTGAAAGATCATCTAAAATGATTTTCCATAATTTGTTTTTCCGTTGCATCAGAAAATACAGGGTGCTCGGAACGAACGATCTACAGAGTACTACTTGATTTTTTCAAATGAAACACCCTGTATTCCATTGTATTTTTAGATTCTCCCTAAAGAGTTGATTTTATCAATGCATCACACTTGGGGTCTATCGTGAATGATTACAGAGATATAGGGTGTTCAAAATCGAGATTTTTCAACTTGAGTATTTTTTTGTGTCGAAACTATTCATTATTGGTCAAAACGGCTCCAATGTCCCTATCTCAACTTTTGATTTACTATCTACTGAAATTTAATTGGAACATATACAGTGTGGTTCAAGATTCAGAATTCTGATCACCCTGTATCTGTTCTAATTATTAAATGTCATTAGATATTAAATCAAAAGTTAAGATACGGACATGTAAGCCGTTTCGACCGATAATGAATAGTTTTGTCACAGAAAAATCCTAAAGTTGAAAAATCTCGATTTTGAACACCCTATATCTCTGTAATCGTTTTCGCTAAACCCCAAGTGTGATACATTGATATAATCAGCTTTTCAGAATCTAAAAATACAATGAAAAATACGGTGTTCCATTTAAAAAAATCAAATAGTACCCTGTAGATCGTTTGTTCCGAGCATCTTGTGTTTTCTGATGTAGCGGAAAAAAACTCTATCGGAAATCATTTTAGATCACATTCGAGATTCTGCAATCGGTTCAAAAATACCTGAACTAGATGGGTGGGGACATTTATGATGAATCACCCTGTACGGGCTTACGCGGCGTTTCCTCGAGTGGTCAAAATTTACAGGAACATTCCAGAAAGAAACATATTTATAGAGCTCAGGTCTCTGTGATGAGTCCTCCGCGCGGTGCAGAGGTGGCTGGTGTCGGCCAAGGAACGTGGGTGTAGGTATTTACGAAGTGTTAGTCTCAGAGGCCTATCTCCTGGGGCCAAGCCCCTTATATAGGTGATCTCGCTGAGGTTACCCAAGAGGGTGGGGGAGACGATCAGTCGCTTTCAGTGATGAGTGATTTATGGGGGGGGGGGGGATGGAGGAAAATGAAAGGTACAAAACAAAAACCTCCTGACAAAACAAAAACCTCTCCTGGACAGATATCGAACGACTAGAGCCTTACCTGAGAAGCTAGGGCGACGCCCCGGATATGTCCTTAAAAGGTCTCTACAGAATCTCAGCACATATTTCTGAGGTCTAAATATGCCGATTAGAAGCAACTTCGGTCTGAAATTGCCCCATTTCCGAGATACAGGAAGGCAAATTTAAAAAATAAAAATCGATTGTTTTCAAAATTCATTAACCTTGATGGCCGTGGGATTTTTGGGTTGCGGAACCTGAATACCGACACATTTTCACTGTGGCCATTAGATGGCACTTACCAATGCACTTCTTATGGTTCAGAGGGGCCATAACTTTTTTCTCAATATAATTTTCTACTTTTTTCTGTAGATGAAATAATTTTTTAAACATTTCTAAGCAAAAAAGTACTCTTGTGAAATTTAGCTAAAGTGCGCCGATTTCTAGATATTTAGATTTTAAATTTTCGATGCCGCACCAGAATATTTGAATTATTTTGAATAAAAAATGCATGTTTGCTGTCATCTTTGTGCATGTACTTTGGTCACAGTGAATAATGAGTAGTGCCACAATGAAATTTCGAAAATATTTTTTTGGGGTGCAGTTGTTGATTTTTTTAAATTCGCCGCCCTCTATCTCGGAAACGGGTAAATTCCTTATTTTGACCCCAGAACTATGTGCAATATTCTGGAAAAGACTTTTCAGGGACACCCTGTATAACTGACCTAGTATAGCAATCAACATTAATCTGATCAGAGATTAGGAATCAACTTAAAAGATCGTATAGGACCTTGATGAAAACGGACTATCGGACTAAATTATTCGTGAATTATATTTTTTTTCTGATGGCCCAAGAAATTGTTTAAGATCACACGTTAAAAAAAGGTAAGGCCCCCGTTATTCCTTGCTCGCACAAGACTCTTGAAGACTTCTGAGGATTGTTCGTAAGGGGGCAACCGATATGACGAATAGAACAAATGTAACAACAACAATTCACAATTTCACCTCTTAACTTTCGAGCTATAGAGTGTTGAATTTTCATTTTTCTTCATTGATTGAAGAAACTTTCACGATATAAAAAACAGTCACGTTTATGAATACTCGTCGAAATAAGACCGCAACGTTATTGATTTTCGGATTGCGAGATAGGGCACTAGCTACTAGTTCAAAATAATTTAGTTGTGCCACAAATGCATGAAAATTGTTTTTATTTTTTAACGCGAAAACGGTTCGTCGGACAGAAAAAATTCAAGCGGTCAAATCGTTGCAAAATAAATGATCATTTCAAAAATGATTCTTATTTCCGGAAAAAGCAAGGGTGAAAAGAACAATCTCCAGTATTGAACCCATACAGACGCCACTGGTGGAAATATTAAAAAATCTCCTACATCAAAAAATGCCCATTGGTCCTTAGTAGGTGAATTACAGATTTCATGAAAATGTATCGAAGTTATGATGAAAAATCGATTTTTTCTTGAAATTTTAACACCCTATAGCTCGAAAGTTAAGAGGTTTAGGGCATATGTTCATGTTTTCCTTTTTCAAATGAGCTTAGAAACTACATCCTTCATTTTCAGCCATCAACAATCAACAAAAAAAAAATTAATTCGAAAAAAAGTTCCTATATATACGATTTTTTCAGTTATTTCAAATCTATTTACAAGAACATTTATAAAATACTACTACGAGGTAATTTAAGACAATAAAAAAATTATGCCTTGGTTTCGTGAATATTCATTATCTTTCCATGTTTGCTGATATATCATCCGACAGTCAATGAAAAAAAATTGAAATGATAATTTATTACGGAATAACCTCGGGAATAACTGAAAGTGTACCAGAAACTTTTTCAATAAGTTGCTATAGTATTTTTTCCGTAGATTCATAATATTACCTCATATTTTTGATATTTGTTATACAGGAAGAGTTATTCTCACAATAACTCTACAGAGGAAAAAAATATATTACGGTCCTGATATTGGTTTCGTTCAGGAGGCTACTTGTCGATGCCTTTGAGTTCAATTCATACATCAAGTTCGAACCCAATCTCTGTATTCAATATGGCAGATTGAACTCTTGTGAAAATACACAAATCACTCTGTAGGTACGTCAGTATAACGAAGCGGTTTTGGACATTGGTATATGGCATTTTGGAATCCCATTGGCAGTCCCAATAGTCCCATAATTTTGGCGGTTTTATCTCTGGGCACCCTGTATAATTGATCTTAGATGGTGCATTTCGTTCATTTCGTTTATTTCTAGATGGGATTCATCAAATGTTTTAATGTAATAAGTATTCTTAATTTCTTTGATAAGCACATATCTCAGTTGAAATGCAAGTACTTATTTCTGGGTCACTCTGTGTATTATTACCTCCATATCCATGGTAACAAGAATAAAGTACCCAGCATAACGAAATACACCAAGCAGGCCTGGATAACCCAAAGTAGAACATTCTTTGGATGAAACTTTGGTTCATTTCGGCGTCTTGATAGAAAAAGACAACGGTAAACATTCCGACCAAAACAATCATCCATATAGCAAAATTTATATTCTGAAATGAAAAAATGCTAATGATTAGATAGAGGATTCTACGAAGCCCTGGAAGAAAACATACAATAAAAAATGAAAACTCATCAAAATTCTGAGTTATAACTCGGAATTTTAAAATTCTGACTTATATCTCGGAATTTTATATCCAAAATTCCGAGTTATAACTCAGAATTTCAAAATTCCGAGTTATAACTCGGTTATAAACCAGAATCTTGACGAGTTTTTATTTATTTTATTTTATGTGTCCCTTCCAGGCCTTCGTAGGATTCATAATATGTATCCTTTTTCTTCCTTCATGTCAACTGATGTTCTGTGAGAGAGTCAATGAAAAATTGATAGGTTTCATTTTTAAGGGTTTTTTTATTCGTATTTTCCCTAACATACCCTAGGAGGAAGAACAAGGTGAATAACTCACAGAAAATAGTTTTATATAAGACAAGAACATTGGGTATACAGGGTGTATCTGAATAACACCCAAAAAATTCAAGGAATGTTTCCTTGTGACATTCTAGCAAATAGAGTTCATATAAACATGTTTTCATTCATAATCCCCCTGTATAAGCTTCCATGGTGCCAAAATTCAGTATGGATGGGAACTGAGGAAGCCCCAAAATGTCAGAATGATTCTAATTGGGGTTGTTGAGTAATCTCAATGGAAGTCTTGAGAACATCCACATTGAAATTTAGAGTCAAATCGAGTTTTTATTGTTTCCTCAAAAACTTAGTTGGATTTCAATAGTTCAATCTTATAAAAATATGAAACTCAGAAAAACCGGTTAGTGTACAATGACATTCACCATGAATATCGATGAATTTACCCACTGTGACGCCACTGGAAATTTTGTTTCGAATATAATTGCACTAGAAGAAGCTCCATATGACTAATAACATAATCACAACGTTCTATTGAAATTGATGAAACGACAATTGAGAAATGAATAGAAAAAGATTTTTCATGGAAATGTCAATACCCTGTATCTCGAAAACGAAGCATGTTAGGAAACATGTTTATATGAACTTCATTTCCTAAAATATCACAAGGAATCACCCCTTGAATTTTTTAGATACACCCTGTATACACATTAACATACTTTAGGAGTGAATCAGTAGGGAAAATATGTTCAAATAACTACAAAAAATCAAGACCAATCATATAAAACTAAAACAAAATTACCGTTATTTTTTTCCTGTCAAATATCTTCAAGAATGGTTCATCCCTTTTTGTTCTCATGAACACTCCCATAGTAATGCCTATCATAAAATCTGTTAGCCTGGAATGGGAACCATATTCACTGGAACAAAAGTATATACTGAGTGATTTGAAAAATATTTATTTTTCACCATTCTCTAACTACCTGCCTAGAGACTTATAATACAATGAAAAATGTGCAATACCTAGTTTCATAATGTGATATTATCTTTGCTACTTAGAAAGTTTCGCAAATTACAAAATACAGGCCGTGTAAAAAAATAATATTATATTAGTTGTATTGATATATGATTATTTTATGTATGTAGTTAGGTATATATCATCCAATCGCCAATCTAGAATGTATTTTTTTATCTCTTGGAGCGCACGTAAGGAAATTCCTATAATATTCGTGCAATTTATAAGTGTATGTGATTAACCGAAGATTAATAATAATATTGGTAATTATAATGATAAATAAGTGTCAGTAGGTTATGAAATGTTTCAGTAGATCAGTAGATTATTATGCAAATCAGGAGATTCACTGAAAATTCAGTCGAACTGGCAACCCTGCAGCGGACAAAAAGTGAAAGCGAACGAAAACTTAGTGTCTGCGGACGAAAAGTACTTGTCGTCGAAAATAGTCGGTATTTCATTCGGAAATTAGAACGTAAAATGTGATTTTTTGTAGATGACGACAAAAAAAGTATATTATAACGTGATTATAACGCGCTCTGGTCGTTACATAATTTTCTTTTCAATGATAATTTATGATCATCGTTGTAAAGTTGGCAATAGAGGTACAACCATCAGTATTGGTGATATTTACTACAAATCATTCAATATCAAATCATCTCCGATAGTTAATACAATTGGATCGGTTTGAAATCCCTTGAAATAAAACGAATGGTGACTCAGGAAAAAGAGTTATGACGTCAGTACTGGCTAGACTCACTGGATGGTATCAGTTAGATAAGAGTTCGGATACAATTGATTTTTTGTCCTTCTCTATTTTCTATAATACAATGGTATGAGTGAATAAGAGATTAAGACTTATATTCTGCTCTTCGTCTTTTCAATTTCCCTAGTAGCGCCTGATTGTCAGATACGATTTCAGAGTTTAGATTTTCTGTCAAATCAGTCATAGCCGTAGATGGAAGATATAGAAATAGGGTATAAACACCAACTTCAATTTTCAACGTTACATTTTTCGAATAACAATATCAATAAAAATTAAAAGAAAATATGTAACAACATTTTAATATGACAAAATAGATACATATGGATATACTTGGAACTATTTATTGTATGTAAAACTGTACTGGAGTGATGAAGTTTAAAACATGAAGATTGTTTTGATTTTCCACCTTATGCTGCATTCATCACTTTTCACTGATAAATTCGGTATTGGAAACGCCATTATATCACATTGCAATTCACAATCAATTTCTCTTTCTCAATATTAATTTTGTTTTGAATTTCGTGTGATGATAATATTGACATCTTCATAAAATATGTAATATATATAGTCTGAAGTGAACTTTAATGTAAGTACCTCATAAATTTTGCTTGTCTCTAAATACATTTTTCTTCCATCTCGTTTTATATACATTTCTTCCACAAGGGAATGGTTGATATTTTCTTTGGAAAATCAAAGAGGTGCAACCTGATGAATATAAATATTCAAAAACACACAGTTGTCATTTCTGTGTCCGAACTCTTATCTAACTAATAACATCTATACAGGGTGTCCGGAAATTATGCGCAAAAAATCAAGAGGGCGATTCTACATGATGAAATAAGAAATTCTTTTTATATGTACGTGGGTCCGGAAATGCATAGTTTTCAACATACAGTGTGTTAAAACTTTTAAACAAGATCGTTTTTTTATGAATATCTCAAATGTCCTTCAACCAATTTTCTTGAAATTTGGCAATGATATTCTTTGTCATGAGGGGCTCATATAGCCATAATTCAATTGGAATTATAAAATCCAGTGGCGTCCCGGGGGGCAACCTACCGAATATTATTGTCAATAAAATGTGCGCCACTGATTTTTTTGAATTCTGTTTCTTCATGACCTATTGACCAACTAAAAATACAACATTTTGGACTCCTCAATTATTTTGATAATTTGCTTCATTTCCATGGAAAACAATAATTACCAATTTATTGCATAAATTTGTGCCAAAAAATTCCTTGAAAAAATGAGGTAAAAATAAATGCGGCATCAATGTCCATAGATAGAGAATATGTATTAAGATTCATTTTCTTAAAATAGTCCTTGATACATGTTTGACACACTCTACACTCTGTATATTGAGAACTATGTATTCTCGGTCCAGGAAGGCGGAGTTTTCGATAATACAAAGTGTGTCAAACATGTATTATAAAATATTTGAAGAAAATGAATCTCAATTCTTATTCTACGTCTATGGACATGGATAACACATTTAATTTCACCCTTGTTTGTGAAGCAATGTTTTGCACAAATTTATACAATGAATTGGTATTTATTTTTTTCCACGGAAACGCAGCAAAATAGCAAATAAATTCAGGAGACGAAAATGTTGTATTTTCAGTTAATCATTAGGATATGAAGATATAGAATTTAAAAAAATCAGTGGCGCACATTTTATTGACAATAATATTCGGTAGGGTGCCCCCGGGACGCCACTGGATTTCACAATTCCAATTCAATTATGGCTCAATCAGCCCCTCATAACAGAGAATATCATTGCCAAATTTCAAGCGAATCGGTAAAAGGATATTAGAGATATTCATAAAAAACCGAATTTTTCTAAAAAGTTTAACACACTGTATCTTGAAAACTATGCATCTCCTGACCCGAGTATATATGAAATAAATTTCATGTTTTCTCATGCAGACTCACCCCCTTGATTCTTTGCGCATAATTTCCGGACACCCTGTATAGGGTCCCTTGATGCAAACTGACGTATTTGTCATCTAACAGGGTACATCGTGGTACGGACAGATCATAGTTCCTTTCTCTTTTAATCATCTAGTGACTTTGGTTTCGTCTATTGGCATCCCTGACATGACATTGCTGTCACGTCAGATTCATAGGCGTTAAAGGAGATCTTACAAAATTTGAATTGATTGAATTTCATACTTTATCTTAATACATTATTCAATTCTGTTTTGGAAGGATGGTTAAATGTGCTGCGTTATGCTGTATCAATCAGTTGGATGGAAAATTTTAATTTGTCAGCTTTCCATCAAAATGTAAATGAACTTAGGACATGGAAAGTGAAGTGACGACGAATGGGGAAAATTGGTAAAAACATCAGCAAAATATTCTAGGCAAAACTAATAATAATTCACATATACTTTCTCATTGTGCCTATAATTATCCAAACCACAAGTTTTTGGATGCATTTTAGTAGAAACAGTTTTGAGCAGTGAAACAGTAATAATAGCCGTACCTTGATATGTGGACTATTAACTGCTATGATCCCAGACAGCACTGGATATTCATAGAATGGTCTCTAAATATGCTAAAAAGGAGGAGTATATTCCGAATATTCATCGATTATTCCTAGAATATATACATGCCTCTGAAACATCTGAAAGGAATATTCCAAAGTGAATAGTCGGACATGTTCAGGGAATATTCAGGTATGAATCTTCCAGGAATATTCTTAACTGAATATTCTCTGTTGTATATTCATGAAATATACCCAACTGAATATTCTGTGCGGTATATTCATGAAATATACCCAACTGAATATTCTGTGCGGTATATTCATGAAATATACCCAACTGAATATTCTGTGCGGTATATTCATGAAATATTCTCAACTGAATATTCTGTGGTGTATATTCATGAAATATTCCATGAATATTCCTATGTTTCTCAACACATAAATAGCATTTATTATTTCAGAGATGTGAGCATCGAACATCAATTAGATGTAAGGGGATTTTGAAACAAAAAGTGTTTATGATCCGATTTCGAACAATGCTCTCACAATAACTTGATTTGTATAACATTATTCAATTCGATTACTGGCCTAGTGGTCAAGGCGTTGCTCTGATAGTCTGTTCTTTATGCATTCTCATCATATTAAGTGTTTGTTCTGTTAGATATTGTCTATGTAGATAAGAGAAGAAAGACGAATAAATGAATTTAAATGCTCTGATAGTCTCGAGGTCACGAGTTCGATCCCTACTTGGGTCACTTTTTTTATTTTAGAATATGTTTATTGGAATATTCCAGGAACATTCAACATAGAATATTCTTTTGGGTATATTCTATGATTATCTGAGGAATTCCCATTCGCATATTTAGAGAATATTCCACAGATATTCCGGAATATTCCAGATTATTTCTAGAATATTCCAATATTCCAAAAGTAATATGATAGGGAGATTCATGGAATATCTGGTGCTGTCTGGGATCTTAGCTGCTTGGAGGGGTAGGCCTACCAGATGGTAATGTTCTAGGGGTGCAAACTTGTTAATCGATTGCCGAAATATGCACAATTTACCGGAACCAGCGAATAATTATAATAGATAGCGGACCGATCGTTTAAAAATCAAATCTAACGAAGTTGGAATTAGAATGAATTGTCTCTCCGTATCGGCAGTTTCTCGAATTCCTGCTTCACTGTGCATAATACGCGATTAGTAAAAAATCATAGAAAAAGCGTATGTCAAAGAAATACATTTGTTTCTGCCTTCGAAGAACAAGTACGAATAACATTTATACAGACTGTCCAAAAATAACATTTGTACGGATTGTCCCAAAATAACGTAATTATAATAATTATAATATCCCAATTCCTAATTTTGAAATGAATAAACTAATTGATAATATTGATACGCAAGACATATTATGTGACTATCATTTCAGTTTTATGCACATTTTGAAATAAATTTACGCGTTCTTCTTGCCCATTATTGATACGTACTTCTTGTAATCTGGGAATCTCAACCAGATCATCATCGGCAAGATGATACACACTAAATTCATGACCATCAAAAAAATCATGGAATATTTGAATCCATCAGGTTTCTTCAGTAATCGTGAAGTGGGAATCAAAAACAGAGGTGACAAGATGAAACACTGTAAATCAACTGACAAATACCAATGTGGGACCAAGCACTGAAATAAAAAAAAAATTATTGTAATCAACTATGGAGTGCTTGAGTGTGTCCTTCATTTCCTCTAAACAAGGACCAATTAAGCGACCCATTCAATAAGGACTAGAGTGACTTATTTCAGAGGAATCTGATTAATCAATCAGCTGGTTTCTTTCAAATTGAAACGTGACATTGACAGAGATCACCTTATTGAAAATACTGAATTTGTTATGGAAATAAAGTGGCTTGAACGTCTATTTTCACAAAAAATCATGCGGAAATAGCTATTTAACCAACTAGTGTTTTAATGAGGGCGATTAATGACCGAGATATTTTAACGTGCGAGCGAAGCGAGCGCATTAATGTTCGAGATCATTAATCGCCTTTTAATATCAAATTTTTTCCGTCGACTATATTTCTCATTTTTCCTGCAATGAAGAAAACTTGGTTCGCGAATTCATCATTCATCCGAAAACTGCTATAATTAAGAATCACCCAGTAGCCTTGTTACTGACATTAGTGACATTTGACATTTGTCGAAATGATCAACATAGAAAATAGATTCCTTGTGTTAGGAAACAGGGATTAAAATCGTGTCAGGAACTTGGAAAGGCGAACCCGTTAACGGAAAATCTTCGATGAAATCCGTACTTTCGATTTAAATGCAAATTCCGTAAGTTATAGCAAGGATGGACAGAAGTCCATCCTTGTTATAGCATAAACAATGAATGCACGCGGTGTATTTTTGGTTGCCTATAAAACAATCGTGCATCAATAGACAAATCGTTCATTAATAGGGGTCATTAACCCTTTCGCTACTAAAGGGTCTTATATGTCCCAAGAGGTTTTAGTTCTTAAAAATACGGCATCATTTTTTTTTCGAAATTATTATTTTTTAATGAATTATCAATAAACGCTACTTTCTTGGTAGAATTTTACAAACAATGAAATAGTAGGTGGTCATCTAGGCAAAATACGGCTTGGGACATATATATCCCTTTAGTGATATAAAGAGGGGCGTATATGTCCCGGGCGTATTGTAATGAAAACACCTGAGCATTTGTTCGTAGTGCTTTATTGTGAAAAAAGAAATATTACGAAAATATTTCACAGAAATCACACGCAATTTATGTATGATAAGATTCAAAACATAAGCTGCATAAAGGAATATTACAATAAGAACAAATAGTTGTCGTCCGTTTCTCCTTCTTTTTTTCGGAACAGCTGCGACACCGTTTTCTGGTTTTTGTAACGACAGGTTAGTGGTCATCAACATTTATTAGATTTTTTGAGGCAATATTCGACCGACTGTATGCGCGTTTTCTGATAACATTCGCATTTCTACGGCCTGTTGCAATTAGCGATTCAGCAAGATTTACGAGGAAACTAAGAAATGGAAGTTTTGGGTTATTACGCAGTTCTTTATAAATAATCCAAGCGTTAACAGCAGTAGTCAAAAGAAGCTTGTAAAAAACTTTTTTCCACCATTTTGTGGATTTTCTATCAACTTCGTATAAACCGGTAAACTGGTCTGACAAATCCACACCACCCAAGTTAGCGTTATAGAATTGTATTGCTTCGGGGCATTGCAAATTTATTTTAGAACCATCTTTTGACTTTCGACTAATTTCAACCCTTTTATCTTTATGGCAGTTGCTAAGAATCATAACTTCCTTTGTGTCCTGCCAAAGAAATCCTATTGTTCCATTACCATTTTCCATGCTTTCCATTTCCCCTCTCTTTCTTTTCTTTTTTTCAAATTTTGGCATATTTTTTCTTGAAGATATACATGTTCCGACTGCTGGAAATGGTAGCGTATCAACCAAATTTACAGAAGTAAAAAATCTGTCAAAACAAAAGGACACTTCTGGACCTTTTACAGTTGAAGTAAGTTTCTTTACAACTCGTTCTCCTAGAGTTCCATCAGCTGGTTCATTTTCTTTTCCACAATAGATGTTGAAATCGTAAACATAGCCTGATTTTGCATCACAACGTTCCCAAATTTTTATACCACGTTTTATTGGTTTCAATGGTAAATATTGTTTCAAAGCTGATCTGCCTTTGAATTTGGTCATTGATTCGTCAATAGATTGGTGCGAGGATTCTGATCTTGATTTTAGGAATGTACTTTTCAGACAATTAACGACATCTTCAATGTAATAAAGTTTGCTACAGTTTTCTGGTTTTTTCGGAGAAGTAAAATATAGTTTGCTTACTAGAAGCTGAAATCTGTCTCTGGAAATGGCCTGTTTTATAGCTTCATTGCCTAAAGATTTATTAGTAGACCAATAATGATGCATTGAAGGAACTTTATTATACGCCATAGTAAAGAGACAACCTATGACAATTTTTATTTCATGTGCATCGGTTGGTTTGTGTTTTTTATATAGCTTCTTACTTGCTTTATTCACAATTTCCAAACGCTCATTTGTGCACTGAGCAATGTAGTTGAATAAACTATTTGGAAACAATTTCATGAAAATATTCATCTCGGATGACCCGCGGTTCAAATCTGCCACGACAGAACACGATTCATCATCCAATGAGAACAGGATCTTTCTTATGTGGAACAGGGGAAAAATTAGCATCAGGTACATGCACCTCAGTTATATCATTCTCATTACTCTCGGAAGAGCTGGAGTAATATAAATCATCCGGTTTTCTGGCATTAGTTTTTTCGAGAATTCGAAATTTTCTGGGTCTTTCAATATCTGACTCACTGTCTGAGTCGGGCTCCGATTCAATATACTCGGAACCGCTATCTTGGAATGGATCCTCAAGTGACTCCACATCTGATAAATTTTCAGCTAGGACATTTAGTTGTTTTTCATTCAAACGTTTTCTGAAACAAAAACGAACAGTCTGTACTAATATTACTGCTGGGACATAATACGCCTACAATAGAATACGAATGGGACATATGTATCCCGTAAACCCGTAAACTAAAAGTCTGTAAACAAAAGGGACTAAAATTAAAAATATGTATGTAATATGTCTTACCTAGACATTATGGCACTCCTTGATATAAATTTGTAATAGAAACGTGCGTTTTATAACATAAAACTGCGCTTAAATAATAACCACATGTGCACCAAAACAAATAATGAGGTTAACTGATGTTATAGGTTGGTAAAGTCGAGTTTTGCGCGGGCACATTGATTCTCGGTACTCTCAGAACGGTTGGGACAGTGTCAAATCTGGTTTATGATGCGTTCAAAGGCTAACAGTATTCTATAAACTTTTAGTGGGACATATATAACCCAATAGTAATTTTCAACCAATATTTTTTGAATTATAGCCGTATTGAAAGGGTTAATGAACGACTTCATATACATTAAACTTAGTCGTTAATACGAGGTCGACGGAAAACTTACTTTTCCGCACGCTCGTGGGAAAAATAGTATGTCAAAGATTATGGAGTTACTTATTTCTAATTTTTTTTTATTGAAGTTTATGTGGTATTAGTACATATACTTACCATATTATCCCAGTTGACATAATTCTGTATGAATAATATGTAAGACCACCAATATTCTCTGCAAGGCTTCAAATGAATTTCAGCTCCTGGTTGCCAATATGGGCCTGAACCGAATTTGACAAATATGAACATGGACGACAAATACATCATCAGAACAGGAGGAGTTATTCTAAAACGGAAAATTCGATAAATATACAGTACCCTTCTAGAGTCCGTTCCCCCTGTTCATTTCTGAACCACCTGGTATATCGCATCGACATTTGGATGGCATAAATAGGAGATGAAAACTAGGATTATGACCTATATATATTCAAAGTGACTGGGTTGCGGAATAACCGTCATCTTGAATTCTTGAAATTCCTTTCTGATGAAGTCACATAAGGGTGAAACAGGGTAGCCAACCTAGGAATATATTAGGCCTTTTCGATTGTTCTTACTCAATTTGCTGAACTTGTTCTGTTTTTATGACTTTATCTGTTTACTTTTTGCGATGAACAGAGAAAACAATAGAAACACAATCAACTTCAGCAAAGTTCAGCAACACCATTGAACTGACCTCTTATATTATTTGAATAGATGACAGATACCAAAACGTTAGGGTTAGGGTTTCTGAAAAAAAACATGAAATTTTGAAAAACATGACGTCTGGTTTGTTGAAGTTAAGAGTTCAGATAAATACGGTTACCTACACTTTCTGCACCAAGGTAAGATAAAGCACTCCTTCACTGGCCGAGCTCAAGCCAATTTCTTATTCTTATATAAGTGTACCGAAAATTCTCATTTTTTTGAATTTGTTGCTCGCAAACTGCTCCATAAATTCACTAGGATATATTGAGCTTTTTAATGGTCATTTTCATTTTCAACTACTGTAATAATCGGAAAAGAAATAGAGAATCATACACAAATCATTATAAATATTTCAATAAATACATGTCATGTCCAGTACACAGCTTCGCGGATGATTTAGTACCCTCCATACCGCCTTCTCCTCCATCAGGGCTCCATACCAGCCAGGCAAATCAGAAACGAACGAGGAAGAAATGTTGCCACCATAAATATGGACTTGGTAACGATTCTCGAATGGGGATCCAATAACTTGGTAGATTTCAATGCGAACGAAACACAAGCACGCCTTTCCTCTAGAAAAGCCGATCTCACTGTGCCCAAAATGAGCTTTTCAGGAGTAACCATACCTTCGAAGACTTCCATTTCGATGCTTGGTATTACTATCAGCAATAACCTTAGTTGGGAAAATGACGTGAGATCAATTGCTAAAAGTGAATCCCAAAAACTTGGTTTTCTGCCAGGAGCTATTTCACTTCCAGTCAGCTGTTTATGATCTATAAGGCACAGATCTGACCTATCCTGGAATACTGTTCCCATATATGGAGTGCAGCACCCGAACATCTGGCTCTATTTTATAGATATTTTCATGGACGATGCTCTTCTGAAATATCAACAATTGTTCCTCCCTTGGCAGTCCCCGCGAGATTAACCCGTCGAGTTGAGGCTTCGCACCCCTTCGTGGTCTTTTTGGAGATCTGCAGAACATATCTTTCCAGAGACTCAATCATCCAACGAACAACAAGACTCTGGAACACATTGCCAGGGGAGGTGTTCCGCGAGGCATATAACCTCCCGAAATTTAAGAATAACACCAATTCCTACCTTATTCCCCTTGGTTCTCACGATGTTCTCTGAACATTACAGGATATCCCTTCTCGTGGAAACCAGAACATGAAAAAAAATCATAATGTGAGAAAACCATCTTTGAATTTTTTGATGGCAGCTGCAGCTGTCAGCATTCTGGCAAAAGAAAGATTCTATAATATTTCACCGTTTTCTTCTGAAGTATTTTCTTTCTTTCGTTTTGGAAACTATCAAGATGAACAGTTCAGATTCTAGATTGGGATCTTGAAGTGCTCAATTCTCTGGCTGCTGATGAAAACTTATCCACTGATTTCTGATACATATCTAAATTTTCAGAAGATAGGTAAAAACAGTTAACCTATCTTGCACTCTAATTATCATCATCGATCCCTTCACAGTCTTCCCACTACATTTCGTAACAGACATGAAAAACTTGTACTTAGTTAAGTAGGTATAAGACTTCTTTCACTATCAACCCAGAAAATCAACAGAAAAACATAAACTTAGTTTCTAGTTATTTTTAGAACTTTTTGTTGGAAGCAATGCGCCCTCTTACCTCACCTCACCCCTGTACTACGTGCAGTCATAAAGCTCGTTTATGTCGTATTTATCGTAACCATCTGTCCGTATATAAAGAGTACGCAAACCAGTTCCTAAAATAGGCAAAAAGACCCTACCTAGCAACTACACACCGATCGCACTGCTATCTATTATTTCAAAGATCATGGAGAAAACTATCAACATGGAGCTCATGAAATACATGGAACATTCAGGTTATGGCTTCCGTCATCAGAGATCAACTGGTGACCTGCTAGCTCACGTCTCACATATATGGCAGCAATCTATTGAAAAATATGGTGGAACTTGGGTGGAACCTTAGCCGTGGCACTTGTTATCTCCAAGGCATTCGATCGAGTCTGGCACCACGGACTCCTCGCCAAGCTGCCATCTTATGGCTTGCCTCCCCAGCTATGTTCTCTGCTAGCTAGTTTTCTCTCAAACGGGTCTCTCCATGTAGTGGTCGACGGAGTTTCATCTGACCCATTTATCATAAATGCTAGTGTTCGTTCCACAAGGATCAATTCGAGCACCAACACTATATTTCTACTCCATATCAACGATTTGTTGGAAGCAATTTCATGTCCAGTACACAACTTCGCGGATGATATTACCCTCCATACCGCCTTCTCTTCCAGGACTCCAATACCAGCCAGGAAAATCAGAAACGAACGAGGGAGAAATGTTGACAACATAATTATGGCTTGGCATCAATTATAGAATGGGGATCCAATGCAAATAAAACACAAGAATGCATTTTCTCTAGAAAAGCCGATCTCACTGTGCCCAACATAAGCTTGTCAGGAGTAACCATACCTTTGAAGACATCCATTTCGATGCTTGGTATTACTATCAGCAATAACCTTTCTTGGGAAAATCACGTGAGATCAATTGCTTGAAGTGCATCCCACAAACTTGGTTTTCTGTTTCGGACCAGGAGCTATTTCACTCCCAGTCAGCTGCTTATGATCTATATAAGGCACATATGCGACCTGTCCTGGAATACTGTTCCCATATTTGGAGTGCAGCACCCAAACATACCCTGAAACTGTTGGATTCTGTCCAAAAAAGGGCCATTCGTCTCGTGGGTGATGCCTCGCTCATGAACTCACTCACTTCTCTGGAACACCGTAAAAAAGTTGGCGATTTGGCTCTATTTTATAGATATTTCCATGGACGATGCTCTTCTGAAATATCAACAATTGTTCCTTCCTTGGCAGTCCCCGCGAGATTAACCCATCGAGTTGAGGCTTCGCACCCCTTCGTGATCACTTTGGAGACCTGCAGAACATCTCTTTCCAAAGACTCGTTCATACAACGAACAGCGAGGCTATGGAACACATTGCCAAGGGAGGTGTTCCCCGAGGCATATAACCTCCAGAAATTCAAGTAGAACACCAATTCCCACCTTATTTCCCTTGGTCCTCACGATGTTCTCTGAACATTACAGGATATCCCTTTTCGTGGGAACCAGAACATAAAAAAATATATACAGGGTGGGCCACCAGTAACGCCTCGGTCTCTAGAAGGCTAACCACTTATCTTCTTGGAACTCTTCCTTTCTAGGAAGTTGCATGTCAACATAGGCTACCATTTAAAATTATTTCGAAACATACAGGGTGTCCCCAAAAACCATAAAACACTGAAGTTGAACTTTTTTCTATCGAACACCCTATATATTATTTCATTTTGTGATTCTCCCTGATGAGCTGATTTCAACGACCCATCATACTTGGGGTCTAGCAGTTATAATTACTGAAATATAGGGTGTGAAAAATCGAGATTTTCCAAGTTCAAGAATTTTTTGTGTCGAAACTATTCATAATTGGTCAAAACGGCTTACATGTCCCTATCTCAACTTTTGATTAACTATCTACTGATATTTAATTGGGACATATACCGGGTGATCAAGATTCTGAATTCTGCACCACCCTGTATTTGTTTCAATTAAATGTCAGTAGATAGTTTATCAAAAGTTGAGATAGGGACATGTGAGCCGTTTTGACCAATTATGAATGGTTTAGACACAAAAAATTCTTGAACTTGGAAAAGCTCGATTTCTCACACCCTATATCTCAGTAATTATAACTGCTAGACCCCAAGTATGATGGATTATTGAAATCAGCTCACCAGGGAGAATCTCAAAATGAAATAATATATAGGGTGTTCGATTGAAAAAAGTTCAACTTCAGTGTTTTGTGATTTTTGGGGACTTCCTGTATGTTTCAAAATTATTTCAAATGGTAGCCTATGTTGACATGCAACTTCCTAGAGAGGAAGAATTCCAAGAAGATAAGTGGTTAGCCTTCTAGAGACCGAGGCGTTACTGGTGGCCCACCCTGTATATAACAACTTCCGTTGTCAACCTCGAAATATGTCGAACAGCACTAAATCAAAACTCGTTTCTCTATAAAACGGAAGAGCTCTGAAATTTATTGCCTGAGGAAGTACTTCCAAGAACTAATAATCCCCATGAATTTGAAAAAAATCCAATACCTACCACCTCTCTTTATCATCCCTAGGTACGCACGATATCCTTCGAACATTACAGGGATTTTCTTTCGTGCGCACTAAGCGATAAAAAAAACCTCGATGAAAACCTACTGAAATATATTATTCTATATTTAACATCTCATAATTCTCAACAGTTTCATCTCATGCAGTTTACTCCTAAGTTAAATAGTAACCAAAATATGAACGTCCGAAAACAGATATTTTGGTCATTTCAAATCCATACAGAAACACGAATGTTGTTTTCAATTATTAACATTTGCTTATAGGAAAAAATCATGATGTTACCACAACAAAGATTTGTTTCTGAAGCAAACTTGATTGAAAGCAACATCCAAGATTTTGGTTCGATTTGAAATATGACCAAAATGTGACCCTTCGAAGGTTGATATTTCGAGAACTATTGATCCAAGGACAGAGAGTAGGGTAGAGTATATTATATAAAACTATTGAGAATTATAAGAATATTTCGAAAATATGTGTTCCATTTAAAAAGAATATTCAAGATGGCATGCACTCAGCCGCCGTAGTTTTCATGAAAAAGTAGGTTTCCATCTTTTATTTGAGACTTCCAAATTTCGTTGCGATATACCAGGAGGTTCAAAAATTAGAAGCAGCGAGGGAACGGACTTTAAACGGGCATAGTACTTTCAGAAGAAATGTCTTCATCTGTTAGAAGCAGAATAACCTCAAAATTCACAACACATGCAATCCACAATAGTTGTAATCTTGAAAGCCACTGAATTTTTTAAATAAACAATGTTGGTGGATTGGATTGCAAAATTTACTCACCGAAGATATCGGTGCACGTAGATGAATGGAATATTCTTCACTTGAGCTTTCGTAGATCTGGAGTTATCTTTGAAGTAGTGATACGATAATAAATAACCAGACATGAAGAAAAACGTGTCCACTGCTACATGAGCTGCATCTATATATCCAGAGTACCTCTTCTCACGGAACTGTAGTGAAATTGATTCATTAGCGAGTCATCTCGTATTTTTCATTTCGTATCTACTTATAAGTAGTTGATTTCAAACCTGAAGTGAAGATTTATTTACTAACATTTCTTTCCACTATTTTTGATTTAAATGAATTCAATGATATATCGACACCAGATGGAGTTACAATGAAACTAATAATTAATGTTTTTCATGTTACTACTCACAGTACTCATTGTCAATCTGAAATCAGTAAATTTAGAGCTTATAGACATACAGTGTGTGCGATTTCAATCCACAACATCTTATTCCTAATTTGAAACAAAAATTCCATAATACCTAGACTACTCAACAAGCTCTCTGGGCAAATCTGAAATATTCAGATTTTTGAGGTCTACTATCATTTGTGAAGGGGTCAAAATTTCAAAATCGACTATTAAGAAAATTTTTCTCATCGTATACCTATATCAACAAAATGACATTTCGTATACAGGTATAAGTATATCATTGAGAAAACCAAGTATAATATATTACACACTGAGGTGGTGGAAAGAGATTCATTTCTGTCGTGAGATTAGTTATATATAGTTAACAGAGACGTAAAGCGTAGAGGTCAGCTATGATCTCGAGCGTTACCCCCGACATCGGACATAGTGTCTCGAGACAGGAATGAAACTTCCTACCGAGGTTGTATACTTTTATATTAACAACCATCATATTTCGATCAAAATCAATAAATCTCTGTTTCGTTCTGAACATACTTAAAATATTACATAAGTGAAGGCGAGAAGTGGAGGTGTGTAATGTGACACTTCCCAACCTTCAATGACATCAGTATAGTGAAGTAGGCAAACAATATTTCTGAAACAATGTTTCTGCTGTAAGTTATCAGGACACACTTGTTGGTATTTATCGATATGTATTTTGATAGGTCGTCAATTATAAGTGAACACTGAACTAGTTCTAGGTTAATGAATACCCACCATTATTAAATTATTTTTCTGAGACAAAATCACTTGCTCTGAGCGCACTAATCGCTTAAGACAATCTATCAAGTCGGTTGGTGCAGGTGACAGCTCACCTGTGGTTATACATCTTTTCGCCGTTCGGACATCTCCGATATATTATTCGGGTGCCCACGCCCAACGCAACCACTCCCACTGTCCACGGTTACATTATGATGTTAGCATTCGTGAAGTATACATGCGTTCTCGCTGGTACAATCAGAATTCCAAGTCATGCAAGTGCCATTATCACCAACTGCTATATATCATATTCCTGATTCTCTGTTTGTGTGCCGCGCTCCGAGCTGTTGCGAAATGAAAGGGAAAAATGTCCCGATTGCCAATATCCAAACGTGCCTCGATTCAAACTGATCTAAGTTAGTGGCAGAGCGTCAATATTTCCATGAATATTTTGCCCTCGTCGAAAGTTAATATCTGATGAACCAGTGTAAAACTCATGTGGTGCTCATACACTACAAGTATTCTAATTCACATGTTAAGTTTTACACTGGTCAACACTACAAGTATTCTAATTCACATGTTAAGTTTTACACTGGTCCATGAATATGATCTTTAGAAGGGCGCGAAATATTCTAGGAAGTATTGATGCCCTGCCACTAACTTAGATCAGTTTGAATCGTGGCACGTCCTATTTTGGCGTAGTTGAAATACCCATATTATACTGAATTTTAACGCAATATCTCGAAGGCTAATTGCTATATTTTTGCTTTTTCAATCCATCGAGTAGGTACTTAGATAAGAAGTTTCATCCTCGTAACTTCTACAGGAAGATCTCTCTGATGGTCAATGCAAAATTAATTGAATTGAAGTTGAAGCTTCAATTATTATGATCCGTATCTTTTGAGTTCTGATGATAAAAACATATAACAATTTTCAATTTTATCTCAAATCTTCATTCTATTTCGCTAATATTGGAATATTATTATGATCACATCAAGCACCTCATTGCAATCTCTGGAGAGTGATTGTCTCTCATTCAATTCATGTTATATTTGACAGCTCTTTGTCAGTCGAGATGATTTCAGAAGTACCTACTAACTATTTTCTTGGGTTTCCAGAATGGTTATCCTCATCTTTGGTTTTATTGATTTTTGGTTTAACTAGAGACATCTTTCTGTAGAACTTACAACGTTGAAACTTCGTATCTTTTTTTATGTTGGTTCCCACGAAAAGGGATATCCTGTAATGTTCAGAGAACATCGTGAGAACCAAGGGAAATGATAAGGTAGGAATTGGTGTTCTTCTTGAATTTCTGGAGGTTATATGCCTCGGGGAACACCTCCCTTGGCAATGTGTTCCAGAGCCCCGCTGTTCGTTGGATGAACGAGTCTTTGAAAAGAGATGTTCTGCAGGTCTCCAAAGTGACAACGATGTGTTTCTTCATTGATGGACTACCTACTTCAATACAGAGTGCAAAGAAAATGCAAAAATATTGAAATTTGCCGTTGAATAACTAACACTCAATATGAAGAATTGAGTTGAAATTTTTTGTGGGGGTAAATCAGCAATACCTGGATCGAATAGGTTATTCACTTTTGTGGTAAAAAATCGACTAATAATCGGTTTCTCATGTTTTGACCACCTCAACACACAATAGTAGAATATTTGGCCTTGGGAATCCTAATATTTCCAATTTGTTCACATTTTTGAAGAGAGCTCGTTGAGTGCTATATTACGAAATATTTTAATTTGAAAAATCTCTACTGATTCCAAATAAGGAGGGTATAAACACTGTATACATAGTCCGGTGAATAAAGTGGAATTTAAGAGCTCCAGCAGACGTTTGGGTGCTGAACCCCATATGTGGGAACAGTATTCCCTAATGGGCCAGAGCTGTGCTTTGTAGATCATGAGAAGCTGGGGTTAAGTAGCTTCCCGGTTGGAATAAAAATCTGAGGTTTTGTGTAGCAGGAGAGAAATAGAGGGAAGCATTGCTTCACAGAGGCTACTTTCAATTACTTACTACTTTATATTATACTTTCGATTGAATTCAACTGATAGGGAAAATACTCACACTGTCGATTGTACCTTGATTCAGGACACTGAAGGTACCCGTGAAAGTTCCGAATCCATGTCCTGCTATTATCCACATCATACTCAACACTTTTATACCGTTGAAAATTTCGATGCGGTCCTTTGAATATTGTATGGGACTGAATAACTTTCTTCCATTTGATAATATCGAAAATGCCAGAAATAATGGATGGGATGTTTCTGAAATATATCGAGGTTGTATTTTAAATCAATCAGATAGTTATAGTATTCGATAGATTATGAATTGAGAAGTTCCACCACCACCATATAAAACAAGCAGATAATATGATTTTTTGGACTCCTTATACCATTTCTCCTCTAATTATACAAATAAGTGGATAACCATGTTGTCTGGTCATGGTGAGCCTAGTACTTGACATTTTCCATAAATTCCAAAATATATCACGCGACAAAATGGCGAACTGTAAAACAACGCTGGTGGTTAGGTTGTAAAGAGAATCTTTATTTTTATTGCCAACATTTTTTGTTGCAATGATTGTTAGATGCATTTTATATTGGAGGAGAAATCAAGTTTTTGTAATGCAGCTATTTTTATACTGCTAGGTAATTGTAACTATTCTACAAGCGCAGGCGCCCATACGCAATTTTTAGATTTCAGATAGACGCAGTGCACAAAAACGGTACCGGATGCTTACCCGCATTTAAAACCTTTCGGAAAAAATACTTTGTACCCAAAGTTTTGTAGAAAAATTAAAATGTTGGCGTGATATTCATTTATATGCCTAGCCTAGGACGCGAAATATAATTCCTTTTGATGATACAAATATTATATAGGAATAGTCAAATTGTCAGAATCAAAGATTCATAATGAGAAAAATTCTTCTACACTGTAAAAACATTTACCTACTAAAAAAGTTCTAAGCCTACATTTCAATAAAGATATAGAAGCACTATTTTTTATTATGTCAGGTAAATGAATAAACATTTTGGGCCCAATATAGTTTGGAGCAACAGAAGTCATTTTAAATTTAGCATATGGTACATGAAAAAGATTTTTGCGTCTTGTATCAATTTGATGAATAGCGCTATTTACTACAAAATTTTGTTTGTTTACAAAGCAATGTCAAAATATGAAACTGAAGGAACGAATCCTTTTGCATGCATTTCTTCTCGATACTCTGCCAATACACCTAACAATACGTTTTTGTGCGATAAATACATCTCTGGTCATTGTGGAATGACCCCAAAGGCAGACACCATACCTCAGTCTAGATCCCACCTGAGCATGATATAAACTCAGCAACTGATTTTCATCAAGCACAAAACGTAAATTCATGAAAAGATATGCCAGAGAATAAAATTTTGAAACCAACTGAGAACATAGAGATTTCCAATCCAAACACTCATCGAAATTTATCCCTAAAAATTTTACTGGATCATTACTATTTTTCAGAATATAGTTATTATGGTCGAATACAAGTTGATCTATTTTATTCTGACGATGATGAAATGAATTTGTGTCTTTTGAAACATTGAAAAATAGATCATTATCATTGAAATAATCAGATGCTAGATTTACAGAATTACTACATTTTTCGACCACACAGAGCGAATCAGGTGCCGATGCAACCAGAGAAAAATTATCTGCATAAGCAGTGATTGACATACAGTATGAATAAAATGGACCCTAAAATGGACCCTTTCGGTACTCCCATATCAACAGAGATAGGTTTGGAGGTAATCCTTAGAATTCCATCATGATTAGAATGTTGAACTGAGACGAATTGTTCACGATTTCTTAGAGAAGAAGAGATCTAATTAGAGGATAAGCCCCTTATGCCATAGTTTTCAAGAGATGACAATAATTTTGTACGATTGACACAGTCGAATGTCCTGCTCAAATCACAGAATATGACAGCAGGACATTCGCCTGCTTCTATAGATTCAATAAGTACATTGAACAGAGAAAGTAGCGCTGAACTAGTAGATTTTCCTGCTCGGAAACCATGTTGATTTACACTCAGAATATCATGTTTTTCAATGAAAACCATAAGTCGATCTAAAAATGCATATTCAAATACTTTCGAGAATGAGTACGGAACAGTTACGGGTCTATAATTCTTCAACATTTGTGTGAGTGATTAACCCACTTTTTGTCATGAGAGTTATTGTCATAATATTTTCTTTTCTGGAAATTATTTTCGGAATGAAACATTAATATTTCATTAAGATATTCAAAAGCTTCATCACAGTCATCTTTATTACATACAAATTTCCAGTCCTCATGACTTAGAGAATTTTCGAAATTCTTAGAATTGGAGTCACTGAAACTCCGCCTAACCCAGCTATATTTGGTATGTAATTCGGTAGCTTTTTGAAACATATCCAGTTCTAAAAACACGCTTCTGTGATCGGAAACAGTATTATCTTCGACAAAACATGTACCTTCATTGCTAAAATTTATGAAAATTTGATCAATAATAGTATATGAATCCTCTGTGACTCTGGTAGGCCATTCCACAATAGGCAAACAATTAACAATTGACATTACATTACACAGTTCAATAAAATGCATATTCTTTAGAACATCGAAGTTAAAATCCCCACATATAATAAACTTCATATTGGGCTCACAAAGGTGATTCAGGACAGATATCCAGTTTTTTAAAAATATTTCCTCATCTCCTGATGGAGATCTATAACAATTGAGCAAAATATTCAAAAATCCCATTTTTTTTAAACTCACAGCACATATTTCAAAATGTTGCTGTACACAGAATTTACCAACATTGATATGATTCACCTTGATACATTTTTTCGCCCATTTTTGGAATTCGAATAGCATAAAATTGTCTGAATTTCTGACAAGGTATATTTACTGATGAAATAGAAATCGAACTGGCAACCCTGGTCCGCGCGGAGTGTGAGTTGACAACTGTCATTTGCTGTTGTCAAATTGATTATTCACGAAATCCGATAGATTTCACGTATGAAAAGCACCGTGATGTCGACGAAAAAATGTAATACGCACCTCGGCGAAAAACTCTCTATTTATTGTCTCTCCTGATTTCTAGCCTCAGCTATCAATTTGCAGACTCGACTATAATAGAATGTTTTTGGCCCTTGGTACATGAATAACTATTTAGCGTGCCCAAAGAAAAGTTATCATGGAGGCCATTTCCGGCCGGGGTAAGAAAATTTTGAGGTCGACAAAAAGTTTAGCGGTCATGGTGTATGCAGTATTTTTTCGTGCAATCGTCGAAATTATTGACCTAAATAATTGAAATGACATTTTGAATGGAAACAAAATATTTTGACATGTCTTGACAAAACGAAAATATGATCGGACTATTTTCGTAGTTTTGGAATGTGAAATTCGGAAGTGGGCTTTGGTTTGGCGGCCGTTGCTTTGGGAACCGACTGAGAAGTTAGTGGATAACCAATGTTGAAAATTGCATGAAATCAATGCTTATACTCACTTTGCTCAGTTTTGTAAAGATACACATCATATGCTGTACTGACTAACATCAAACATACGATAGCTAAGAATAAACACCTGAAACAAAATTACCAGGAACGTTATCTAAATTGATTCTGGAAAAATCAAAAAAATAAATATGCCTAATTTTGTGAGGTTTTGTCGAAGTATACTCTAGAGTCACCGGATGGTATTAGTTAGATAAGTGTTCGGACACAGAAATGACAGCTAGTGTAACAGAGAGTATGTGGTTTCATTTTGCCAATCACCCACCAACGTGGTTAAGTATAATGTGGTATATGGAATCTGGAAGATGTACATAAGGAACCCTTCAAATACGTGAAAAATATAAAGAGTAACTACTTTACCTGGCACTAACTCTGTGCAAAACAACACTTTATATGAAAGCAATATTCAAACACACTGTAACTAAGAGCTACCATCAATCACAAATGCTCACAAAATCAAAAAGACGAGCTCGAACGAACGATACCAAGTGCGTTTTTTGCCTTATTTAGCGCCACAAAAACAAGGGATTTAAAGTTTTCCAAATGAACATTCTTCCTCTATCTATTAGATTACCAGGAAAACAATAGCGGATCATAGGTAGGTAACTGGCACAAACACTGATTCCTCAGAAAATGCGATACTTATTATTCGGGGCGTTCTGCTTCAATAGTCGTCCGGCGCTTTTCCATTCAAAATTGTCTGAATTTGACAATACATTTCAAGAACGTCAGAATCGAAATATGATTTCATAAAATATTTAGAAGAAAGCGTAATGCTTAGTCATTTCACGTATTGTCGGCAAACAGGGTAACAGCGTAACTTCCATTTTCAGCCGTTACTCTGTCTGCCGGAGGGTTGAGGAAGGAAAATGTCCCTTCTACATATGCATAAGAAGGGAGACTATTTTTCCACCTAAATGAACCTCTCTTTCGTTTTCAATCTCTCTATCGGCCTTTCTTGGCCAACTTCTCTTTTCCTCTTCCCCTCCAAGCACAACCTCACCATCAAGTGGGGTGGGGAAGGCAGGCCGCGGCCGCTTGACAGATGAAGCATTTTGGGACCATCTTTGCTATCTTCTGCCAGATGGGACAATTTGTGGACATCTGTGGCAGGGATGGGGCGATTTGCTGATGTCTGTCTAGGTGGTCGAGGACTGGTCAACGAGGCTCTGGCAACCTAATCCAAGCTGTGGGAACCCGTGGCGATGGATGGATGGCACCGAGGAATGGTGTCGCTAACGGGGCCTCTGGGAAACAGGGTGACATCCCAGAGTAAACAGCCTTAGCCCTGTGCAGGGGGCACCACAGGGCTGGGATCGGAATAGCAATCTTCAGGGACCTGAACGAAAAGGGTCTTTCATATTGAAGTGGCCCTTAATAGGCACCATGAGTCGCATGTGGTAAAATTGATAACGGCATGTAGGTGAGATACAATGGGCCACTAGGCCTAAGTGTCGTCGGAGACATCGGTCAGACGAGCCTACAACGGGGTGGAGTGTTTAGTGGGTATACCATGCAGGGGACTCCCACACTATCATATGGGGGATTGGACCCATATGATAAGATAAAAGATTTGAACCACCTCGACGAAAAAAAAACCTAAATGAACCTTCTTCCTAGGAAGTATATTTTTCAGAAAATTACTTGAGAGAACAGAAGAAAATTCTGCTTCCAAACAACCAAAGCTGACTCGGCCTAAATGAACCTTCCTTCCGTCATCACAGGAAATGCCTGAAACTATTGGGCAAACGGTGTACAAAATTTAGAGTTACGCTGTTTGCCGGCAATACGTGAAATGACTAGGCATTCCAGAGAATGACGAATTTCACTGTTTGGCGCCGACATGAACACCTCAGGACAGAATGCTATTTTCCCCTCGGTGCTTTGTATCTCTCGGGCTTCGCCCTCGAGCTATAAGTCGCACCTTGGAAAAAAATCTTGCATTTCTGCCCCTTGATGTATAATTTACTATAATTCAACTTGCAATGTATGCATGGATGTATGTATGTTACCTCGGGTGGAATCTTTGAACTCAATTTTGAAGTAGATATATTCAATCGATTCAGCTGAAATTTCGTATACATGTTTAGTTTGGATGACAATGCACGATAAGGTGTGTGAAGTTATTCTGAATACAATATGGCGGACTATCCAAGATGGCGGAATAGTTATTTTTAGTGGACATGGAGCATGGAACACAAGGATTCTCTTTAGTGCGCCTCAAGAGATGAAAAAAAAAAGGGAAATTATCTGCTTACTCACGTGACTATGATATTTGCAGCAGTGAACTCTTTTCCGCTTTCTTTGGTAGAGCAAAATTCGTCCAAAAAAAATAGAGGAATATTAGGGTCGATCGCAATTGCGAATATGGATCTCAAATCATCGGCAGAACATTCGTCAGGTATACATATATCCAGTTTATGTATCAACTGAAAAAAAAAGTCGAAATGAGATCATTTTATTAATCGCTCATAGGACACGACAACAATGACAATATAAGCAGGAATGGAAAACAAATGTATTTGAAAACTCAACTAAACCACCAAACCACTAACAGCCCTCAGGGGCTCACAACTTGTGAGTACCTGAATGGTGAACCCGAGGTAACCTGGCTGGATATTCACCAAACTCCAACTTGTCTTGAGTGATATCCTCATCTTTCTTCCTTTTCCAATCTATCATATCGACCTTCCTTGGCCAACTTCTCTTTTCCTCTTCCCCTCCAAGGTCAACCTCACCATCAAGTGGTGTGGTGAGGACAGACCGCGACAGCTCGACAGATGAAGCATTTTTGGACCATCTTTGCCATCTCCGTGCCAGATGGTACAATTATTTGTGGACATATGTGGCATATGAATGGGGCGATTTGCTGATATCTGTCTGGGTGGCCAAGGACTGGTCAACGAGGCTCTGGCAACCTGATCCAAGCTGTTTGGACCAGTGGCTGACGTAACCCCTGGGAAACAGGGCGAAATCTCAGAGTAAACAGCCCTAGCCCTTTGCAGGGGACACCACAGGGCTGGGCCAATCCATTCCCCCGTCACTCGTAGAAAGAAAACTTTTGACCTTCTTCGTAAATGAGAACAGGGATCGGAAGAGTAATCTTCAGGAACCTGAACGTGAATGGTATTTCATATTGAAGTGACCTTGATGAGCACCATGAGTCATTAAGGTAAAATTGATAACGGCATGTAGATATGATATATAAAGGGCCACTAAGCCTAAGTGTCGTCCGAGACGGACGGAGTGGAGTTTTTGGTGGGTATACCCTGGAGGTGATCCGGCTCGAAGGACCATGATTTGAGTTCACCAAATTTGACTAATGAAATTTCGTTCGATGGTAGAGAATGCTCACCTGGATTGCGTAACGTGGTTGCGTCGGGCTAGCCCTGGCTGGATACTGTCCTGGCTTACTTCAATGGGTTCAAGAGGGAGTGAAACACTACAATTTTGGAGTTTTTTATGACTGAATAGGTTCATGATTATAGAGAGGCCGGTAGCGATATACACTCGATTCTGAGTTGATAATAATCTTCTCCTTTTTCCGGCGTTGCCAAACTTTATAGCAAACTCTACCATGTAAAGACACGATAAATTATTCTCATTATAATTATCGAAGTTCGTTTCAATAAATGAACCACTACTAATTATTATTTTGAAATATTTCTAAATTAATTGAGAAGCTACAAAACAAAACACCCATTGTCTAAGAAAAAGATGCTGACTAGACAATAGTCTTCCTTATTCCTAGATGCACTTGTATACCGATAACATCATGTTATATTATGTATCACTCTTCTTCTTCAATAAAATGATTGTTTTTAAAAAGCAAGTCCTTCTGTCTCAAAAGTTATTTCACGTTTGACATAAACCAGATTCATATTGATGGAAATCAATTTGAAATTATTTTAATTGGTTGCTGAATGATTTCAAGAGAGTTGATCAAAATTACGTTTGGTCCAACTTGATTTCAAATTGTGGAATGTTTAGTTCCGAAAATAGTGTTACTGAAGTAGGTATTTTTCATGCATAATCATAGGGAGGCTTATATCAAAAATTCAGATTTCGAATTCCGAATTCGAGTTCAATTAAAGAGGGCTAACATTATTTATCATCCACCAAAACGCGCTACTGAAACGTGAGGTCAGGGTTGGTAGAACTGATGAATATACTTCTTATTTTCGATCGTATTCACCAACTTACTACTTCATTCAGACTGCTAGTAGTCATATCGCAGCGACCCGAACATGTAGGGTCAGTTGCTCGCCTGAAAACGCTTCTGCTCAATACGCAGGAACCCCCAAACTGTAGTTCATGACTTTGACGTGGTATCGAAATCAACCTAGCATCCATTTTGTTCATAGGCGGCGGCAAGGTGGATGGCGTTGGCTTAAGTGTTTTGTTTATGTCATAAGGGGACGGCTTTATAAAAATAATGTAAAAATAGAGTGGTGATATTATTTTTTTTATTTTATTCTCGCTAATCCTAGGAAATATGAAGTGCTTTGTTCTTTGGTGTATGGAATCCACGATTGATAATACTAATAAAGATGTTTCCCCTCATCGGTAAGTTTGTTGGTGATGAATAATTAATTATTTTTTCAATTTGCTTTCATTCAGCTTTGAAGAATTTGAGTGAAGGCGTGAGGTGCCAAACCTGCTCTTCTATTTTAGACTATTTTGGATTAACAGTTTACTCATTCAATAATGATTCTAGAATTCCTATATAAATAGGAAAAATGAATGGTCTGTAGCTATTAGGAGACCATTGGACCTTAGCCACTCAGAAAGGATAATTATTATGTTCAAACCATTTTACACCAGACAGCTTCCTGGAAAATCCAGGACATGCAAATTCGACGTTTTTTGAAATGAAGTTCTCATATCTGAGTATTACTTTATGTATGGTTTATCAACCTTCCATAGTAGACCCCCCAAACCTTTTTTCTTCAATACGCCTATGTTCCTCGGATTCATGAGTGTAACCTATCATATCCTAAATGTGCATGAATAAGTTTCACCAGTTCGATCTCCTGAGTGGCTCACCTGTTTCCTCATAGAATTGGAGCTCCAGATTAGTCTATAAGTCGGTGATCGTGTTTTGGCATATATCTACTATTTCTATACAGGGCCTATTAGAAGTATCTGGAGAACGAAGAGACAGAACATTCTGAAAATTTGGATGCTTTGATAATTGAACATTCTCTATCCGCCTTGAATATTTTCATCGGTACAGTGTTGCCAGTTCTACCAGAAACAACTAGCAACTTTGTTGTTTCAGAAGGAACACCCTGTATTTTATTGCATTTTTAGATTCTTCCTGAAGAGCTGATTTCATTAATGCGTCACACTTGGGTTCTAGCAGGAATTACTACAGAGATATAAGGTGTTCAAAATCGAGATTTTTAAATTTTTTGGTGTTGATACTATTCATTATCGATCAAAACGGCTTACATATCCCTATCTCAACTTCTGATTCACTATCTACAGGAACTTAATTGGAAAAAATACAGGGTGCTTCAAGATTCAGAATTCTGATCACTCTGTATCTGTTCCAATCAAATGTCAGTAGATAGTGATTCGGAAGTTAAGATATAGGGACATGTGAGCCGTTTCGATCGATAATGAATAGTTTCGACACAAAAAAATCCTAAAATTGAACAATCTCGATTTTGAACACTATATCTCTGTAATCAATCCTGCTAGACTCCGAATGTGATGCATTGATGAAATCAGCTCCTCAGGAAGAATTTGAAAATGCAATAAAATACAGGGTGCTTCATTCAAAATATCGAAGTTGCTAGTTGTTTCTGATAGAAGTGGCAACACTGTATTGATGAAAATATTTTAGGCGGATGGAGAATGTTCAATTATCAGAGCATCCTAATTTTCAGAATGTTCTGTCCTTCCGTTCTCCAGATACTTCTAATAGGCCATCCACCGTGGATTACCCTGTATATGACTTATCGCCTAGACGATATCTCAACAAAAATGGGACCAAAATGAGAGGTACTTTTTGAATCTATAAAGACGGAAAGTGAAGGATAGAAAATTTCAAAGAAGTAGCCATATTGTCGTATTATTTTTCCCTACCTCGGCATCTAGGCCTATTGGTCGATTTCGTTACCTATAGAGACAGTTGGTCCCGCTTTGAGGACAGCTATGCTTCATATTATATGAGTAGTAGATATATGTGTTTTAGCATCTTCTTCTCCGTGATTGTGAGAATTGGTCATAAAGTTTCAGTTGAGAGTGAGAAAACGCAAGCCGAGTTCTGAGATAACTTAAGGTTTTCTATTTGTTCGAATATTCTACAAAATTTTTTCCGAATATTTTTGATAAAACAGGCCATCGTGTTCAGGGCTATCCAGAAAATTTTTGGGATTTCTGACTTTGACACTGACCTCACGTTTTAGTAGCGCCAACTGGTGATAATGATCATGTTAGCCCTCATTATTCAGGGTGCGTACTGCATATACTATACCGGGTGTCCCAGAGATTTTGGGCAAGCAGATGATATCTAGGTTATCTAACATACAAAAAAATTCAAAATATCATGAGATATATGGAAGCAAAAGTTCTCCAAGACAATCAAATCGAATCACCCTCATGTCAAACAATCAAGTAGAAAGCACTCTTAACTTTGGTTTTTTAAATTGCACTCCCATGTGTTTTTCGGTTCATCTTGTAGAACTTTCATTTCTAAACTCATCAGGGATTGATTTCATTTCATTTCATTTATTTATACTGCTAAAACAACAGGCTTCAGCCCAATTACAGAATAACAGTTTTATCACATACAGTACACATTCAGTACACACTTGAAATTACTTCCGAAATTACCTAAAAAAATTAAAAACAAAGAAAGATTCACAACACAGTCCACTAACATGGTCACGTTAATTATTATAAAAAGTGGAAAATATACAATTAAGTAGAAAATAATTAATAATTAGCAACAGTGCCTTTTATTCTGCTACTACTAGAAATGAAAATGTCAGTATCCCAGCAGTTAATATGCTCATTTACAGATTTCTGGCATCTTACAAAAGGTGAGCAGGATGACACATCTATATAAAAAATATGATTTCGCTTACGTAATCTTACTTCAGGTACATGTAGTTTTATTGCAAAGAGTAAATCAGGTACATTAAGCTTATCATTAACTATGTCTGATACAAATAGCACATCCGCGATATTTCTCCGGAGCTGTAGTGTGTTTTGATTCAATTCTGATAGTTGAGTTTTGTATGAAATCATTAAAGTGGATACTCGATATTTCCTGTAATAAAGACTCCTCATGAACTTTTTTTGTACCTTCTCAATCATTTCTGAATGAACAACGGTATGTGGATTCCAGATGACTGAAGCATATTCTAATTTTGGTCTTACGAAGGCATTGTATAAAAGTATTGCGATATTAGAGTTAAACTGGTATGAATTCCTTAGAACAAAACTTAAATTTCTCAGGCTATCATTTACAATTTTTGCAATATGTGTATTAAAGCTAAATTTTCTATCAAAAACTACTCCTAGATCCTTGAAGTTTTCTACTTTCTCCAATTTAGTTTCATTCACCCAGTATTCTGTCTCAATAGGATTTTTCTTACGGCTGAATGATATATATTTACATTTGTTCTCATTTAATGACAGGTCGTTCAGCTCACAGAAAGTGGCAATCCTATTGAGATCTTGTTGAAGTAAAAGTCTGTCACTGTCGTCCCTGATTACTCTGTATAGCTTCAGGTCATCAGCATAAAGTAAGTATTTTGATGTTATATATTCACCGATATCGTTCACAAACAAAATAAATAGTAATGGACCTAGTATGGACCCTTGGGGTACACCTGATGGTGCAGTGAATACTTCTGATTTTTCTTTATTGAATTGAACAAATTGGGATCTATCAGACAGGTATGACCAGACTAATGATATGAGATTCTCATGTATAGAGAGTTTTCTAAGTTTATTTACTAATGTTTTATGATTCACTTTATCAAAAGCCTTTGTCAAATCAGTGTAAATGGTATCCACTTGCATGCCATGGTCAATAGCAAGTGCTAAGTCATGACTATAAATCATCAAATTAGTGGTGGTTGACTTATGTTTGACAAATCCATGTTGCTCTGGAGAAATTATATTTTCTACATGGGTGTAGAGCCTGTTGTAAATTACTTTCTCAAAAACTTTGGAAGGCGCAGAAAGGATTGTAACTGGTCTATGGTTCATAATGTCCCTAGGTTTTCCAGATTTATATATACGTGTAACTCGCCCTATTTTGAACAGGTTGGGAAATTTATTTGTTCTTATCGCAATGTTAATGATAGTGGTAAGTGGATTTACTAGCACTTCTGCATATCCTTCAAGGAAATATGATGGGATTCCATCTACGCCGGATGACGCTTTTGGTTTCAAGCATTTTATTGCATCCATTACTTCATGCTCCTTTATTTCAACTATGTTCAGGTTCTCTAAATGGAGATCGATCATGTACTCCATATTTGATGGTTCTTGATTATCATTATACACTGATTTGAAAAAATTTGCAGAAGCATTTGCTATAGAACTGTCATTTTCAAAACATTGATTATTGTATCTATAACTTTGTGATATTCCCTCGTTCTTCTTTTTGCCCTTTACGTAGGACCAAAACTCTTTTGGATTATTTTGTAGATTATTTTCTATGTTCTGCAGATATTCTTTTTTGCAATCTTTGATGAGCATTTTTACATGTTTCCTAAGAGATTGATATTTATCTATATATTTTGCTTGATGGATACCCAAATGTTTAGCTTTCTTGTAGTACTTATTTTTTTCTTTAATTTTCAGTCTGAGTTCTTGACTATACCAAAAAGGAAATTTTTCCATGTTACTAAATGACTTCTTTTTTGGCAAACATTCATCAAAAATATTATTGAGAGTGTCATAAAAACTATCTACTGCTTCATCTGGGTTCTGCAAGTTACGTGAGTTCTCCCATTTACACTGATTTAGCATGTGATACATCTTAATAAAATCCCCTTTCTTAAAGTTATAGTTTGGGATACCAGTTTCCGTTTCCCATGTATGTATCTGAGTGTTTTCAAATGAGAAAGTAATGTCCAAAGGTGGATGATTCAGATCAACAACCTCAATTAGACTTAGCTCAGTTTTAAGCACTCTAGTATCCACCATATTAGTCAATACCAGATCTAGAGTTGTATTATTCATGTTGAACACATTGTTCACTGAAAAGAGATCAAAATGAGACATTAAATGTCCTATCAATTGGGCTTTTGAGGAGCCATTATCAAAATCGAAAGATGTGCTGTTTATCTCAGGCAAGTTGAAATCTCCAATAAAGTACATGTAATCATAGTCATCTAGGCCATCCATACTTATCACAGATTCTACAAACAAGTTATAGCAATTTAAGCTTGAATTTGGGGGAATGTAAACACAAAATAGGACAATAGTAAAATTCTTGACTTTCACACTTATACTGATCCAGTCAAGAAATGGACTGGAACTCATCGAGACTAATGTTGATGAAAACACTTTATTCACCAGTAACATCACTCCGCCTCCTCTCTGGACCTCTAGTTCTTCATACTTTCTGTCACAGCGATAGATTGTGTATTTCCCATCACATAATTCTTCATTATAAAAGGAATCGTTAAGCCATGTCTCACTTATAGCAATTATATCAGCATTATGGGTAGTAACATTATCATAGAAGTCCGATATTTTGGTATGAAGACCTCGCACATTCTGATATATCATAATCAGTTGATGAAGTTCATGATGTTTAGGAGTCTCATGTGCATTTAGACAATAGGATCCACCAGGATTTGAGGTGCCATCCTTCGTTTCATTAAAAAATGAGACACTAGTGCTCCACATGGCCACACATCACTCCTCCATGCTTTCTTCATGTTTTCTTTCTTTATTGTTACCTTCATAGAAGTATAGAGTTCTGGACGTTTTGATTCATGTTTTTCACAAATTACTTCTGGGAAATCTGATCGAAGCATTTGCTGTAACTCTTCTGGTTCTGTGCCAGGTCGGAGCCTAGTCACATGTAAGGAAATTAGTTTAGGAACTGTGCCGATAGTTGTGTTTTCGACATTTTTCCCAACAACAAACCTTCTTTTACTTCTATAATTGACTTTGCGCCAGTCATCGCCATTATCTTTAACAAGATTTTCATCTTGTTTTTGGTTATCCAGCTCCTGCAGCTCTTGAACTACACTTATAGCTTTAGCTTGATGGATTGCTGCATTTACTTGTTTCAGATCAAAAGTTGTGTTTACTTTTTGATTATTATTTATATTCTTCCTTTTGTCAACATTTGGATTATTGACACTATTGACATTGGCAGTGACATTTTTATTGATAACATTGTCACTGACATTTGGCATATTTTTATTGGCAGACCTGTGTTCCGTGGAATCAAGGTTATCTTTATCAATTTTTCTGATTATCTGTTTACTATTACCAGGCACCTGCGGACTTTTGGGATGACCTTCACGGTCCCCGGCCCTGGCACAAAAAATGGTTTCTTTTTCTTTACCTTTGCTTTGATGGCCATTATCTGTGCCTGTTTTTTTGTGCTCGTTTAGTTTCTCATTGAGTAATTCAATTTTTTCGTGGAGCAACTTACAGTTTTCCATGAGGATCTCATTTTTCGTCTCTAATTCTTGGACCAATTGTCTCAAAAGTTTGTTTTCCGCTCTTGCAATGCTTGAAAAATCATTGGAAACACTTGGCACATTTGATATCGTCAGATCATCACTTCCTATTCCATTAATGTCTTTCTCTTCATGTTTACAAACTGCGGTTTTTGCTACACCGGATTGTATCATACACTTTGGGTGAAAAAACTCACTACATTTCCTACACTGAACGTAATTAACTACGGTTTTTTTGCAATGTTTGCAATCATTTTTAATTAGGACATGAGGCGACGACAAACCACCAGTCGCCGCCATCTTGAATTTGATTGATCTCAATAAATATTTGGCAGGAAATTCATCCTCGAGAATTTCGAATGATTTCATTAATTTTTTCGAAAAATTATCGATTTTTCTTTCAATGATAGATTGACATGACTGATAGGTATATCACTTCATACACTCATACCTCATAGTCTCATATCGCCTTTTCATAGAGCCTCCTGTGTAGCTCTGATTTTTCAAGGTAAAGTGCCACTTATACGCCCGGTCGTGCTTAAAAAATATATATAACTCTAAATCAGAAATTTGATGCAAATAGACAGTAGTGAATAATTTCTGCCTGGAGCTTTGTAGCATATTGTAGGTAGGTATGACAGATGAGCTTAATAATATATGTGCTCTGATACGCTATGGAGTTTGTTGTGTCGGCCTGAAATTTATCATAAGCAAGTAGTAGTAGTAGTAGGTGGGGAGGCTGTATCCAATCAAGTAGGCCCCGATGGGCCCTTTTTGCTAACCCCTGCTCTCCACATATCTACGCTTCCTTCACCTAGATTTCTTTTACGAATCTCTCTGACCTTCTGATGAAGTCCAGTATGTCCGTCCACTCTAATATAATCAAGTCCTGTTGTAGTTTGTCTACTCCAAAGATTTCAAATCTCAGCCTTTCGTACGCCTCACACTCGCCGAGAAAATGGAGTGACGTTTCCTCGTCTTCCCCGCACCTGCAGCAAGTGGGGTTGTCCTCTATTCCCATAAGTGATAGGTGTCTGCCTAGCCTGTTGTGTTCTGTGAGTACTCCTATGAGGAGGCGGAGTACTTGGAGGTCTCTGCTCAGCAGCCACTCCTTCCTTGATTTGCTTGGACCGGCCATGAATTCCTTGGCCTGCCTGCAGCCTGTGATATTCCTCCAGTATTCTCCTAGTGCCTTGTCCGCCCATTCATCGAGGGTTGACGTAATTTGGCTCCTTGCTATAACTAGTTCAGGCTCCGATCCCAGAAACGGTTCCGCGGATCCGGCCCTAGCAGGTTCGTCTGCTGTTTCGATTCCGGGCACCCCACTATGACCCGGGACCCATACCAGTTCAACTTCCTTTGATTCGGCTAATATCTCAAGGGCATTTCCACATTCCTGTACCAATGCTGAGCTTGGTCTGGGATGACAGATAGCCTTGAGTGCTGCCTGACTGTCCGAACAGATGTAGATCTTCTGTTCTGGTCCATCTTTCACCTCTTGCCTCTCTGCTACGACCAGGATGGCGAACACCTCAGCTTGGAAAACTGTGGTGTATTCTCCCAGAGCGTAGCTTTCTCGTATGTTTCTTCCTTCTTCCCTGCGCCCGTTTGTCAGTCAGACGGGATCCGTCTGTGTAACATACTAAGCTTCCTGGGCGAAACTCCACTGAATTGTTTCTCCATTCTTCTCTGCTTGGAATAGTAGAACTTCCTATTCCTTCTCAACCTGTCCTGCACTTTATTCACTATGAGTAGAGATAGGAATCTCCTGCTCCACCCACTCTGCTATTTTTGCATGTCCTGTTATTGTCCCTTCACTTTCCCAGTTTCCTGAGTTCCGCATTCTTAGGTGGGCCACCATCGCCTCCTTCTTTATCCAGATTTGTAGCGGTGGTAGCCCCAGCAGCATTACTTCTAATGCTGCCGTTGGCATCGTCCTCAATGCACCTGTTATTGCTGGGCATGTCATCCTCTGGACCTTACCTAGGTTCCGACCTATCGTACTGGTTTCTGCACCCGGCCACCACACTGCCGACCCATAATGGATCTTTGGTCTTACGACTGCTGTGTACAGCCATCGCCTAATCTCGGGGTTGATGCCCCAAGTTTTTCCTATAACTCTCCTCAGTTGCCATAGGATAGCCACCGACTTTTGCACAACCCTATCCGAATGCGGTCTCCATGCAAGTCTGGAGTCCAGAACCACAACTCTTGGCCAAACATGGTGGGTGACTTGAACCCATCCCTTTTCCTCCGTTTGGTGAACAGGATATCATAAACATACTATAGTGCGTTTCAGAGCACTATATCGGATGTGCTGCGATGGTCAATCATCATTGATTAGCCAATATAGAATACAGAAAGTACGGAGGAAAATAATGTTAGAATTGATGAATGCTGATTGAAACATCCAGTATGACCGACGATACGTAGATTGATCAAGATCGCAAGTTTGACAAGAAGTTATATAAAAATATTGTGATTGCTGTCGCGCGTTGAAGTTTATTGAAGTTCATATCGTTCAGATATTCTTGCGAATTAATGAATCTGTTCCACCTATCACTGGTATTCTCTTGTGTGCATGCTCTTGCCCAACAGATGAAATTTTACATAAATTGGTAGTATCTAAAATGGTATACTTACATTTAAATTCGAGATATTTTTCAAATCCGGTATAAGCATTCCTGAAATACAATATTTTCCCAATATTCTGGTGCCATTATCGTGATGATTAATAGTCATACATTCATCATAATTTCCCATCACCGTCCTAGTAGCATAGTCCATTCCGGGGTATGGAAATTTTGCAGACGCGTCCCACACTAAAATAATATAAAGAGTTTAGTTGAATAGAATGGCGACCGTTGAATATGATTTCTGGTGCTGAGTTAGCGGCAATTCGGTCGAAATGTTGAAGAAAACCAATTGGTTAATTGTCGACGTTTCGAAACTAACTGTTTCATCGCCAGGACACTGAAGTGAAAAAATAAGAACATACATATTAAAATGATATTTTGAAATGAGGGGTTCTGATGAAAACAAAATAAATTATATAAATTAACAATCGTTGAAAATAAAGCACACTTCTAACACTTTACAGAAAACAACATTGATAGGTTCTTATATTTAGGGTGGCTTCCCGGGTTTAAAAATAAAATCGATATATGCAAAGAAAGCTCGTGAAAGAAAATATGAGGTGTGTAAATTCTCAATCTTTTGTTGACACATTTTGTTCCATGTTTTGTTATTTCAATCATTTCATTAAATAATCCGTGTGGTGGAAATATTTCTACCTGCATTTTACCTGTATATACAGATCAGGTTTATTCGATTTTCGAAGATGTTCGAATTGTAGTTTCAATATAAATACAACCACAGACTACAGAGTGACCCATTTGTGTATTAACTCTATTGAATCGATGAATTAATTTGGACCAGGTGTCAGGGCTAATATATATAATATATATAATAATAGCAAATAACGACGTGTCTCGTTGTTTGTTTGTGGAATTATTTCGTTCGATAGTTGTCGAGAGTGTTGTACAGGACGATTCAATAAGGGTGACGAGATATAGGTACTGTCTCAGAAACTAGTAACTTAACTAACAAGGTCTGGTTCAAGAAAGGAAGCAGGTTTGGTGAATTAAATGAAAAAAAAACAAGCCATGCCATTCTGGTTGTCACCGCCCTTGCGTGTTTTATAAACTATCAAGTATAGTTCCTGAGATCCAGTACCTCGGCCTGAATGTGTCTCAAAATTTACATAATCGAAACGTCTAAAATATTTTAGACGATGCGGCGTTCCCGCTTCAACAAGGTAGTATCAGAAAGTTTGATATTTCAAATGGAACACCCTGTATTTCATTACATTTTCAGATTTTTCCTGAAGAGCTGATTTCATCCGTTCAACACACTTGGGGTCTAGCGGGAATGATTACAGAGATATAGGGTGTTCAAAATCGATATTATTAACTTCAGAATTTGTTGTGTCGAAACATTTCATAATTGGCCGAAACGGCTCTCCTGTCCCTATCTTACCTTTTGATTTATTATAGGGATATGGAAGCCGTTTCGGAAAAAAGTGAATAGTTTCGAGAGAAAAAACCTGAAGTAAGAAAATGATCAATTGATAAAATCAGCTCTGCAGGGAAAATTTGAAAATGCAATGAAATATCATTTATTTGAAAAATCAAAGTGGCTGCTACTTTCTAGTAGAAGTGGCAGCACCGCATCGTTTCAAAATATTTAAAACGTGTAGATCATGTCAATTTAAACATTCCATCAAATTTTCCTTGCAAAACTTTCATAACCCATATAACACGAGTACGTCCCCAAAACGTACTGAGGACTTCCGGCCAAGACGTTTCGTACGTACTGGGAACGTCCAGATTAGGACCGTAGACGTACTAGGTACGTACTGGGGACGTCCAGATTCCGCGCATTTGTACATCCCCCGTACGTACATTAAAGACCATGGATAGTTAAGAAAAAGATAGTTAAAAAAAGATTAGAAAAATCTTATTTTGAATTAAAAATGTAAATATGATGCGCTCCTCCCGGGAGTAGATCCCGCGACCTTTAGATTACCGGGCAAATGTATTATATCAAAGATGTTTCTTTCATCTCGATATTATACAGGGTGTATCTACATAACACCGAAAAAAATTTTAGGGGTGATTCTAGGAAATGAAGTCCATATAAGCATGTGTCCTAACTTGCTCCATTTTTGAGATACAGGATGATTTGGAAGTAATAATCATTTTTATTTATAACCCCCCTGTATAAGCTTTCATGGTGCCAAAATTCAGTATGGTTGAATACTGAGAAAGTCCCAAAATTTCACAATGATTCTAATCGGGGTTATTGAGTAATCTCAATGGAAGTCCTTGAAAACACGCCTATACCGGCTGACACAGGTTATCGGGCCACCCCTGTAACTTCTGCATTCGTCAACAGATTTTTCTGAAATTACAGTTATATAAGCAACTATTTCGGATTTGATCACATTGCAATCCAATATGGCGGATTTCCGGTTTTTCTGGAAATGCCAGCAATTTTGTTTTTTCAAATGGAACACCCTGTATATTTTAACATATTCAAGTTTAACAGGTCAAAACAAGTGCAATCTTGATGTCTAATGTCATTTATTCCACAGCTTACCTAGTTGAAAAATTATTCTAACTGCAAGGAAATTCATGAACTAGTTGTTGATTTTTGAATGTATACAATTTGTTACTGCACCGAAAAACAAAAATGATATGTCATCTTGTTCCTTAATGTATGTTTTCGAGAGAAGGGTAGGTGGCCCATAGGGGTTCCATTTGAAAAAAAATTATTTTTGATCAAAAAGTGATGTGGCTGAATTGATTCCTGGATAAGTGACACAAAAATAATTTTTCAGAAAAAAATATGTTCTCCTGTTATGTGTGACTCATTGTGAATAGTCTTCACCACATCTCATTTATCCACGAGGTATAATGAAACAACAATTTTAATTTAAATTTTTTCGAAAAAATGACATTTGAAATAAAGATTGCACTTGTTTCGACCTGTTGAACTTGAATATGTAAAAATATGCAGGGTGTTTCATTTGAAAAAACAAAGTTGCTGGCATTTCCAGAAATACCAGAAGTCCGCCATATTGGATTGTAATGTGATCTAATCCAAAATCATTGCTTATATAACTGTACCGAATTTCAGAAAAATCCGTTGACGAATGCAGAAGTTACAGGGGTGGCCCGATACCCTGTGTCACCCGGTACCTATACTCAAAATTTGGAGTCAAATCGAGTTTCTATTGTTTCCTTAAAAATTAAGCTAGATACAGAAATTACACAGGGAATAAAGAAGTTGTCATTCAAATAGTTCAATCTAATAAAAATATTAAACTAAGAAAAACCAGTCGCGTACAATGACATTCACTATAAATATCGATAAATTTACCCCCTGTGACGCCACTGGGAGTATTATTCCGAATCTAATTGCACCAGACGAAGGCTCATATTACTTTTAACGAATCCACAACGTTTTATTAGAATTTGAATTGATGAAAAGACAACTGAGTAATGAATAAAAAAACGATTTTCCATGGAAATATTAATACACTGTAACTCGAAAACGAAGCAAGAGGGCACATGTTTATATGAACTGTATTTCCCCAAATATTACAATCACCCCTTGAATTTATTCAGTGTTATTTAGATACACCCTGTATAACAACATATAGTTAAAATGGAATCTATATATAAGGTATTCCTTAATGTCATGCTAATATTCAAGGGGTCGATTCTTGGACCCATTTCAAGAATAAAACTTCATATTGACGTATGTCGTAAACATCCTAACTTTTGAGATACAGTGTATCAAAGAGTAGATTTTTTTTGTCCACCCTGTATAGCTTTTCCTGATGGCATTCATTCTGCTATGTGACTGAAACGATGTGAAAATTTCAAAATGTTACTTACTGTGGTTAACCAGTAATGGATTTCCTGAATGGAGTACTCAAGCTACATTTACATCAAAATTTGAAGTTCTCGTTTTTTCGTTTTTTCTTGAAAACGGAGCGTCCTATCGGGTATCAACACAAGGATCTTTTTTGTACAAAATTGAATGACTTTTGATAGCACCTTATTTAATTTGGAAATATTCCTTCGTTGCTCACTTTCAAGTATAGTATAATCAATCATATACCCCTAACGGCGCCACTGGTAGAGAAAAGAAAAATTTGTATGCATCAAAAAATGCACCTTGATGCAAAGAAGATATGTAATAATAATAATAATAATAATCATTTATTGTCCTTCGGATAATACAAGTATTATATAGGAATAGTCAATGTCAAAGTCAAAAGACTCATGAGGAGAAAAATTCTCCTACACTATGAAAGCATTTTTCAAGTAAGAAACATCTTAGTTTTCGTTTGAACAAGGAAATGGATACAATATTTTTTAAAACATCAGGTAGATGGTTAAATATTTTTGGTCCTATATGGTTTGGAGCAACAGAAGTTATTTTATATTTGGCATATGGTATATGAAATAAGTTTTTACTTCTAGTATTGATATCGTGAATATTCTTATTCTATGAAATTATGTTTGTTTTGAAATACATATACACATGTTTCGAAAATTAAAATGCATGGCAATGGTAGAATGCCATACTGAACAAACAGATTCTTGCATGATTGCCTCTTTGACACCCCACCTATACAGCGAATAATACGTTTTTGGGTGATGAACACATTTTTTGCCATTGTGGAGTGGCCCCAAAGACACACACCATACCTCAGTCCGGAATCCACCTGAGCGTGATATAAAGTCAATAACTGATTCTTTTCAAGCACAAAACGTAGATTCATGAAAAGATATGTTAGGGAGCACAATTTCGAAATTAACTGAGAACATTGTGGTTTCCAGTCAAGGCACTCATCGAAGTTAATGCCTAAATATTTTATGGGGTCACTGGTGTTCTTCAAAGTCTGGTTATTGTAAGGAAATAGAAGTGGTTCAATAGCATTCTGGCGATGGTGAAATCGTAGAATTTGCGTCTTATCAACGTTGAAAAATAAATCGTAATTATTGAAGTAGTTTGATGCAAAGGTTACTGTATCACTACACTTTTCGATCATAGATAACGAGTCAGGTGCAGATACAATCAAAGAGAAATCATCTGCATAAGCAGTATACTTCATTGTATCAAGAACAGAGTCAATTTGATTGACGTATAATATAAATAGTATTGGTCCTAAAATGGACCCTAAAATGTTGTAACGAGACAAATTGATTACGATTTTTCAGAAAAGAAGATATACAATTTGAGGACCGCCCCCTTATACCATAGTTTTCGAGAGACGATAGTAGCTTTGTGTGATTGACGCAGTCGAACGCCCTGCTTAGATCACAAAATATAACTGCAGGGCATTCGCCTGCCTCAATAGATTCAATGATTGTGTTGAACGAAGATAATAGCGCTGTTGAAGTTGATTTTCCCGCTCGGAAACCATGTTGGTTTCCACTCAGAATATAATTTCTTTCTATGAAATTTATAAGTCGATTCAAGAAAGCATATTCGAAAATTTTAGACATTGAGTATGGAACAGTTATTGGTCTGTAATTTTTCAGTATTCATTCAATTTTATAAATATAAATACAGGGGAGAGTTAACATTTTGTTTTTTCGAAAGTGGCCTCTACAGGAAGTTCGCTTATGAATCCCGAAGATAAGACGTATTATTTTTTTTGTAAAATGAACAATTTTGTTGAGAATCTACAGTTTCCCTATATTATGACGTTATAGGATAAATGAGAGTATGTCATTGCATACTAGATATTTATTAGTTGTTGTTGGGAGAATATATTTTTCAGTTGTAAGATTGCATAGTAGCTGCTGCATATTTTCTTAGAAATATGATGGGTACATGCTTGAAAAGAAAGTGATGAGTCCAGAAAAGTTCCAAGGATTTTTGTTGTCTCCGAAGACTTTAGGTATATTAATATTTTCAGTATGTAATTCAGAAGACGTGTTGGGATCATATGTTATGTTAAATTTCATAAGAACCGTTTTCCCATGATTTAGAATCAGATGATCGTTCAGACACCATTCAGTAAATTTATTATAAACTACATTTAAATTATCTGCCAGTTCTTCAGGTGAAGTCGTAGAAATTGACGTTTTCAGTACGACTTGAAAAGGTCCCGGACATTCAGACCTAAATTGAACCTGTAATGGACGTCCCCAAGACGTCGAGTGCTATATGAGAAGTAGTACCTATTTTGTGTTAATGAGCCCAGGAGTTTTAGGATGTATGATAAATTGACATTCATCATACAGGACGTGGACAAAAATTCTGAATTGAGAAAAACCTTCCAGTTTCCATCGTTAAAGTTGGAACCCCTTGATTGGATGAAAGTATTGAAGAAGAATATTCTCAGATATATTTATGAACACAAAAAAATGGATATATATATAAAGAAATACATTGAGAATTCGCATTCTCCATGTGATGAAAATATTGATTCTTTCTCGGTTTATTCAACAGAAAATAACTACTCTCCTGGCTATATGCCACGACGAATATTGAATTACATCTATTGAACACACACGATAAGAACTTGAAAACAAAATCTTCTGAAATAGAGAATTTGCATTCTTCTTCATATGAAGATATGCATATGATATCATTCTGAATATTCAACAGAGAATAACTACTTTTCTGGCGATTTGCCACGTCGAACATTGAATAATATCTGTTGAATATCCGAAAAGAGAGCATATGAAAAATCGTCCTCTGAAATTGAGAATTTACATTATCTTTCAAGTCGAATAGAATAATATGATGTATTATGATATGAAAATATAAATAACTTACCAATTAGTTCAGTATTGAAATGACAGGAGTATGTCAACAAATCATAATAATTCTCAAATGTCAGTTCGTTATAGTTTTAGTTATATTATAGGAAGATGAAAATTGTGTATATCATGAAGAATGGCTGAAAGAATATCTGGACTTCAGGTTACTGATGAGGATATGATATCCGAAATGATTTTTACTCGAGTTAAGTCATATAACCTATTTGTGAGAAATATAATTCCCATATCACTGATACGAATGATTTTTTTGGAAGTTCCAAGCGCATCAAGATCAGAGTTCATACAAATATATTTCTCCTATACATTTCAATTTTCATTTCAATACTGAACATATTGGTAAGTTATTTATATTTTTATATCATAATACATCATATTATTCAATTCGACTTGAGAGATGATGTTTATTCTCAATTTCAGAGGATTTTGATTTTTCATTTTCTCTTTTTGGATATTCAACAGATATACAATGTTCGACGTGGCAAATAGCCAGGAAAGTCGTTTGTTTCTGTTGAATATCCAGAATGATATCATATGCATATCTTTATATGAAGGAGAATGCAAATTCTTTACTTCAGAAGATTTTGTTTTCAAGTTCTTATCGTGTTTGTTCAATAGATGTAATTCAATATTCGTCGTGGCATATAGCCAGGAAAGTAGTTGTTTTCTGTTGAATAAACCGAGAAAGAATCAATATTTTCATCACATGGAGAATGCGAATTCTCAATGTATTTCTTTATATATATATCCATTTTTTTGTGTTCATGAATATATCTGAGAATATTCCTTTTCAATGAGCCCAAAAGTATCAAAAATTAAACAAAACCTGAAAACAACCCAGCGATTTTTTGATCTCGCACAGTTCTATTGGAGGTTAGCACATATTTCATGAACGCAAAACAATATCAACTTACTTCTGTCTCGCAGATCTACTTTATGACATAAAACTTTTATCTGTGATTCGCATAATTTACTGATACTCAAGAAACCATCTTCTACTTGGCATATCAGATCAATGATCGAGTTCGTATCAAGATTTCCAACAGTTCCGAGGACATTTTCTATCATCGACGTTAGATTATCTGTCAAACCAATTTCTGGAATTGTGCCATTTATACCGCTAATTACTCCTACGGCACCACCTAACCATTGACTATCAACACCACCAACACAACAACTCATAAAAAACGCACAATAAACTATTAGTTTAAGCATCGTATCATAACAAAAATGAGGACTGCCATGAAACTGCAAAATTGAATGTGAACTAAAGAATAACTTGATTGAATACCAAAACCTAGGTAGGTATTTCTATTTAATCCATTTGTTGATGGGGTGATGTGAGTAAAATCTTGACTAAATAAAGGTGATGATACTTCATTGTTTCCGCTATTGAATAAACAAAGATGTGTGCTTTTTGAGAATTACAGATTACAGATAATCGTATACCCAAACGGCACGAAATATTCAGCAAATATCACCACAATATTACAATAATGTTGCAGTTGCATGTGGAATGTTGCAGAAATCTCATTTGTATATTGCAGTTTCAATATACAAAAATGTTGCTGTAACGTCTTATATTATCGATGTTATCCATTGATGCTTCTTTAGTGAATATTATGCAATGGTTGTACATTTAAGGTACAATATCTAAGAAATGTTACAGCAATATCGAATTGTGGGAACTCAAAGGCATCAAAAGAGATTGATTCATTCAGTATTTTGGAACTACAACTTCTATTATTACACACTGTTTTCTTCAAGAATTCCTAGTTCTCATCATTAACAATCATTATATCTTAGAAGTATTTCTACAACATTCAGTGTCACGTTTTGGGGCGGAGATTTTAGAAATATGTGGAATATTCATGGAATATTTCTTCAACGCTCTGCAATAAACAAAAATTGAAATTCAGGAAGCATTGCTAACTGTGATTCTGATTAGTTAAAATGGAGTCCAATAAGCGTCAGAAAAAAAACATTCGAAATTCAGATTCAGAAGACTGATGAAGCATCATTAACAGTTTCAAATCCGAGGTGAGGCATATTCTTAAATATGATGGTGTGAAACTCATCAAAATAAACTGTCTTACTAAAATTCGCCTACACATTTTGGCCAAGATAAGTGCACAGAATGGGAATCTCGAAAACGAGATTTTCACTTATTTAGATGCATTTTCTTCATTTAATTTCTTTTTCTACGATATTCCTGAAGATAGAGTAAAACAGAATATTCTTTCCTGACAACTTCTGATACGATTCAACGTGGTGATATTGATTTCTCTATACAACGTTTCGTATTCGTAGAACCATCATCAACTTATTTAATACGGTCCTGCTTATGTGTTTTCATATTCTGAGAGCTTTTTCATTCTTTTCAACGTAGTTTGAATATGTTTCGACCTAGTATTTCAGTATATAATCAATGATTTTTCGAAATTCTAATTTAATCTGAAGAAAAATTAATCAACATTACAGGGATTTCCTTTCCTGTGCCCCTAAGGATTAAAAACAATACCTTATTGTACCTTATAATAATAACAAGTTCTTATAATAATAACAAGTTCTCCATATTTTTAACTGGGGTATAACAACTATCACTCATTATATTCAGCTAAAATTCAATGGTTTAATGGTTTCAATAGTTTTTCCAATTGTTTTCATGAAATAATTTGTTTTTTCTACTACTAGCTCTAGAACCTATCATTATTCACTTCTTTTCTAGGCGTGAAGTGTTTTTATTACCAAAGTATAGTTTCATTTATTTTATGAAACACTAGTCGATTAAGACATATGTATAGTCACCTCTGATAAAATTAACCCGAATTCACTGTTCTTATGCGAGATTCGCAAGAATAGTACGTGAATGATCAATAACGACTTGTCATATATGCTGTCATGATCATATGGCTACTAGATTTTAATCAGAATTGAAAAGAATTGCTTTAATTCATAGTGACAATAGGTCCATTTTTCAGTTTCACAGAACTATAGTGATTGAAATATCCTGCTAGTAAGTGGTGAAAAAAATTTAATATATATACCTACACCTTGGTAGTAAAGAATAATATTAACACAGGACCTTATACCCCTGGGCTGAAGCCTCGGGATTAATCTTGGTTTCCGGGTAATATTGATATTAAATAAATACAAGTCATTTCCACACAATGTTCATGAAATAAACAACAATGGTAAATTTCGGGAGCAAAACAACTACTTTCCTGGCTAATACCACGCAGAAAATTGAATTACATCCTCCCGAAATCTATGCATCGACTCGTATAAACGAATACTGATACAAGTGATTCTTTCCCGAATTCCTATAGATTTCGATTCAGCCAGGGCACGCAAGACACCTACAGACCGGTTTCGAGCTCTTTGACTCTCATCAGTGCAGGGCAGTCTCTAGCCAACAGTTCTAAGACCGTCGACTAAGCGTAGCCTAGCCAAACAAAAATCAAGTCGGTATGATATTCCCTCAGATGCGTCCCCTATAGATAATATGAGAGCAATACGCCATCTGAGTAGGAAAGAAGAAAAGAAACGCTCCAAAACCAAAATTGCCATACGGGAGCGGCTGGTTGCCCTGGCGTAATTTCAGCTACGAAATAGCCACAATGCTCAAAGTGGAATGGAATGTTAAATAAATACGAAAAGCCTAAAGTCATTTGTACACAATATTCATAAAATAAACAGCAATGGTAGATTTCGGGAGAAAAACAACTACTTTACTGATGGCTAATGCCACACAGAACATTGAATTATATCCTCCCGGAATCTATGCATCGACACGTGTAAAAGAATACTGATACAATTGATTCTATTGACAGTCTCCAGCCAGCAGTTGTAAGACCGCCGACTGAGCGTAACCTAGTCAAAACAAAAATCAAGTCGGCATTATATTTCCTCAGATTCTCTTATTGTTGTGATTCTAGGTTGAGGTCAGAAGTATATTCTGAAAATGCCAGATTTTTTCTAACTCTTCTAATAACGGGAAATTTCATCTTGAAAATTGAACAAAAAACAAAAATCAAGTACACGCCACTCCAAGACAATTCAAATGATTGGTTATGCGTGGTTATGCCTTCCACACGGAAATTTGTACAAGGATGACGTCAGATTTGCTGTAATGTAGAACTTTGAGTGGAAAAGGGGTCTCGTCCCAAATTTTTTTTCGATCCCTATATTTTTTTATAGGTGCCATATAGTATCACATTGAATGCATCAGTAGTTAGTGCTAATACTATGATACAAAATACACTTGTCACAGAACACTAATGGTGCATTTATGCAGCAGTCTTAACTTTAAGTTGTAAGTATTAGGTCATAGGTCTTGGGGAGTTCAGTCATTTGCTTCTCAATATAAACGTTAAAACGTTCATACATGTGTCATAAACAGTCATAAGTTTCAAGTCCTAAGAAAAGTTGGCCAACATTCATTTCTTACGACTTAAATCTTAGGACTAATTTGCTCTGCGCATAAGCCGAGAGCTACCATTTTCAATCTTGGTTTTACAATTTAGTGTATTATATGGTGTCAAAGGTTCCAGTCTTCGATATACCTTGGTTATGTTCGCATTTGTTTAAATAAATCCAGAACAGATATTAGGAACTGCTGAATAACAAAAATAATCAACTCTGTGTTACCCTAAACATGAATATAACTAATGAAAAAATAGCAAAAAGAGCTAATGAGGGGCAGCTTTTCTCATGGCATGACAGTCCCTCTGATTGCTGCATGAATCACTATATTTTCCCCTTCGACTTAAAACTTGAACTAACGACTTTGAACTTAAAACTTTAAACTGCTGCATAAATCAATATTTATGTTTACCCTGACACAACCTATTATTCTCTAGTCTAAATGCTAATTATATCACTAATACAGTGTTGTCATATTGCTATTCATTCTATTTATCAATAAGGTTCGTAGCGAAGAGGTAATAAGGTTTCAGGTTCGTAAAAATTCAATAACCAGATAATAGGTTCGCATCTCCATCGGAACAAGCTTTTCTTAAACTTCTTCCTTCTTGTTCAATATACTAGGAATATTCTTAGAATATTTAAAACAGTCCATTCCGGATGTTTATAGAACGTCCCTAGAATATTCGTATCACATTGTGAGAATATTCTGAGATTATTGAAATATTCCCTAAGAATATCCTATGGACGGTCTATTTTTTTTTATCGCTTGGAGCGCACGAAAGGGAATCCCTATAATGTTCAAAGAACATCGTGCGTTTCTAGGGAGGATAGGGACAGGAGGTAGGTATTAGAATTTTTTTTGAACTCTTGGAGATTATATGTTGTTGGGAATACTTCCACAGGCAATGAATTCCAGAGCCTAGCCGTTCTATGGATGAAGGAGTCTTGATAAAGTGCTGTTCTTTCGAGGTTGACAACGAAAGGATGTGCTGACTGGACTTGTCTAGTTCGTCTGATTGGTATTGCTAGTGAAGGGATGATAGCAGAGATTTCCGAAGAACATTTCTCGTGGAAGTATCGATAGAAAAGTGAAAGGTCGCCGACCTTTCTACGGTGTTCCAATGATGTCAGAGAGTGAGTGAGAGTGGCGTCACCCACCAGGCGAATGGCTCTTCTCTGGATGGAATCTAAGAGCATCAGCGTATGTTTTAGTGCTGAACCCCATATGTGGGAACAGTATTCTAGAACAGGCCGTATCTGCGCTTTGTAGATCATGAGAAGCTGTTGAGGTGTGAAGTAGCTTTTCGCACGGAACAAGAATCCGAGTTTTTGTGAAGCAGCTTTTGCGATGGATCTGACATGATTATCCCATGAAAGAGTGTTGCTGATGGAAATACCGAGCATAGATATGGTGGGCTTGGTGGGGATGGTGGAGCCAGACATTACAATATCGGGCATACTGAGTTCCGCCTTTCTAGAGAAAATGCAGGCTTGAGTTTTGGTGCATGGCATTCAACTAGGTTGTTTGTTCCCCAGGCTGTGATTTCTGCAAGATCTTCATTGACAGCATTGACCTGCCTGCGCCGTGAGTTCTTAGTTTCCTGGGAAGAAATGGGAATTCTGGAAGAGAACGCAGTATGGAGGGTACTATCATCTGCAAAGCTGTGGATGGGGCAAGTTGTTACTCCCAACAGATCATTGATATGAAGCAGAGGAATAATGTTGGTGCCAAAATTGATCCTTGTGGAACGCCGGAATTGATGCCAATGGTATCAGACGATACACAGTCCACCACCACATGAAGCGATCTGCCTGAAAGAAAACTCGATAAGAGATGGCATAGCTGATGAATGACATTGTGCTATCTGGAGACGTACCTAGTGCGTTTCTAGCGAATTCCTCACACTTATTGTGTGAGTTTCATCAAGGCAAAAAGGGGTATAATGCAATGAACAAGCAGGCGAAACAAATAAAATTTATGCTGCATCAATTCAAAAGTGGTAGAACAGAGGGACGCAGCAGAACAGACTGATAATGGGCAACAAACAAAACAAAGTTGGCAGAATTGCCGCACAGCCTTTCTGTGTCACCACAAAGTCGTGTGCAAAATTTGAAGCTTGTGCAAATTGGTGAAATTTTTTAGATTTTTCTCCTGTGAAATTACTCGACAGAACATTTCGAACCAAACGAAGTTGGCAGAATAGTCCGCAAGGCCTTTCTGTGTGCAAATTGGTTGAATTTTCAGTTTTTTCCCCAAGTAAAATGGGTTGGCAGAACGCTTTTCGTAGTCCGAGCTGGCAGGATAGTATCCGAGAACATGTCAGTTTCGCGAAATCCCAGATTGCAAATGGAAATATGTTTTTTCTATAAACGTCAAAAAATGACAAGGTTCGCGCATTGATAACAAATTGCGAAGTGACACTTTTTTTCAGTTCCCTACGTTACCATGATACCTTGCACATAACAATGCGCGAAGTAAAACAGTGCGCGAAGTACCTACTTCGCGCATTGTTAAGTAAAATATATGAGATATTTTTATTCCAACTTAATGGTCCTCAATCGAGCAAACATCCACGAAATCATTCATTTCTGAATATTCAACCATAACTTTGTTTTATCTCTTGGAGCGCACGAAAGGAAATTCCTAATATGTTCGTGGAACATCGTGCGTACCTAGGAAGGATAGGGGGAGGCTTTTTAAGCCAGTTCAACACTATTTTTTATATCATGCTAAGCATATTTTTAATTTAGAACTATATTTTTTGATGTTTGTAAAAAAAATGTTGTTTGCAACTCGAGCGCGAAATACGTTGGTCATCTCGACTATTTTTTTAACTCGGCTACGCCTTGTTAAAAAAATCAGATCTCGATCACCAAAGTAGCATTTCGCGCTCTAGATACAAAAATAACTATTTATTTTGATTACGCATATTTGTTCTGAACGTGGTTACTTTGAGACTTTGCTTTATTAACAAAATATCTTAGATGCAGTGATGATTATTTCAGGATAATAATAAAAAGCCACAATGTCATTACCACAAAATGTGTTAAATTTCTAGTTGAAAAGATCGTCATCGAGAAATATCGTGACGAAGTCTATTCGAGAAAGTCAAAGTTTTTTCAAATGTGTCTATAATTCACTTGATAGAAGGAAATATGTCGGTGCACTTTTCTTTGACATTATTGACCCTGATATTATATGCAAAAACTGTATTCCCTTGGCTTCAGGGGTATCTTCTTTTCATGGCTTAGATCTTATTTGACTCACAGAAAGATACACTTTAAAGTCGACAATTATTGTCAGTCGAAGCAGTATGACATTGGTCTTGGGGTTCCTCAAGGTTCTATATTAGGTCCACTCATTTTTCTTCTATTCAATAAATGGCATGCTCAGATTATATAGTTTTGTATGGAGATGATACAACGATTGCAGCGATTGAAGATAGCAGGAGCTCCAAGAAAAATTAAATACCTTGAGCTTAGAGTTCACGAAGGGTGTAATTAAAACTCAATAGTGCATGGTGAATGTAGAGAAAACTGTTCTGAAGCAGTTTTATTCCAGAACTAATAGAAAAATTGATAATCTTCATGTTAGAGTGGGTGATGCAATAATTAAACCATCCGACAACACCAAATTTCTAGGTATTTTTATCGATGGTAACATATGACAAGGAAGTCCGGTATAAATCATGTCAGTAAGAAAGTGAACAGTGGGTACTCTGCTATTAGACGATTGAGGTCCAATTTCAATAAGGCTCAACTTCTAAATGTTTACTTGCTGTTGTATATTCCCATAGTTCTTATAATATTGGGGGATATTCGTCAAAACTCAGCTCAATATTCGTTTCACAGAAAAGGGTCATACGGCTAATATATGTAAATAGACTACAGAGAATCTTGTAGGCAACACTTTATTGAGAATAAACTCTTGTGTGTTCCTTGCATTGATATTTACAAATGTATTTGATTATTCAGGAAACAAATGCAGAATTATGATCGAAACTGTGACTTTCATACGTACTCTACCAGGAACGGTGAATTGATAATACTTCAGAAACATTCAACTCGTCTGTATGAAAATTGCCCATCTTATAAGGGAGCAAACTTCTATGATCACTTATCTGACGAAATAAAAAATGTACAGAGACAAGAAAATCGTTTCAAAATGAAACTCAAAGAATTTCTGAATAATTTCAATCGATGAAATGCATTTCATATATTTTTATATACTTTGTGGTACTGATATAATCTCATGTATCTGTATATAAATTGTGTGTAAATTTCTTGTTGTCTGGCGTGTCCTATATGTCATTTCATTATGACCGTGAAGGATTCAATAAATTTTTATTTATTATATTATATTATTATTAGAATAGAGGAGTCTGCTCAGAGAATCCTCGCATGAATGGGCGCAATGTGGTTATCAAAAACTTCCATAGTGACTATACGGATAAATGTTTTAATTGGGCTATCTTTCCAAATCTCAATTTAACACTGAGAAAACTCAGCCAAGTAAATTGTTTTCTTGAAACAAAGTCGATTGTGACAAGAACATTTTCACCAACGGTAGGAAAATATGGTACTTGCAGTAGGCAAAACTATATTTCTGGAACGAAGTTTCTGCTGTAAGTGATCAGAACACTTGTTGGTATCAACCAAGTCGATATGTACTTAGAGTTCGCTAATTCTAAGTGAACACTTAACTAGTGCTTGGTTAACGAATACTCACTATTATTAAATTATTTTTCTGACATAAGATCACTTGCTCTGAGCGAACTCATCAATGAAGACAATCTATCAAGTCGATTGTTGCAGGTGACAGCTCACCTGTAGTTATAGATCTCTTTTCCGTTCGGACATCTCCAATATTATTCGAATACCCACGCCCAACGCAATCACTGTCCAGTGTCCACGAGTCCACGGCGTCATTTCGATCTTAGCATTCGTGAAGTTAGTATACTTGCGTTCCAGATAGTAACATTGAAATTCCAAGTCATGCAAGTGCCCTTTCGAACAACTATAAACAACAAAATTAATGAAATGCGTACTTGATGTCGCGGACATTTCGCTGCAAATACGAGCGAGAGAGTTTTTGTACATGTAACGCGAATTTTAGTTGCAAAATTACTTCCATAGTACTTACTTCACAGTTACTAAACACAGAGTTTGCTGGGTACAGCCAACTCGAATCTACCATTTTGAAACTTATGCAGATTTGTAAAAATTTTCCATTCATTCGAGCCCGGGAAATCTGTTAGCAGAACGATTTTCGGGCCAGTCGGTATATGTCTTGTTTTGGTGAAGGAGATAGTATACCTCAACTTGTGCAGATTTGTTAAAATTCTTCCGTTTTTGGCAATGGTTATTGATGTTGAATAGTAATAAATGAGAACCAATCTGAGATGGCAGAATCGCGATTTTAATTATGTAGTGACATGTTCTGTCCTATAACTGGAGTGCAAAACTTGTACAAATCGGAACCCTTTCCCCTACTATCAAGCAGGGGTACAAACTTGAACGGTGGAAATTTGCTTTTACAGACGTCTAATCGCAGATTCAGAAGTTTCCACTCCACACCCTGTATGATGAACATCAATTAATCGTACAAACTGCCGAATTGATAATACGATTCATAACTAAAATCAGGCGATAACCTAGTCTCACCCCACTGTACTTATATCGTTAAATGATTGTATAAATCGTCATTGAAACAATTGTAATTAGAATCACTTCTTCAGTGATTTCCTGTAAGGTGAATATCAATCTAAGATATCCACAAATGATTTGAATTTGATATTGTGTAATGACATAGGTGAGTGTATCGAACTAATGGCTTTTTAATCGTTTTTTCAACATGAGCCAATTCTTGTTTCACTGTGCAGAAAATATCAATTGAGCTGTGAGTTGTTTTCATCTCTTGGAGCCATTTCGGAGTTAGATATTTTAACCTTGATTAGGTTAGTATACCGAGCAAATATCACTGATACATTTGTTTCCGTGCAAGTACACACTTGATCACACGGAACATAAGCAACTTGCATCTAGAATGTAACTACGTTACCACAAACCAGTGTTTCATCACACGTTCTATTAACAAAGTTTGTTTCAACCAAGTTTCAACACAAAATTACATAGCATGTTCAAATTGTTACGGAACAGTTTATCTTATCACAAACTTTGTTAACCAGGGGTCATTCCGAACAAGTGAGGTCAGTATAAGTGGACGGTGTGGTGTGGTAGAGGTACTTGTACTGTGGTGGAGTTTTTTTATCTCTTGGCACGCACGAAAGGAAATTCCTATAATGTTCTAAGAACATCGTGGAGATGTGGTCATAATAGTTTCTAGTCCTGTGAAAACGTACTCACTCACATTCAACATACCTTTTATATTATTGTTTTACTCACCTATTTTTCTTCGTCCTGCAACTCGTGCTTCTCAGAAAGACCTGTAACAATCTCACAGAATTTCATTATTTATTGTGAGATTGTTACAGACCAATGTGTCCCTTAAGGTGGGAACAGACCAAGCAAACATTGTTGTGCAACAGTGGAACAACACTCGAGAATCACACAAGTTTACACGTGTGTACGTGTTGCGCAACAGTTGCACAACAGTTGTGCAGCTGTTGCCGAACTGATGGTCGGTGTTTGCTCCCAAGGCGGTACTTCAAAGGAGATGTGGAACAACAGTACGCACACAGCATCTGCAGTGTAGACGCATGTTCTTCGTCGCTCATGATGCATGACTGAACGAACACTGGACAAACACCAAACAGTTCTCTCCCCACGGAAACAAGTTAGCAAACAGTTGCCTGTTGTTCAAATGTTGCACAACAATGTTTGCTTGGTCTTTTCCCACCTTTTTATGCAACAATGAGATGCCATCATGTTGGGCTTGGTTCGAGCACGATGATGTACCATTAAATGAATGTTAAAGTCAAACTTTTGAAAATGTTACTCCTGAAAATTCAAATGACCAGGTTAATTTCCTGGGAGTTCTATTAGATACGAAGTAGCAATGGTCAGAACCCATAAATTTATTGTGTGGAAAACTCTCAAGAACAGTGTAGGTATACGCTATCAGGAGAATTTGTTATTCACTTGGCGAATCAGCTGCACGCACAACATATTTTGCAGTCCTCCACTCTGTTTCAACATATGGCGCCCTAATATATATGGGACAATAGATCAAATTTTTATTTACAAAGAATGTTAATCATTCTAAATCCTCGCGCAGTATAAAAAAAGTTAATTTGGAAGTCAGCTGCAGACCTATATTTGAGGAACGAAAGATCATGGCCATATTTTGGACCATTCTGTACCAGAACCTATTGTACGTAAACAAAACATAAGCAACTATAAGCACAATCCGATTTTCACAGACACGACACAAGAAACAAATCTATGCTATTATTGCAACCATACACTAGATTACGTATTACGTCGTAGGCATACAAACAGAGTAGTCTAGTCGAAAAATCCAAAAAAGGCCTCCATTAAAATTTTAGAAGCATTTCGTATTACTTTTTGGCAAAGGGTGTTTTTCTACTATTTCGACCCTGCTGATTACGAAAATGCCGGTTGACAATGTCCTTTGCAATGACAGACAACTATTTCTGGGCACGTCTTAGGAATGGGATCCAGTGTTATTAAACGAGGAACAACTTGTTCTCTCTGCACAATCCAGCCACAGTCCTGCAGCCTAGGTAGTGACGGTTTGGGGATATGCGCATTCTCCCAAACACACCTGAGATAAAAAAATATATATATTATATTCATTTCGTTTTCTTTTCTGTCAATTTGCGTTTTAGGTACGCTTACCTGGTAGTTGCATCTCCTAATATGAGGACGAAGTGCATCAGTTGTCGGTGGGAGAAATTCTGGCTTTCTTACAGCTCCAAATAAATAACTTCGGGCATCGTTTGAGCATGTGATGCTGGAATCAACCTGTATGAAATCAGAATTTCTGTGTGTACTTCATTTTAATTCAATATCATCTGGAAGATATTCAAGTGTAAGCATTTTCACCTTATACAGTTTGACGACAAATTTCTCGACATTGCTAAGGACGTCCTCCTCAAGTGGCGACTGTCCGAGGCGTCCCAGAAGCTCGCAGTTTGTCCCAGAAAAAGCCTTCCATGCTCCAACTTTCGTGCGCAGAGACATTTAGGACTGCAACGTGCCGCTGCCAAAGAACTGGAGTTGTTTTTATCAGAAGACAAAACTGATTTATGCAGGTTTTTGTCCTAGAGAATTATGCAACATAACTTTGGCGATCTTGAAGTAGTTATCTCCGGCGGCTTCACTGAGGAAGAACATGCTCAGTCCACGAATTTGCGTCGAAATGTTGATTGCCTGAAATCATCACACGAGGAAGCTGACACGCGCATGGTTCTTCATGCCGTTCACACCACAGCTCATAACGTTGTTGTGATGACGAGGGACACCGACGTTGTTCTTCTTCTTATCTACCACTTCGCTAAAATGAAATGCTCCCATTTGTGGGTAATGAGTGGCACTGCACGTGACACCAAGTACATTCCTGTACATGATATATGCAGAAAGCTTATGCCGGAACAAGTCTCCCATCTTCTTGCTTTCCATGCAATAACAGGCTGCGATTCGACGTCTGAGTTGGCGTCTATCACGAAAGTTGAAGCGTGGAAGGCTTTTTCTGGGACAAACTGCGAGCTTCTGGGACGCCTCGGACAGTCGCCACTTGAGGAGGACGTCCTTTTAGCAATGTCGAGAAATTTGTCGTCAAACTGTATAAGGTAAAAATGCTTACACTTAAATATCTTTCAGATGATATTGAATTAAAATGAAGTAAACACAAAAATTCTGATTTCATACAGGTTGATTCCAGCATCACATGCTCAAACAATGCCCGAAGTTATTTATTTGGAGCTGTAAGAAAGCTAGAATTTCTCCCACCGACAACTGATGCACTTCGTCTCCATATTAAGAGATGCAACTACCAGGTAAGCGTACCTAAAACGCAAATTGACAGAAATGAAAACGAAATGAATATAATGTATAAATTTTTTTATCTCAGGTGTGTGTTTGGGAGAATGCGCATATCCCCAAACCGTCACTACCTAGGCTGCAGGACTGTGGCTGGATTGTGCAGAGAGAACAAGTTGTTCCTCGTTCAATAACACTGGATCCCATTCCTAAGACGTGCCCAGAAATAGTTGTCTGCTCGGTTGTCTGTCATTGCAAAGGACATTGTAATACAAAAAATTGCAGTTGTAGAAAAGCCAATGTCTCTTGCATCAAACTGTGCACTCCCTGTAAACGTTCTTGCCTGAACTCTGGAGACACACAATAATTTCACTTCTTTCTAAAGAAATACCTTTTGTTTTAAGTGTTACATTAAATGTCTCAAATGTGCATAGAACGATATAATACATTAGTCAAAGTATATTGTTTGCTAAAAACCAAAAAGGGCAACTTTGACCGCTTTTGTCATATTTTTTAGAAATTATATTCAACGAACGAGTTCAGTTTGTGTGTTTTTGTTTTCTTCATGTCTGAAAACATATAAAGAGACCCTTTGGTCGCGTTCCTACCTCAAACAAGGGAGATTTAGCAGCAAAATTCTGTTTTGATGCCATTTCGGACGCCATCTTGAAAATCTCACTTCCGGTTGCGATTTCACTTTGGCAACCGGCATTTTCGAATTCAGCAGGGTCGAAATAGTAGAAAAACACCCTTTACCAAAAAGTAATACGAAATGCTTCTTAAAGTTCAATATCCCAAAAATTTGTCTAGTCTAGAGGTGTTGAATGGTACAATCCATTACCAACCGAATTTCGTGATCTGTCATTCTCCAAAGGACCCCGCACCGCATCAATGGGAAATTGGCTTTCGGTGAATTTACTCGAATTCTTGATATATTGTAGAACTCGTGGTGCTGATCAAATGTCTCCATTGCACCAACGCTCTAAAATCAACAGTTACGATTATATAGGGTGATAAAGTTGACTTTTCCAGAATTTTAGATAGTAATTGTGAAGACACCTTTCATAATTTCGAAACCAAATCAACTGTGCATTGATTGTTCGAATGACCGATACGAATCTACTATAAAGTATAATGATTCCTGCACGTGCCAACAATATACAGGGTTGGTCGGAACATGGCGAATAATTCAGTGATTTTCGGAAAAGTGTGCGGTGGAATCTCATTCAAATTCTGTAGTATACAAATATCATCCCCATTTCGTGATATTTGACATATTATATACAAGATGTTTTATTTTTGATAAAGTCACATCCATGTTAGGTAACTATTATTGGCATCCTCATTATGACTTACAACTTGAACAACCTATTGGGAATCTCGTTCATTCCATGATGAATGTTCACCCTGCAAATACTTGAAATATACGGAGTGGACGAAAAATCAATGGTCTTCTAATAATTTCTCAAGAGTAGTATGTGCAGATTCTTTTGGCCCATTTTATTGACCCTGTTTCATAACGACATTATATTCAATGAAAATAATTTGAACCATTCGATGTAGTATATTTTATATATTTTAGATAATATGCAGGTATCATAGGTTTTTCAGGTGATAGCGAAACAATCATCAATGTCTTCCGGCATTGAATGCGATCCACAATTTATTGTTATTTCTTGGAATTACGGACGCTTGAGTGAATTCTCATTCTTAAAAATCCATGAGCGTCCGTATTTGAATTGAAATTCATCGTGATATCATATACATCTTTCATATGAGATCCAGCCAATTTCACCTGGTATAGGTTTTCTGCTTCTATATCGTGGCTTATACTAAATTGACTCTGATAGCCTTTTCTAACATCAAATTGGCTGATTATACATTGGCGTCTCTTGAGTCAAACAGACATACATACAAAAATACATATAAAGACGAACCCAACTATCTAAAATACATACCTAATGTAACAAACAATACTATCTGGTTGGTTTATGAGGTAGATAACCCTAACAACACAGGGACGTCCTAGGTGCGTCCCTTTTATGTCCCGCGGTACAAGGAAATGATTGGGACATCCAGGGGATGTCCCGCCAGTAGTTGTCCAGTGGACATCCCACCCGGTACATCCCTAGGTTATCCCATTCGTGTCCCTGGAATATCTGATATCCATTCTTCACATCAGAGAGTCATTCAATATCATCAAAATATTGAGTCGAATTTTTTCGAAAATGTATTTCTTCCGAAAAATAATTGTTATGAAAATAAAGAATATAGTCTCAAAACTTCTCAAGAAATGACCATTTTTCGCAAACAGAGATCGTAAATGCATAATGCCCCTCATTTTCAAACACCCAAGAATGATAATAATTATACCCGAATCCTAACAGTTTTATTCATCCAGGTTTCTGTAGTTGTCCTGTTTATAAATCTGTTCAATACATGAATCTTCAGAAGTCATATTGGCCAATGGAGTAAGGTGCGTGCCTGATAAGCTGAAGGTCCCGGGTTCAATCCCAACTAGACCTAATTTTTTTTTTCTTTTGTCGAAGGGATGTCCCTGGGATATCCTTGGGACGTCCTAGGGATATCCCTTCTTTGTACTCGGTACATCCCAGGGACGTACCAGGAGGGACATCCCTTGGATGCCCTTTTTGTCTGAAAGCGGATGTCCCTGGGACGTCCCTAGTATGTACTTTGTCCCAGAAAAGATATCCCTGGGATGTCCTTATTTGAAATTAGGGACGTCCCTGGGAAGTCCCTAGAATGTACTCGTGTTGTTAGGGAATCAACACGATGGCATAGTTATTATATTTGAAAAGTACTCCTGACTTTATAGCCGAGTTTATAACGTATATAGAAGCAGCTATATTAGTTTCAATAAACATAAATATATAAATTATTCCAGATTTTTTGGGATTTTCTCACCTCGTTTCTATAAAATGAAAATACACGTAGTAAGGACTAATCAGATGATTTGCCCCAAAGATGTCACTATCAAAGAGCCTAAAACAAAAATTCACCAGTATAATGATGCATATTTCACCTCCTCAATTAACCTACAGACAGTATTTAACAAATGAATATATAAATCAGTTGGAAACATACACACATATCATCATGAAATCATGGTAATATAAAATAATAGAATATTGAGTGAGGACGAATGATGAATTCTCACAAATGCCGAATGAATCTTTGATTTCATTCAATTACGGTGATATCTTCTCATGATGGACTCCATGTTCATCTTGATCATGTTAAGATTGCTCTGGTTCAAATAATGTAATATGGCAGGCACGTAGCAACTATATTCATCTGTTTAACATTGTCATTTGCAACTATTGCATCTGTCAAGTTCTTATAGAAGTCAAAGTAATAATTATTTGAAAAATGGCTAATCGTCGCCGATTGAATTGTTTTACGTGTCATTCAGCATTCAATATACAAAATATGGTACGACTTGAGGGAGAACCAAATGAAATGAAGCGAGAAATCGCTATTGAAAGGCGAGACCAAAGGGGACTTCCACATCTCGAATTTATGGATCTAACATGTTATTGAAAATATACTGCATCGAATGGTTTAAATTAGTTTTATTGATTATAATGTCGTTATGAAACAGGGTCAATAAAATGGGTCACAAGAATCTGCACATACTACTCTTGAGAAGTTATTAGCAAAGACCATTGATTTTTCATCCACTCCGTATATTTCACGGATCTGCAGAGTGGACATTCATCATAGGTTGTTCAAGTTGTAAGTCATATTGAGGATGCCAATAATAAGTACCTAACATGGATGTGAATTTATCAAAAATAAAACATCTTGTATATAATATATCTGATTAGGAGATGCTTATATCACGAAATGGGGATGATATTTGTATATACAACAGAATTTAAATGAAATTCCACCGCACACTTTTCAGAAAATCACTGAATTATTCGCTATGTTCCGACCAACCCTGTATATTGTTAGTACGTGCAGGAATCATTATACTTTATAGTAGATTCGTATCGGTCATTCGAACAATCAATGCACAGTTGATTTGGTTTCGAAATTATGAAAGGTGTCTTCACAATCTCTATTTAAAATTCTTCAAAAGTCAACTTTATCACCCTATATAATCGTAACTGTTGATTTTAGAGCGTTGGTGCAATGGAGACATTTGATCAGCACCACGAGTTCTACAATATAACAAAAATTCGAGTGAATTCACCGAAAGCCAATTTCCCATTGATGCGGTGCGGGGTCCTTTTCAATGAAACTGAAAAACATTCTGACAGAGAACTGCATATAATATACTCATTTCACGAATATTTCCGTGTAGGTAAACCCATGTACAATATAATACATTATATTTTCATTTTATTTTTACATTCTTATATACTTGGACTAGCTATTGTCCTAAGTATTTTACTCTGACTATTGTCCTATTTTACTTTGACTATTGTCATAATTTCTTTTTGGCATCGTGACTTTGGCTTTTGTCCAATTTTTAATTTGACTATTGTCCTATTTTTCACTTTGACGTGTTTCATAATATTGAAATATTTCTGAACTAAATGAATTCAATTCAATTCAATTTTATTTTATTCGAAAATTCATCTATTCTTTATAATATCTCTGATAAAACATGGAATATTCAAAATGCAGCTGCATTTAGTAGGGTGGACGAATGTTTCTTCAAAAGGCATAAGTATAATGTCTGTTCAAAATACATGAATTTTATGCTCCTGTTGAAATGTAATCTGCGCCAACAAATGGCACGTGGCCTAGAGCAAGGGATATATGTAAAAACTCTGTAGCTTTGGGAAAATGGGATTGAAGGTTAACATACTTCCATCTTTTTACATATATTCTCATGAAAAGATTCTATATGATATGATATTTCACAATCTTGATAACGCATCTCGAGAAACAATCAAACTTTCAGTTTCAAGCAGGAAAATCTTGAATATTGTATAAATTTCTGCCTGAATTACCAGTGACAAACTAACATATTATTATATGAATGATAGACGTGCTTAAACTTGCCACTTCTTCTTTGTCAGGCAAAACTTTCATACACCAGAATTATTTTGTTAAATAAAAATCATAGCACATATAGATCAAAATGAATTGAAACAAAAATGTGCATTTGTGGTGTGGACTTGGGAGAGTGTTGGAGACGGGACGTCTGAATTCAAAGACTGCTGGATGATAACTGGTTTATTAATCATCTTTATCACAGATCACGGAAGTCAGAGCACCAGGCACAGAACAATACATATCGGTGCTAGTGCATGGTTAGTGTAACCTAGTGTAGGTGTACATAATATGTCACATCTCCCCCTTTCATGTTTACATCATTGTTTATATAATACAATTTTTACATAATATTTTGATGTTGTACATTTTACTTATTGAAATTATTACATAGTTTATTGATAATATGACGATGGACATTTTACATTTAAATCACATACATAGTTATCTTATCCAGCATCCTAATCCTATATCCCTAGCTCTTTCCCCTCTTATGGATTGTGTCTAGCTTCATTTAATGTCTACTGTTTACCTCTACTTGAAAGTGTAAAAATTTTGAAATTTTTTCGGATTTCTAACAATTCTGCCTGACTTTGTAGTTCTAGTTACTGTATTATTGAAACATTCTGATATGTTTTCTTCCTCTGTACTGCTATCAGTGCTAAGAGTGGAATTATTTTGTGAATTTGAATCTGTGTGATTTTCTGATGCATAATCTGTATTATGCTCTGAATTATCATACTTTATACTTTGAAAACTGCTGTCAGCATTATCAGAATCTTCCACATTCATATTTTGATTATCATTTAGATTCTGATGATCATTCTCACTTTCTACATTCAAGTATACATAATTTTTAGAACTATTACAATCATACTCTCTTACTTCTAAATTCTTGCAAGATGGTTTAATAATATCTCGTTTGTATGGTGTTATAAATCTTCTATTTCTTATTATTATTGAACCATTTTCCAGTTTTATTTCATAAGATCTTATCCCTACTTTACTTAATACTATCCCTTTTTTCCAAGGACTTTTCAATGTCTCTTGAATTAGTACATTTGAGTCAATTTCTATGTCAGGCAAAGTTTTTACACCTCTTTTGTCAAAATAACCTTTTTGTTTAGATTTTGATTTTTCAATCAGTTCGTCGTGTTTCACTTTATTGAAAAGTGTTGGTTCATAATTAGATTGACTTTTTGGTAACAAATCTCTCAAGTTTCTATTACTTAAAATATTAGCTGGCGAATTATGTCCATAAGTCAAAGGTGTGTTACGTAATGCTAGTAATGCTAAATAAGGATCGGAGTTGCTAGCTTTGCATTTTTTTAAAGTTGCTTTTATTGTTTGAATAGTTCTTTCTACTTCCCCGTTGGACTGAGGATATCTTGGAGATGACGTTTTGTGTTCAAATTCCCATTTCTTAGTAAATTTTTTGAATAGTAAACTACTATATTCTGGTCCATTATCTGTTATTAGAATTCTAGGAATTCCTTGTCTAGCAAATATTGATTTAAGCTTTAAAATTACATTTTCGCTTGTCAGATCCTTATTCAGGTTTGAAATTTCAAAAAACTTCGAATAATAATCTACTACTATTAGAAATGATTGGCCATCGAAATGAAATATATCAGAAGCAACCTTGAACCAAGGCAGCTTTACAACGTCATGAGGAATCATAGGTTCCGCACAATTGGTTTTTCTAAACTGTTGACAGTTTTCACAAGTCAGTATCATGTCCTGAATTTGTTTGTTCATGAAAGGCCAGTAAAATGAACTGTTGGCAGTGCTTATACATTTATTAATGCCTGAATGGCCTATATGGAGTTTTTGTAATATTTCTTTTCTTATAGCTTGTGGTACTATGAGCTTAGTGCCCCTATACAAGAGATCATCTGCAATTGTAATTTCAGATCTGATCTATATCTATAATAGAATTTGATGTTATCTGGCACGTCTTGTATTTTGTTTGGCCATCCTTTAATAACTTGATTTTTTAGCGTTATCAAATCTGGATCTAGTTTTGTGAAGTTTATTATTTGATTTCTTTTTTCTTGTGTTACATTCAAGTTATTTGCAATTAAGCATATTTGAGCATCTAGTTCCAGATCGATATTTTCTTCAAAGCATTTCTTTTCATATATTCTGGATAATGTGTCAGCCACAATCAAATGTTTTCCTGGTTTATATACTAACTCAAATTCATATTTTCTAAGTTGAATTAACATTCTTTGCAAGCGAGCAGGACAATCATTGATTGGCTTTTTGATTATTGATATTAATGGTTTGTGGTCGCTTTCAACTATGAACTTTTTTGCAAATACATACTGATGGTATTTCACGCATCCAAACCATATGGCTAATAGTTCTTTTTCACACTGTGCATATCTTTTTTGCGCTTCTGTTAGAGCCCTAGATGCATGAGCACAAGGTATGCCATTTTGAAAAAGTGATGCACCCATCCCGTTCTGAGATGCGTCTACAGAGATCGTGATTTCTTCATTTGGATCAAAAAATCTTAAGCATGGTGTTTGACATATCAACTTTTTCAAATTATTGAAAGTTTCTATTTGATCTTTGTCCCAAATGAATTCAACTCCTTTTTTCAATAATATTCTTAATGTTGATGTCTTTTCTGAAAGATTTTTTACAAATTTACCTACATAATTTACTAGTCCAAGGAATTTTTGCAAATCATTCAAGTTTTTTGGAGGGGGCATATTTTTTATGGCCTCTATTTTTGAATCATCAACTGTTAAACCTTTTTCAGATATTTTGTGACCCATATATCTGACTTCTTTTAAACCAAATTTGCATTTATTTTTGTTGAATCTAATGTTGAATTGTTCTGCTCTTTTAAAAATTAGTTCTAACAATTTCTCATGTTCTTTTACAGTTTTTGAATACACTATTATATCATCTATGTAAACACTGCAACCTTCTATGTCACCAAAGATTTCAGTCATACGCTCTTGGAATACTTCAGATGAACTGATCAGACCATAAGGTAACCTTAAAAATCGGTATCTTCCAAATGGGGTTGCAAAAGTGCAAAGTTTAGAGCTTTGAAAATCCAACTTGATCTGCAAAAATCCTTGTGTTGCATCTAATGTGCTGAATATTTTTGAACCTGTTAATTTGCTTGTCAAGTCTTCTATAGTTGGAATTTGAAAGTAGTGTCTTTTAATAGCCTGGTTCAGAAATTTGGGATCTAAACAAATTCTAATTGATTTTTTATCAGGTTTCATGACCAAAACAACTGGATTTACCCAATCCGCACTGTTATCATCTTTAACAATTATTTTTTCTTTCTGAAGTTCATTCAAACTTTCTTTGAATTTATCTTTAACTGCAAATGGTACTTTTCTAGCATAGTTTATTATAGGTTTTGCATTTTCTTTTAATTCAATATGGTATGGTTTTTCCAGACACCCTATTCCTTTGAATAGATGTTCATATTTATTTATTAAATACTGGATATTTTCAACAGAGAAGTTTTCTACTTCTTGAACATTATCTATTCTTCGAATCATACCTAGTTTAACACAAGCTTGAAGGCCTAAAATGCAACAACTATTCATATCAACAATGTGAAATAAGAATTTTCCAGTATAATTATTATATCTGCATTCTAAATTGCATTCTCCAATTATTGGCAAAAGATCTCCTGTATATGACCTCAGCTTCATGGTACTTTGATTTAAATTGTTGAAATCAAGTTTTATTTTTTGAAATACACTTACAGGCATGACATTGGCTATGGCTCCACTATCCAGCTTCATTTCTACCTTCTGACCATTTATTTCTACTGCAGCAACCCATGACTCCATCTCAACGTTGCAAACTGTCCCCGTTTCAATGCTACCTATAAAGAGAAAATCATTAGTTTCATTTAAACTATTTTCTATGGAGTTTACAAAAGGTTGCATGTCATCATTACTATCTTCATATTCATTCTCTAGAGTATTAATATTTTTAAAAGTTACTTTATTTTTATTATAATTTGAATTGTTACTGCCATTTTTGAATTTACACATTCCAGAAAAGTGATTCATGTTTCCACATTTGGAACATTGTCGTCCATGGGCTGGGCATTTTCCATAACCATGACAGTTTCCACACTTCCGGCAGCTTCTTTCATTGGTCTTGCTGTAACTTGTAGTATATTTGCTTGGATAGTTGCTTCTGGATGCCTCATATTTTCTTGGAATTCCCCTTTTATCCTTATACTTGTGTCTGAAGTTCCTCGTTATCTCCTCTACTTGTATATTCTCTCTATTATTGGTGGTAATTTCTCGATTTCGTTCCCTTGTTTTCTCCATATTGATGCATAGCCTAATTGCTTCCTCTAGAGGCTGATTATCTTCTTGAAGTAGCTTCTCCCTAAGTGTTTCTGACTTAAGTCCACATATAAGAATGTCCCTTGTTAAGGAGTCTCGTAAGAGTCCCAGTTCACAAGAATTAGCTAAATTTTTCAATTCTGTTACATATTGTTCAATGGATTCTCCTTCTTGCTGTTTACATGTTAGAAATTTATGTCTTTGGTAAGTTAAATTATTTCTGGGACTGAAGTGACTCTCGAACTTCGCAAGTAATGGATTTATTTTATCCTTTTCATCTGGCAGCATAGTGAAAGTATTGAATATACGCATACCTTCGTCGCCGATTAACGTTAATAGCTGAGCACATTGGGTAATTTCTTCTTTTTTCGAGATTTCTGTCGCTAGCAGGTACGTTTGAAATCGCTGTTTCCAAAATTTCCAGTTTTCTGCTACATTACCGTTCATTTTCATGGGTGGGACGCCTCTAAAATCCATTTTGATATCTTAGTTTCTCGTTTTCCTTTCGATTGGGTCTTCTATTTGCTTGGGAGTGCAAATTCGCCAAAATATTTTAAGATGGCGGAATTTTTTGTCTAGTTTCTAACCTGACTGCGCCATGTGGTGTGGACTTGGGAGAGTGTTGGAGACGGGACGTCTGAATTCAAAGACTGCTGGATGATAACTGGTTTATTAATCATCTTTATCACAGATCACGGAAGTCAGAGCACCAGGCACAGAACAATACATATCGGTGCTAGTGCATGGTTAGTGTAACCTAGTGTAGGTGTACATAATATGTCACAGCATTGACACGAAATCAAAAATATGAATATAACTATGTTTCAATAACAAGCCCTCATACAAATAAACCGAAAAGATTATCAATTTCATTGTTCGCATGTTAATATACGTGTACAATTCATGAGCCATCAGGAAAGAAATACAAAACAAATATTTAAAAGACAGTAACTGAAAACTGCTCATGTAGGTACTTGACCATATTTACCCCCTGACACGTCCAGCTGTGCTCCTCCGCAAAAAGAAAGCTACTTCCCAGCGAGCACAAAAACATCTCAGAGATGTTAAAAGTACGAGATTTCGAGACATTGAACCTCCACTGCGATGTTCTGTTCACACATGAATAGAACTATTATAAACAGCCAATGTCCGCCGCAGGCGGCAATTATCGAGACGTCCTTGATATGTCACAAAACTACTTTCTCCCTAGATGTAAAAAAAAACATTTTCGAGGTAATTTCCTGAAGCCTTTTGTCAAAATGAACTTTTGCATTAGGATTCCATTTCCCTTGAATGAAAAAATGCATTAAAAATAGATTGAACATAAAAATATTTTCTTGATATGAAATTACCTTCTTAATCGGTTTCTGAGTAGTGCTTACTACACACAGACATATAATTGGAAATAGGTTTCCCAATTTTTGAAATGTTCTCCACAATGCATAATTTTGCAACTGCGGAGAAGCTGTGTATTGATGAATTCGTACTTTTATATATTGATTACACTGAGGCACCGAACAACACATCTTGCATCTGATGGTCATTATTACAAACCAAATAAGTCTCTTAACACAATAATTTTCACCAAATTCCTTTCTGTTCGTTAGCAGCGTGATGTAAGCGTGACACGCTGCAAACGCGAATGCCAATTGCGTACAAGAAGAACAAAATCGAAAACAAATCAGAATTCATCATATTTTGTGACGTAAGCATGAGACGTTGTGGTGGGGCAAACAAAGAAAGGGCACAAAAGAACAAAAACAATACTTTCAATATCCTTCTATATAAGACCTCTTGGGAAATGCATATTACGCCTCAAAAAAAAACATCCTCATGCCTACATTTCTAAAACATCCCAGGGATACCTCTCAGTAGGCATACAAAGAAATGCCATAGAAGAACAAAAACAATACTTCAATATCCTTCAAGACCTCTTTGGTCAGTGCATATTACGTCTCAAAATAACATCTTCATGCCTACATTTTCAAAACATCCCAGGGATGTTTGTGCTCGCTGGGCTATTGTTTTTGAATGACTGCACTTCCACCTCAACAATAATACTCAGATAATAGATCACAACATGAAATAACCAAAATACAGTGTGTCCCACTTACCATGCTCACCATGGGTATCTTTTTAACGGTGAGAGATACGAGGTCGGTTAAATGACACCAAATGTGGAGTTTGTCAAGGCCAACCATAATGTGAAAAAATATTTTGGTAAAATCTATTCGTTTTTGTTTTATACGCAAAAAACAGATTTTGGTCATTTTCATGTCTCCTCCGTAACTTCTTTATTTATGAAATTATTCAAATAGGAATTTCACATTCTCAGGGCAGTTTTTCAAAGTGATTTCGAAAAAATTATGAAATTTATGCCAACTATTCTAGAATTTGAGATATCAGCACCAACTTTAGTTTTTCAAATGTAGGTCGTAGCTCACTATTATGACTTAGTTACAAATAACTTTTTCTTCTCTAACAGATGATATGTCGCAGTAATAGTTTTGTGTTGATAACAACGGAGTTATCGTCATTTATACAAAAGCAAAGAGTTATTTGGAAGCCGCCATCTTAAATTTATTAATTTTAATAAAAAAATCATGATCTCCGACCTCAAAAACCCCCACTAACCAATTTTGAATGGAATCGGACCAAATCTTGTCCGCCATCTTGGAGCAGCCATTTTTTTTTAATTTCATAACTCCGATTAACTTAAAATTTGACAGGTGTTCATAATGACGGTGACAATACATTATGGAATTTTTTGTTGAAATTAAAAAAATGGCTGCTCCAAGATGGCGGACAAGATTTGGTCCGATTCAATTCAAAATTGGTTAGTGGGGGTTTTTGAGGTCGGAGATCATGATTTTTTTATTAAAATTTATAAATTCAAGATGGCGGCTTCCAAATAACTCTTTGCTTTTGTATAAATGACGATAACTCCGTTGGTATCAACACAAAACTATTACTGCGACATATCATCTGTAAGAAAAAAAAAGGGTTTTTGTAACTGAGTCATAGTGAGCTATGACCTTCATTTGAAAAACTGAAGTTGGTGCTGATATCTCAAATTCTAGAAGAGTTGGTATAAATTTCATATTCTTTTCGAAATCACTTTGAAAAACTGTCATGAGAATGTGAAATTCCTATTTGAATATTTTCATAAATGAAGAAGTTACAGAGGAGACATGAAAATGATCAAAATCTGTTTTTTGCGTATAAAACAAAAACGAATAGATTTTATCAAAATATTTTTCCACATTATAGTTGGCCTTGACAAACTCCACATTTGGTGTCATTTAACCGACCTCGTATCTATCACCGTTGAAAAGATACCCATGGTGAGCATGGTAAGTGGGACACACTGTATAATTAAAATATTGTACATCAATTTTCTTCATATTGTTTTTCAGGACTGCCCGGAAATGCGATTCATTGCAGAATCAGTCTCTATCATATTGATATTCCTTCACAATTCTCTCCAAGACTGCAGATCATCAGCTGGTTTCACGACCTGTAGTAATGAATACTTACGAAGAAACAGTCCTATGCGAATCAATGATTACAAGAACATCCTAGAGTTCAAAATAACTTCCTTGGAAGAAATACCAACAGGTTCTTTCAAATTACTACCAGAACTCACGATGCTGTTCATCAGCAACAGCGATGTGAAATATTTAGAAGAAGGTTCCTTCGATGGACTTTATAACCTCAGAAAACTTTCGTTGTATGGTAACAAGTTGAGCATGATAACGAATGGAGTATTCAGACACTGTAGGAAACTTGAGACTCTGGACTTGGGCATGAACAAGATTGAAGAAATACAAGCAGACTCTTTCAATGAGCTGACTAACCTGAAGGACCTGAATTTGGGGTTCAATAATTTACGAACTGTGCCTTCGAGTCTGAATATCTTGAGCCTAAGATCTCTTAGGATATTGCACTTGAATAACAATCAACTGGAAACTATCCAACCCAACAGTTTCAATAACTTGAACAATTTGGAAATTCTCAATCTGGGTGATAACAAAATCAGCAGTCTTTCTGAAAACGCGTTCACGGGTCTTATAACTCTACAGGAATTGAACTTGGGATCAAACGATTTGAGAAGCTTAGATCCTCAAAATTTGACTCAAAATTTGAGGAGATTAAAAACCATTAAATTGTCTATAAATTCTTTCGATTGTGATCGTTTGAGAAACATTATTGAAATGTTCGAAAAAAAGGAGTTAAGGTGGCTAAAGGCCATTCAAAATCCAAAGATACTGTTAATGGAATTGGATGTTCAAAAACTTGAATACTTAGTAATATGACGGATTTTAAATGCTTTCAATCCAAAGAATGTTTCGGAGGTGTTTCTAGATAGGTACTATAAACCTGTGGTACAGACTCATAATATCCGAGCTCTCATTCATTTATTTATTGAAAGATCCTCCAAATTAGAAATTTCCAACTAATAATAAGATCAGGCCTGGGAAAAAAATCGATATATCGATAAATATATCGATATATCGAATAACAATATATAATTTCAAAAAAATCGATATATCAATAGTTATCGATATATCGATAATTATCGATAACTCTCGATATATCGATAGCACTCGATATATCGATAACTATCGAAATATCGATATATTGATAACCATCGATATACCGATCGTTATACAGGGTGTCTCATTGGAAAACGGAAAAACTTCAACAGTGGGTAGAGCTCATCAAGGTGGCTCTGAATATACCATATTTGTAGGGTCTCACAAGTTTTATATCCGAGATATTTTTTTTTATCACTTGAAGCGCACGAAAGGGAATCCCTATAATGTTCAAAGAACACCGTGCGTTCCTAGGGAGGATAGGGACAGGAGGTAGGTATTGGAATTTTTTTTGAACTTTTGGAGATTATATGTGTTTCATCAATTTTGTTCAATTCTTTGTGAGGACATAACTTACAAACCACCCAGTATATCCATTTGGAATTTGGTACACAATTTCGCCTTCTTCTACCAAAGTGACTCACCTATCAGTCACGAGAAAAATCCAGGACCAGATCAACGAAAATCGATCATATATCTGGACCCCAAAAATATCACCCTGTATTTTCGAATTTCCGAAATTCGCTCACATATTTGGAAAGTGCATGAAAATCTGAATCGTATGATGTACTTTCCATTTTTTCGCATGTCATTTCATTTCATGCATTTGGATACGTAAAAATGAAATGTTTCGAGTTTTCCCAATCGAATAACAACAACTATCACGAATCACCCAGTATATTCTTTTGGAATTTAGTACACAAGTCCTCCTTCTTCAACCCCAGCGACTCACCTACCAGTCACGATGAAAATCCAGGTACGGATTAACGAAAAATTATAATCTTCTGGGCTCGAAAAAGAACACCCAGTATTTTCGAATTTCCAAAATCCGATTCCATATTTGGAAAGTTCACAAAGGAATGAATCAAATTGTGTACTTTTCACTAATTAATTTCTTATTCTGAAAACTCAAAACTTTCTATCTTACCTCGATTTCTACCTATCCAAATGCATAAAACCTCAAATTCAAAATCAGAAATTCAGTAGTGAAATAGCAATCGTATGAAAACAAAAAGTAGACAACCCGATTCAGCTTTTTGTACAATTCTCAAATATGTATGCATATTATGGAAATTCGAAAATATAGGGTGTTCTATTTGGGGCCCAGAAATATAATCAATTTTCGTTAATTCGAACCTGGATTTTCCTCGTGAATGATAGGTGAGGGGCTTGGGTAGATCAAGGAGAACTCGTGTACCAGATTCCAAAAAAATATACTGGGTGGTTCGTGATAATATTATTCGATTGGGAAAACTTATAACATATTATTTTTACCTATTCCATTGCATAAAACCTTGAATTCAAAATCAGAAATTCCTTTGTGGGAAAATAAAAACTTCATCATTTGGTTCAGCTCCTTGTGCACTTTCCAAAAATGTGAAAGCGGATTTCTAGAATTCGAAAATACAGGGTGTTCTTTTTGGGGTCCAGAAATATGATCAATTTTCGTTAATCCGGACCTGGATTTTTCTCGTGGATGATAGGTGAGGCGCTTGGGAAGAATAAGGAGAACTCGTGTACCAATAAAGTCCAAAAGAATATAATGGGTGGTTCGTGATAATTGTTGTTATTCGAATGGGAAAACTCAAAACATATTATTTTTACCTATCCAATTGCGTATAAAACCTCGAATTCAAAATCAGATATTCCTTGGTGAAATTGCATGCGGGAAAATGACAGTTATACCATTCAGTTCAGCTTTTTGTGCACTTTCCAAATATGTAAGCGGATTTTTAGAATTAGAAAATACAGGGTGTTCTTTTTGATGTCCAGAAATATTATCAACTTTTGTTAATCCGGACCTGGATTTTTTTCCTGACTGATAGATGAGTCGCTTTGGTAGAAAAAGAAGAAATTGTGTACCAAATTGCAAAAGAATATACAAAGTGGTTCGTAAGTTATATCCTCACAAAGAATTGGGCAAAATTGATAAAACACCCTAAGTTGTAAGTTGTGAGACCCTACAAATATGGTATATTCAGAACCACCTCGACGAGCTCTACCCACCGTTGAAGTTTTTCCGTTTCCCAATGGGACACCCTGTATAAGTATTATGAAGTTATCCAAATAAATATATAACAATCAATAATTTCTCAACATATCGGTAACAATAAACTCATTTTCAGAACATCGTGCGATATATCGATATGTTCGATATATATCGACATTTCAATATATATCGATATATTGATTTATCGGTATATCGATAATTATCGTATTTATCAATATATCAAACTTATCGATATATATATATCCATTTATCAATATGTCGAATTTATCGATATATATCGATTGATCGATATATCGAACTTATCGATATATATATATCCAATCCAATATTATCAATATGTCGAATTTATCGATATATATCGATTGATCGATATATCGAACTTATCGATATGTCAATCTTGACTTATCGATATGTGAAATCCAATATCGCCCAGGCCTAAATTATAGATTCTAATTTTTCGTTTTTTGAATTATTTTGTTAGATTGTTAGTGTAGCATTATTTTGAAGATTAGGATTAATGTTGAGGTGGTTTATCAGAAAATTCATGATCGTTTCAACACTTTTGAAATAAATTCCATTGAAAAAACATTGTTGTCATTTCCGAAAAAAAAACGGAAGTTTCAAAATATCCAAATTTTGCAAATTTCAGAATAACTGAACATATAATGAAGAAACGCGAGTTTTACCAATGTTATGTGAACTGGTTGATATATATATTTTATTTTATTGAAACAATTAAGATTCATTACTTACCTATTACTGATTTTATTCATGAAAATTGATAATGTATTGGACTTCTTACCTGACTTAGAAGTAAACTGTAGGACTGCAATTTCTTAGAATATTTCAATTTTAGCAAACCAAGTCCTGTTATACAAGGTGTCCCTAAAAGGCCTGTACAACATATCAGAGCACACATTCTTGATGAGGTAAATAATCCGAATTAAAGCAACACCTGATCCGAAATCGCACCATTTCCGAGATACAGGGTGGTGAAGTTTAAAAACAAAAATCGAATTTTTCAGAATTTATCAACATTTTTAAACGAATCACTTTAAAAATTCGTATTTGGGGTTTTTTTAGATGCGAAACCTGACTACCGACACCTTTTCACTGTGGCCGGTAGAGGGCCCTTACCAATACACTTCTTATTATGGTCCAGAATGGCCACAACTTTTTTTCAGTGTATTTCTTTCACTTTGTTGAGGCAATATTGTTTTGAACAGTTTGAAGCAAAAACGGGACTCATGTGAAAATCCACTTAAGTAAGCCAATTTGGAGATATTTCGGTTTTTTGTGTTCGATCCCGCACCAGAATATTTAAATTATTATGACTAAAAAATGTTTGCTCTCATTTTCGTGGGTGTTACTTGGTCAGTAAATTGGCAGCAGGAATTGATTTTACCAAATGCTTTCTTGGAGTGCATACCTACTAGTCGATATTATAATTTTTTACATTTATCACCCTGTATCTTGGAAACGGATGAGCAATGTCGGACTGAAGTATTGTGACCTCAGGAATATGTGCTTAGATATGCAGACCTTTTAGGGACACCCTGTATCATGAAGTATAAATTACTCCCTTTTTGCCGTCTTGAATCACTCAGCAATGGCGCACCCTGACATGAGATCGTAATCTCGATTTTAATTCAGCATAGATTCAAAAACTCAATGAAAAATGGCGTTCCATGCCTCTCGCTCACGACTCAATCGTTTTGAAGATAAAAATCTGAAAATATTCACACAGTATTTATATTTTGCATATTTTTTTTCAATTAAGAATTTCAGAAAGATCCCTGACATGAATTCGTGTTCTCGATTGTAATTCAGCATAAATTCAAAAACTTGATGAAGATGAAAACCGATAATATTCACAGTATTTAACCTACAGACAGTATTTATATTTTTGATATTTTTTTTTTCAATTTAGAATTTTGGAAAAATCCTGTTTGTATTGATGGACACATGACTCCAAATTGGGACAGTGTGTGCCAAAATGGAGTAAGAATTCTCTGAATGGACGCACACGTCCCCAAATAGGGACAGTACGTGTGTGACAATGAAAGTAAGAATTCTCTGAATTTTATCAGTCGTACTCTGTTATGTAATCAGATATCAGATGAATAATAGCTAGTGAGTTGAATGTGTCATTGACCCCATAATATCCGAAAAACAGTAGAACAAGCTGAGAAAATTATTCTGGTGTATAAAATACACAGAAAACAAAACTATTCATTATCGGTCAAAACGGCTTTCATGTCCGTATCTTAACTTTTGATTTACTATCTACTGACATTCAATAATTGGAACAGATACAGGGTGATCAGAATTTTGAATCTTGAACCACACTGTATATGTTCCAATTAAATATCAGTAGATAGTCAATCGAATGTCAGTAAGCCGTTTTTACCAAAAATGAATAGTTTCAACACAAAAAAATCCTAAAGTTCAAAATCTCGATTTGGAACACCCTATATCTCTGTAATCATTCCCGCTAGACCCCAAGTGTGATACATTGATGAAATAATCTCTTCAGGGAGAATCTAAAAATACAATGAAATACAGGGTGTTCTATTTGAAAAAATCAAGTAGTACTCTGTAGATCTTTTGTTCCGAGCACCCTGTATTTTCTGATTCGACGGGAAAAAAATTATTAAAAATCATTTTAGATGATTTTTCAAATTTTTAAATCGGTTCAAAATTAAGTGAGCTAGAAGGGGGGACATTTATGGTGAATCACCCTGTACCTAAAACTGAAGAAATGATTTTTTCCGTCGACCACGTATTAACGACTAAGTTTAATGTATATGAAATCGTTCATTAATTGGCCCCTATTAATGAACGATTTGTCTATTAATGCACGATTGTTTTATAGGCAACCAAACATACACCGCGTGCATTCATTGTTCATGTTATAACTTACGGAATCTGCATTTAAATTGAAAATATGGATTTCATCGACGATTTTCCGTTAACGGGTTCGCCTTTCCAAGTTTCTGACACGATTTTAATCCCTGCTTTTCAACACAAGGAATTCATTTTCTATGTTGATCATTTCGACAAATGTCAAATGTCACTAATGTCAGTAACAAGGCTACTAGGTGATTCTTAGCAGTTTCAGGATGAATGATGAATTCGCGAACCAAGTTCTCTTCATTGCAGGAGAAATGAGAAATATAGTCGGCGGAAAAATTTTGTAACCAACTTGTATATTAAAAGGCGATTAATGATCTCGATCATTAAATCGCCCTCATTAATACACTAGTTGGTTAAATAACTATAACACGTTTAAATCCCACGTCGGCGACCCGGGTTCAATGCATGCGACGGTCAGCTTTTTTTAATTTTGTTTTCTCCAGTGATTTTCAGAAAAATATAACTTTTAGGAAGAAGGTACCTGTTATAAATAACGGGATCCCAATGATACCCCTCGTATAACCGATACATAGGAGGAAAAGAAAACAATATGGCTAATTATAAATATTGTTTAATGCACTAAATAGTTCAAATGCATTCGACGAAAGGAAGAAAGCAAGGTTATATCTCAAAATGACTTACTAGCGGTAAAAATGATACAAAGAATCAAATACAGAACATATAACTATGAAAAACGTTTGACAATAATTGCGTTCTTAATTTGTTTAAAAGTGTTAATGAACTAATTTTCAGCGAATTTCAGCTTCTAAAACAAAAAATTCGCGACACTATCCAGATCGGTTAGAGGTAGCAAGGTTCAAGGTCCAATTGAAAAGTTCAGCTAGATTTTAGAGAAAGAAAATATATCTTCTCTATATCTCATTGTCTCCACTATTCTAATGCAAAATAATGATTTTATGTTGGCAACACTGGAAATAAGAAGAAATAGAGAAGATCTTAAACTCTTCTTTTTCTTCCTTCCGATTTGAATGACCTTAACTACCTGAGCTATCTGGCCATACCTTAAACTCAATATAAAAAAGGTTAGAATTGCCTTCTTCTCCGTTTCTCCCCATTTTCATTAGTTTTCTTTGGAATCCTGAAGTCAAGGACAGAATGGGAAGCATTATTTTTTCTCTCTCAACACTAGCTGAAATTCCCTATTCAACCTCGATACACTCGACATAATTAATGTGAAACAAGCTTTAGTGCGACTTGATGAACGTATCAAAATTTCAGTCGTAAGTACGGAAACGGTTAGTTCGGCTGACGGACATCGTCGATCTTCAATATCATCTTAACCAGCTGGGTGGCCAACAGCAATTGTTGCCTTTTTGACCTGAGAGATTCGATGACGTGCTGATCGCGCATGTTCATGTTACCGGTCGCCATGCAGTCGATGCCGAAGGCTGGATCGCCTGTGGCTGCTTGTTTGGCCTGGAAAATATCGAGCGAATTTGTTTCGGAACGAGCGTTTCGATTTCAAAATATCGACTGTTGGATTCCGAGGTTATCGATCTAGCTCAATCAATGAACATCATGTGTTCACCTTCAAAATACTCCTATAATAACGGGAGTTTTCTTGAAGAAACCTATATATTTTTGATTAACAGCTTCTTCTTTTTGTAATGAGGGGTGTTTTCTTGAAACCTATATATTTTTGATTAACAGCTTCTTGTTTTTGAGGTTAACAGCTTCTTCTTGGGGTTTGGATTCAGGTATCAATGTATTGTAAGTAATTACAAGGGATAAAGTAGTAAAAAAGTTTTGCCCATGGACATGGGCTTTGCCAATTTAATGAACAATCTGTAAAGGGTTTGCATTGAGAGACATTGTAGCATGAAATTAGAAATGGAGAAACGTACCTCAACCAAATTAATACTTCATATTTATTGTATTTTCTATATTTTATGTTTAAAAAATACATTTTTTTAATTTTGGTGTTGCACAGACCCAAAAAGTTCAAAACCAAATCAAATATTGCAAAAATGTTACTTTGCGGTGCTGGACATGTGACGTTTCTCAAAAAGCAAATGGTATCACACATTATCTGAAATCTCGAAAGAGTTTCCTAAAATCTGGCAAAGAATAGTTTTTATACCCGTCGGATTGATAGGTGATTCAAATCATGCCTGATGCATATGCAACTAGCCATGTTTAATGCTGTAGTAATGATGTTTTTATCCCATTCTGAACTTTTGTGATAAACAAATATTCAACTGAACGTATATATGTACCTACATAAAAGGAGACTTATTTCATAGGAATACTATATGTATTTCGTTGATATATATGTACCTACTAACTTGATACCTCCATTGAGGACCTTCAGCCTCATCATTCAATATTTCGAGAAGAAATAATTTTCCAATCAATTTATCGTACCTTTTTGCCCACTCGAGGAGACGCTATGCACTCTTATATAAAAATCAAAGACAGAAAGATATATAGATGTACTCTTCTCAGGACTCGTGGAAGAAGGAAGATGCGAGGATCCGTTATCTAAGCGAAAAACATATTCATGTCCTTGTCTGGCAAAACATATGATTTGCTTCAAAATCGTTTGTGGTTATGTTTGATTGTCACTGCTTGTCCGTATTCTGATATACAAAAACGTCAAAACAGCAGTGTCAAGTACATTTAGGAACTCTAGTCTATATGACCAAAACTAAAGATCCAAGGTTCCGAACCGACTGATGCACTCACCTTGACTTCTCCGAGATAATGGACGGCAGGCAGCCCGCTGTTTTCTGCCAGCGCCAAGGGAATACTTTCTAGGGCTTCTGCGAACGCTCTGTAGGCGTACTGCTCCAACGAGGCCAGCTGATCGGCCTGCGCCGCCACTGCCAAACAGCAAGCTATTTCGGCAGCGCCGCCGCCATAGACGACTCTGGGCTCCTGATTGGTTGAAAAAAAAAATACACTGACCGGCTAGAACGGGATCCCAATAGTTTTGCTCAAGTTTGATGTTCAATAACTTGTATAACTTTGCAATGACTTCGATTATTTTATTGGCGTATTGTGAAGAAATTCAACAATATTTATTGTTTTTGTTTTTTGTATGTATGAAAAATTCATATTCTTTATACAGGACGTGGAAAGAAACTCTGAATTGTGAAAACCTAATCACGAATCTGCGATTGGGTGGAATTATTGATAAGGAATATTCTCAGATAAATTATGAACATGAAAAAATGTATATACAGGGTGTCTGTAAAAGGTTGGGACATGGCTCGGCTGTGGCCTCCTGGGATAAAAACAAGTTGATTCAAACCAATTTACCTATATCCAAAATCGTCTCACTGAGTTGGTACAAGGCGTTAAGTTTTTTTGTAAAAAAATAATTCTGCTCATAAAAAGAGTAGGCTGAGATCGATTTTCATGATTTTTGGCATGGCATGTTCTCTGACTGTAAGTCACGTTTTGAGATGTTTTTGATCATCATCAGTGACCTGCAGGTGTTTCAAACAACCATGTTGCCGTACGAATTTGGAGATAACTTTTCAGAGGTCGGGCTGGCAACTTCCAGAAGTCTCAAGTTTCTTTTTCAAATAAATAATTTCTGATCTGAGGCATCTTATGCATTTTTTAGAAAAATAATCTGGTTGGGACATGGCTTGACTGTAGACTCCTGGGATGAAGATAAGTTGATTTTAGCCAACTTAGCTATATCCAAAATCGTTTTGTTAAGTTGGTACATGGCGTTAAAGTGCTCACATTAGGTCCTGAATAGTTATCATTAAATTTGTAATGCGAGAATTCTTGTAAAGCCCGCGAGGACCAGCAACATATCAGTTTGTTTACAATAAAAATACATTGTAGTCATGATCAATGAACAGTCCGACTAATTAGATTAATTTTTAAGAATGCGCAGGATGCATCGAATGGGTCGCATTTTTCAGAAAAATTTTATAACTTTCGAATCATCAACAATTTGATAACAACATATACCGTTAGTTTGATTACAAATGACCCCCCCTACCACCCCACTTCCTTTGATCCATTACTTATGGGACACCCTGTATAAAGAAATGTATTGAGAATTTGCATTCTCTATGTGATGAAAATAGCAACTCTTTTTCGGTTTATTCAACAGAAAACAACTAATTTCCTGGCTATATGCCACGACGAACATTGAATTATACCTATTGAACACACACGATAAGAATTTGAAAACAACTTCTGTAGTTGAGAATTTGCTTTCTCCTCTGGATAAAAATATGTATGTGCACATAATATCATTATGAATATTCCACAGAAAACAACTACTTTTCTGGCTAATTGCCACGTCGAACATTGAATTATATGTGTTGAACGTCCAAAAAGAGAACATGAAAAAAAAATTCTCTGAAATTAAGAAATAACATTCTCTTTCAAACCGGATGAATAATATGATGTATTATTATATTGTATACATTCTTTTTCAATGATTTCACCCAATCAAGGGGTTCATGTTATGATTACAGTTTGTCAATCATAAGCAACTGTCGAATCGATAGTGAATGCAATTCAAGAAACTTATTGTTATTTAAGGATGTCATCCAATAGAGTGTTGAAGTAATCACTGTACGTAGACCTCCACATTGACGTAAACATACGGAAAATAAAGGTCGTGACACAATGTAGAGGAATAGAGAATAAGGAATAGAGAATAAGGAATAAAAAATAAGAAATGCAGGTCTGCTATTAGTCAATTCTAACCTTGAATGCGTTTTGAACCAATCATAGTGCTATTCCTTATTCCTATTCCTTATTCTTTTGCAAGTCGTCACTTTGGTAGTCGCTGTCATCTTGACCTAATAATACATTTTGTTTTCGGTTTGTATTGGTCATTTTTGGTTGTGTGTTTAGATCCGAACATTTATTCCTGTTAAAATGAGATGACTCCTTGATGCAGAACTCCTTGGGGATCCCGAATTTGATAATTTTGACTCATCAGTATATTTGGAGTATAGTTTGGTTAACGTACGTTTATATTTAAGGTATTGAGATAACGTACACCCGTAAGCCCACAAAGAATTGGAAAATGCGCATGCGAAGCTAGCAATTTCTACGTTTACGTTAACGTTCATGGCAACACTTCAACTCTTTATCAACGACACGTAACGATGAAGCCTTCGAAAACGGTAAAATGTGAAGAAAAATCATAGTAGAATGAAACTCGTTGAAAAAAAGAAAGAGAATATAACAAAGATGAAAGGGAATAGTATATTACATAACAAGAGTTGTAAAACGCATAATACGCACGAAGTGGAGAGAGTTACACACAATGCCGCATAGCAGGGGTATGAGATTTTCTATGACATAAATGTGATTAGAATTAAATAAATCAACTCTTTGACTGAAAAAAATTGCAGCAATCACATTTTTTCATTGAAATCCCTCCTTTAAATCCTATCTTTAATATCTAGAACAACTTTTTTTGCATGTTCCTTGCAATCTATATGTAATTGAAGTGTACATTTCACTAAATAGCTCAAAATTGTACATAGTGATGAGAACATTTACTATAGTAATGTATACATTTTTTTCCATTATCAGAAAGAAGAGATTCCATCGAACAAAAAATGCCCCGAATTATTTTTAAAAGCTGATAATTTGACGTGAGATTTTTTTGATTGAAAATGAGGGTGTTTTTTCGATATTAGGTCAAAATGAGGTGAAAAAATAAATATTTCATATCAAAAAAATTACAGTGTCTTTAGGACATGAAAAGGTGAGTTTTCACAAAATTTCGTGGAGAAAAATTTTTGTTTGCATAAGATAAAGATAAAAAACTGAAAACTTGGTAATTTTAATAATTTTTAGGTTATGTGAAAAAAGTGTGATGACAAAAGTTGTAGGTCTCTTCATTACCAACAACTTTGTTATTCAATATTTCTCCATAGGACTTGTGGTTTTGCCGGAAATTGAGATACATCGTTTTTTACCCTTAAAACTCTCCCCATTCCACTTCCCGACCTCAGATCGCCCGTAAATTGTTTTTTTCTGTGACGGGAAAAAAGTTTGCCATTTCATCTCTGTTGGCAGGTTATAAAATGTCACCTTTCATAAATCATTTTTTTCTCGTGTGAAAAAAGTGAGTACTTTTTTCAGGATATATATCACATATATTATACACTATTGATGGCTTTTGTTGTGCTATAGTTCCGAAAAATGAGTCAATAATACCGTCTCCGAGAAAGAACTGCAAGTCCTTTTATCTTCCATTCGACTTCACGGTTACATATATTACTAAACAACCACTAAATTCGCAATTTTTTGAAATCAAATCACAGAATTAGACTGACAGAAGGGACAACAGATATTTGATTACTTCAAAAGAATGATAAAGATGCCTACAACGCAGGTGTTCCTACTGTTAAAAACTTGAAATTTCACGAATAATTTTCAGATTTCAAAATAATGTAATATCTTCTCAATATTGATTCGTCCTTTCTTCTGTCACAGAAAAAAATAGTGTATTACACACGGAAAAAATATTAGATTTTAGCTCACGGTTTTTTGTCCCACAACACAACCTGGAGCTAAAATCTACAACTTTTTTCCCTTGAATAATAAATAACTATTTCCATTCATTTTTGTTATATTCTCGTTCTTCCTCATTGGGTCTCATCCTACTTTTTTTTTGTTTAAAAAATTATCGACCCTGGTCTAATAGGCCTGTAAAGTAAAATGGATAGAACAACATGTCTCAACAATCACCAACCTGCACCAAACTCCTGATGACGCACAAGGCGTCGTGCAGACTCCTCTTCGCCTCGGCCACCAGCATCTGGTTGCCACCCCGAACGAGGATGGTGACGGCACGCGAGTTCGAGCACTCCTCGATGACCAGCATCTTGTCCTTGGTGGTGCCGAACGAGATCTCTCTCACCAAGCCGGCGCTGCCGAGCTTCTCGGGGCTGAGCTCTTCGAAGCGCGGCACGATGCGCCCGCCCGTCGCTATGGCGATCAGTTCGATTTCGGGGCCGCCCACCTTCAATGAACGGATCATTTTCACTTAAATAATAATAATGATAAAAGTGCTTCATTGGTTACCCAATTGGTCACCGACCGAAGTCCTTCATCCTGTATTACATTGAAATCTATTGTATTCCATTTCATTGATTGAATATTAAACTATAATCAAATTTATGTGAAATATATGTGAGATGATGTGAGTAAAAAAAAAGAAGGAAAGTGTTCAAGATTGATCAATTTCTTATTTTCTTGGCATTTCTGCAATGTTGGTGAAGCATTCCACCAAGGTGTTTACAGGATATTTGTGACTTGAGGACTTTGTAGGGTGTCTTTGAATGCACTGGGTTTGAATGATCTGCAGGTTACTTTCATTGTTGGAGAACTTCTGTGCTAGTTTTTCCAGCCTCTCGCTAATTGGTTGTACATTAGTGAGTTGGTAGAGGAGTTAATTTGGAGGGTTGTGAAGGGGTTTTGGGGATGTCCTATTCTCGTGATTGCTCTCAGGCTAGATCTTCCTGCTACTTCTAGATTCTTCATGAGTGGCTTTCTGGTGTTGATGTATATTGGGTGAGCATATTCGAGTATGGGGCGACATATGGCTTTGTAAATGTGAGCTGCTGTTTTTCTCTCAATTCCTCTCTTCATATATGTTTCCGAAAATGTGTTGTGATACACTTTTTTTTTCATCCATTTGTCACACCATCTCATAGTATCCTCAATTGCTTCTTGTAACTTTCTCACAGTTTTTTCAAGTGTTTTGTTGTGGCTAATTATGGCAGTGTCGTCAGCGAATTGAATTCCATAGTGAATCGTTCCTGATGGTTCGGAATGTTCTGGACAAATACGTCGTGGCAGTAGATGTTGAACAGACATGGTTATATGGGTGAGTCCCTAGCAGCAAAATTATCGGGAATCAATTCTGCTGCGTGGGAGATTGGGTGAAAAAATGTCATGAGTTGGAGTTGCTTTTGATATGATGAGAATACGAACCCTACGGCCTATCCTGCGTAGATATCGAAAAAAAATCGACACTTAGGTATTGTGGTGCGTCACTGATCGAAATATTCGCGAGTGTTATTATAATTTTCCGTCAAACAAATAAAAAAAGGATAATAATAATAATATGTAATAATAATAATAATATGCTTTATTGTCTGAAGAAGAATCTTGTTAAATGTTGAAATATAACGACATAAAAATACGAGACAATATAGTCAAAATAAACACATTAAAATACTAAAATATCACAACGCAAACGTTTCACTATAATATTCCTGCAAACTTCAATAGGGTCTATCAGGAAGGAACTTTTAGACTTTCTTCCTGAATTGACAGTCATTCAGACTTGCTGACCTTATATCAACTAGCAAGTGGTTGTACATTTTCCCACTATTATATATAGTATTTGGAATCTTTAATAAACTCTCTTGTCGGTAGAGGAAGTTTCAAACTGACATTTCTGTTGCGCGTGTTATGATGGATGGGAGTTGTAGTGAATTTTAACTTGTGTTTATTGATCAGGCAAACAGATTCCAGAATGAATAGTGCAATCACTGTCAATATTTTATTATTGGAAAATGAAATTCTGCAAGAATCTCAAGAAGTATGACATTACATAGATACCTTATCGCTCGTTTTAGTAAAGAATCCTCATTCCCTCACTGCATAACATCCAGAAGAAATCTTACCAGTAAGTAGCTTGACGTGGTTAGTTAGTTTCAGATATATTGAACGACAGAATATTGGCGTCACACCAATCTTTCACCTGTTTCAAATCAGTTGATATCATTGGATTCCTACTGTTCCATAATATAGTAGTATCATCTGTGAATAGAGTGAACTTTCCAGTTATATCAATTTTCGTGAGGTCGTTGATATACAATAAGAAAAGTACAGGTCCCAACACAGATCCCTGTGGAACACCATAATCAATATTTCTCTTTTTGGAAAGTACTGTCGTTTTGACCACTTGATTTCTTCCTGATAAATATGATTCGAACCATCTGTATGTCATTCCTCTGCATCCATACTGATGAAGCTTTCTCAGCAGTATTCCATGATCAACACATCCTCTGCATCCATACTGATGAAGCTTTCTCAGCAGTATTCCATGATCAACACAGTCGAATGCTTTTGATATGTCACAAAACACCGCCGCGGAAATCTCATCTGCATTTATTTCCGAATAATGGTAGATTAAGGACAGCGATACCGGCGAGCATGGAGTTGAGCGCGGGATGAATGCACCGAAGTTAGGTGAGGAGTCGAGGAGACTGAGAGGCAGTTGGGTGCTGACAGTTGTCCAGTGAAGTAAGGCCAATAGAAGTTGTTAACCCAAAACATCGGAAAAACGCTGTGCATTGTGAAATAAGGTTATTTCAAGGCATTAGTTGAGAAGGTCTTGAAAACAGAACTGCTGAGTAGCTGAGACATTCTACCATATCTACGAGTGAAATTGGATGAAGGCTCGTCCGGCCAAAGTCGTATACATATTATTATCCCCTTCTCAATAATACACTGTGGTAGTACCCAGGTATGTATAAACTATTTAGTACTCAATCTGAACCTAGTGATTTTGGACTGAACATTCAAGGGACGTTTGGGGAGAACTCTTATAAAAAAATAATTGTGATTCGAATTAGACAGTTGTGTTGTTCTCAACGGAACTTTCATGATACTGTATTATATGTATTTGGCTCCCTAAAGGTTACTTTATTTCTGGATCCCTAAGTATTCCCTGAGAGTATAAAGAGCAGAGCATTTCAGTATAACTTGTTTTTAGTACTAAAATGTGAGAAACATTAAATAACAAATTTTTCATCTGAAATCCAATGACTATAGTTTTAAATTCAAATAAAACTTCAAAAAAATATTTCCTATAAGTTTAATGAAATATGACGCACTATATCAGTTGATTTTACTTGTAACTAAGGTTTAATAATCAAATTTTAGGAACATTGAAAACATTGATTCGTTTTCAACCATAACATCTGATATCACATGTCTACATAGAGTGAAATGAAACTGAGTGACTTTTGCCACTAGATATAATTACATTAATTCAATAGGTACTAATAAGACCATGCGCAGCACCGTAAATTTAATGATTGAGTGTTGAAACATCATCAAATCGAAGAGGATTTTTTGCAAAAAATCATTTTTTTAGAAAATAATTTTTTAGATGAGGCACATTTTCAACACGACGGATACATAAATAAGCGAAACTTCCGGATTTGGGGTATTGAAGATCCTCGTGTGATACCCACTTAACCAATGCATCCACCACGCTCTGCTCACATGTTAAAATATATCAATCACTAATTATCAGATTGCCTGATTCTTCAGTTGTTGTGTGTTGTGTTCTCTGTTATCTGCAGTAAGTATTCAGTATGAGTAAAAAATTCGATTTTAATTATGTTAAAGGTTAAAGGTAAAGGAATAACGCAATTATCGTGAAAGTGAAACTCTTTGTTCACTAAAAGATATTCATTTCCTGAAATGTTACGAAATTCATACCCAGTATATATCTACCTAATTTTGACGTCGTCAATCAAGCTGATATGGCTGTTGTCTAGCAATACATCAACAAATCGAGCTAAATTGTCATCCTGTGGGTGAAAACGGGCGGAAACTGACACTTTACCGCCCGCTAGTGCACAGATTCAATTCTCCGAGAAAACAGAACGTTATTGATTGTAATTAAACATACAACACAAACATTTCATTTCCTGAAACACTTGATGTTTGTATACACCATAACATTTTTTACTACCAAGGTGTATACTATATTTGTTTCATGATTAGTAATTGATTTATAATTAGTTTTCCTCTCGCGAACAGCCGCATTTACGCTGAATTTGGAACCACTTGAATTCATGCATTTGGATATCACCTTACAAATGTAAATTAATGGTGGATTCTAGAGCTAATGGATAAAACTAGAAATTAAGGTATTAATATACGTACCCATCTAACTGCCGGCAATTCTTGTTGTAGTAATAAATGATTTGCCTCATCATCAAAGCCCCACTGACAAATAGCTAAAGTAGCCCCAGCATTTTTCACTAATCCAACCTGAAAATGAACATCAAATTAATTTATATTGTCAAAATCAAGAAAGCTATAGCCAGATAAAACCAATTATATAATAATATGCTGCATTAATTTAAAACTACTAACAATTTCCTTGAATTTTTCTGCTTCATATTCCCTCAATTCCTTGTATGCTTCTACACTGTCAACGTCTAACTTGTGCTTCGTTTTGGGTTTTGGTGGTTCAAACGGGCAGGTGAGGATTGCCAACTTAACATCTTTCAGTACTTTGGGCATTTGTGGATGGGACATCGTTTTATCTATTACTACTCCTCTAACTAGACAGCTGTCTTCTAGTTTTCCACCAACCTAGAAAACCATAAGATAACATACACTCATCATTATCATCATAAAATCATTATTTTTCTTGTGTTTTTCAGAACGTACCTTTCCTTCAACTTTGATCAACTCGAAATTGACATCCTTAGTTTCCAAATCGGCAACAGCCAGAACAGCATCAACTGCGATTTCCGCCATCTGTTTGTGACACTTGTTAATAATCTTTGAGCCCAAGGTAGTCATTGCTACCTACAAAAAAATCTGGATAAAAAATAGGTAGGAGAATCAACAATAAATTCTTAGCATATCGCCGGCGACAATAGTGGCACATCTCAGAAAAATATAAAACACGTTAAAACACGTGAAACAATTCGAAATTTGATGAATTATCATCCATCAATACTGGTATAAAATTGGGTCAGATAGTCTTTTTGAAATGGCACTTGTGCCACTACAGGCTACCACGTGCTGAGCCCCATAAGTTGCATCAATGGCATATTTTCAGTGTATCGTTGATTCTGCTTTGTAATGTTTGGGTAATAGTGACACATTTAAGCAGTAGCAACGATTTGGTTCAGCATTAGTGGCACATTTTGAGCTATTACACTGTTACTTTAGTCAAATGTGCCAGTATGGTAGATACATTTAGTTTATATAGTTCATTTGTTATGGTGTTTTCCAATAAAGTTTATTTATATCTGGTACATTTTCATTATATTTCAAAATAACTTGGAAGCATTTATTGAACTTTTCATGAATTTCCATTGAACTGGTTTCAACAATGGCACATCTTACAAACAGCACCTTTTTTTGAAACAAAAAATAACTCAATAATCCCCAATGATTAGGAATATGATAACCCACCAATTACCACAGTCAAGTTAATAAATAATATTCAAATGCCATCACAACACTCAAAAATGAAATAGCTTAACTTCAGCTCTGTGAAAAATCAAGGATGCCAAAACCCTTGCGTCAATGATACTTTAATGAGATGTTCTTTATTGTCAACAGACATTGGGAAAATAATACCTTAATGAGAGGTTCTTTATTGTCAACAGACATTGGGAAAAGTTCTGCAATCTTTTCCAAATGGGCTACGGCAGTTTGACAGGCCAATTCAAATCCGTCCGCTATTCTGATGGGATGAATACCACGATCCAATAAAGCGCCTGCTTGTTCAAGCAGAGCTCCAGCCAAGACTACAACACCAGTGGTACCATCACCTAGAAAAATGGAGACGGTTAAGTGAAAGTTACAATAGTGCACAGAGGATTCACCATAAATGTCCCCCCACCTCTAACTCAGATATTTTTGACCCGATTTCAAAATGTTGAGAACAATTTGAAATGATTTTTCATACATTTTTTCTCAGCTACATCAGAAAATATAGGGTGCTCGGAACAAACGATCCACAGGGTAATCTTTGGTAGAAGTCCAAGTAGAGTGTATTCAAAGGAAGGAATGCTCGAATTCATTTCCAGTCAATTTTTTTTTCGGTATATGAAATTTCGATAAGATGAATTGTATGTGCTCTCAGGGCACGGGACATTACCGAAATTGGAACTTGCTGGAGCACTTCTGTTAGCTGAATTAGTGAATAGAGTAATAAAGGATTTGAATCTGAATATAACAGATATATATTTATGGTGCGACTCCACTATCGTTTTGGAGTGGTTGTCCGTATCGCCAGGTCAGTGGAAAACTTTTGTTTGTAACAGGGTTGCCGAAATTCAACGCTCAACAGAAGTAACTCAATGGAGACATGTGAAGTCAGAAGATAACCCAGCGGATGTAATTTCCCGTGGCACTACACCAAAAAAATTGATAAATTGCGATTTATGGTTGAACGGCCCCTCATGCAATCGCTCAACAACTGGAGCAGTCCTGGAAGTGGTTCGCAACATTGTTGAGTCTCGAAAGAGGCGAACATACTGCTGTCACAATGTGGGACTTGAGTAAGGCTTTTGATTGCGTCAATCACGACTTGCTGGTAGAAAAGCTCAATTTCTATGGGATCCGTGGCACTGCATCAGACCAGACCTTCTTAAGTCTTACCTGACCCAACGAAAACAAACTGTATGTATAGGTAATTCATGCTCGGATGTTAGATCTATAGAACACGGAGTTCCTCAGGGCTCTATTCTCGGTCCCATTCTGTTCGTAATATACAAAAACGATATCTTTAACTATCTATTACCTAACATCTGTGTATGCTATGCAGATGACACAACAATGTTGCGGGCCAACACTAGCGCTGAAGAACTCGAGCAAACTATTAAAAGAGTTGAAGATATAGCAGAGGAATGGTTTTCTGCGAACATGCTAAAACTCAACAAAGATAAAGCACAAAAAATCCTGTTTTCAACCAACTCCAATTTGACATCAAATCACCACACAAAACTCCTAGGCATAGTTCTCGATGACGGCCTGAGGTGGGAAAATCACAAAGATCAGCTTTGCAAAAAACTCGCTACACAACTCTACTTGCTTCGTCAAATGAAAAAGGTGTTGACCTTGGAAGTATTAATCATATCCTATCACAGCCTATTCCAGTCACATTTATCATATGGAATCCTACTATGGGGTAATTCAACTCACTCAATTAGAGCTTTCCGTATGCAGAAAAAAGCACTTCGTACTCTAGCTGGGGCAACATATGATGAACACTGCAAACCACTTTTTAAACATTTCAAACTACTCATTTTAAATATCTCGACACATTTCCGCAATAACATGACTCATTCGCGACCCATGCAAGCTTCCATAACTATCCAACAAGAAAGGCAGGAGACCTTAGACCGCCAAGGCTCAAACTAACATCTACTCGCAACACCTTAGATGTTAAAATATACAATAAACTCCCACCACACATCAAAAATATGAATATCTTTTGTTTTAAAAACTCAATAAAGAAATTTCTTCTTGAAAAATCTTTTTACTCAGTTCAGGAATACATGGAGACTCCATTCATCTAGACATCTGAACTTTTGTTATATGACCATTGTCGGTCTTGAATATGTAATGTCCAATGTACCTACTATGTCATTACATGTATTTTTATTTTTATTGTATTGTACTTACACACTGATATATCTATTAATTATTGCTACTTTTCATATTAGGTTTATACTAGTTTTATATTCTTATGGAGTTTTATTTTTATTGTATTGTACTTATACACTGATATATCTATCAATTGCTATTTCTCATATTAGGTGTAGAATAGTTTAACACTCTTATAGAGCTTATTTTATTTCATATCGCTTTCAATACACCCTATTACCTGTATCTCATTTTGACTTGCTACAAATGTATTTATACATAACGCGGTTAATAAAATTTTATTATATTCTATTCTATTCTATTCATGGTGAAGTCAAGCGCCAAACTCGTGGCCAGTATATGAAAGACAAAAATTTACCATCATACCTGAACATAAAGTTGCAAAGCTAAAATCATTTATATTAATAACCGAAACCGATTCTTCTTTTGATAAATACTCTTGTCCCAACAAATTGAAAAGGGTTATTGCGTATTGTTTGAGATTCAAAAATAATTCGCCCAGATTAGTAAATCGACGAGTTGGGACGTTAGCATAATATTATGTATGATGAAATCACTGAAGCTTTTCAGGTATTATTGAGAATAACGCAGTCACAAGAATTTCCTGAAGATCTTGCTCGGCTTCAAAACGGAAGGAACTTATCTAAATGTAGCAAATTATCTACATTCAATCCATTTCTAAACGAGCATAATATCATTCAAGTAGGTGGTAGAAGTAGAATAACGAACGCGAAGGTTGATCATAAACATCCGATAGTTCTTTCAAAGAATCACAAATTGACAAAACTTATAATACAAAACGAACATTGAAAAATTGTCCATTCAGGTCCTCAGCCTACTTTGTTCAGTTTGCGTTTGCAATTTTGGCCACTCAAGGGACGTAACATAATTAGAAAGATTGTACACGACTGTATTGTTTGCTTTAGATTTATACCACGCCTACTAAAACAGAAAATGGGAAATTTACCATCTCATCGTTTGGAGCCAGTTCGGCAGTTCGGCCATATTACAATAGAAGTCTAGATTATGCAGGTCCATTTTATAACAAAGATGGTGAAACACGATCCCTTAAAATGGTAAAGTGTTACGTCTGTATTTTTGTGTGGTCTTGTAACAAAGGTAGTGAATTTGAAAATTTCGAGTGATTTAACAACTCAATCATTTTTTAATACATTAAAAAGATTTATTTTTGGCAGAGGAATTTCCAAAAATCTTTATTATGATAACGACACAAATTTCCGTGGTGCCTGTAACGAATTGAAGCAATATAAACTGGCATTTTATACCTTCAGGTCCCCTCATATGGATGGGATATGGGAGGCGGCCGTAAAATCCGCAACATAATTCAAAAAGAATTATTGGAAATGCTCATTTAACGTATGAAAAGTTGACCACAGTATTCATTCAGATAGAGGCTATTTTGAAGTCAAGGCCATTGAATCCTCTATCAGACGATCCTTCCGACCATATTCCTTTAACCCCAAGCCATTTCCTGATAGGAGACGTTCTAACTTCTGTCCCGCAGCTGCACATGAAGGAAGTGTCAACAAACAGAATTGATCATTACCATCGGCTTCAACAATTGTGTCAACACTTCTGGGCTCGCTGGAACTCAGAAAATCTGTCATCTCTTCAGCAACGATATAAGTGGAAGTCCCAGGTCCACGAATTGAAGGTCGGCGACATGGTTCTACTGAAGAATGAAAATTCTCCACCCATGAGCTAGCCATTGGGAAGAGTTGCGCAACTTCATCCAGGCAGCGACGAATTGGTGCGAGTTGCCAGCGTTAAAACCGTGAACGGTTTGGTGAGACGTGCAATTAATAAATTGTGTAAACTACCTATAGGAGCCATTGAAGACTGATGATATCGAGACTGAATGTTCTGCTTATTTGATACATGTTCTATATATAATGATATATGATATGTACATTCAGATATATTTTGTGTTTTGGAAGTGCAGTCTCAGAGGCTGTATGACACCTGTTAAATTTGATGACAAATATGATAACAAAAATGATAACAAAAATATTTTCTATTTGCCATACAGTATAAATATTTATAATATCAAAATATTTAGAACCAGTCCTATATTTTTACAAGAATGTTTGCAAATCTGCGCAAAATCAGCACCTTTATGACACATAAAAAATATTTTCCTCATCATTTTTGTTAACATTTTTGTCATCAAATTTAACAGGTGTCATACAGCCTATTATATGATTCCAAGGGAGGCAAAATGTTCGAGCCATTTTTCATGATTTATGACCATCGGACTTTGGGAACTATTTGTATACCAAAAGGGGATGACTACCTGCTTCATCCTTTCTGTGTTAGAGTATGAAAGCAGTTCGAATTTAGTCGTCATTGAGACACGTTCTATTTTTCGTTCGTTCATGTTGAATTATTAGGTAATAAAATACCAAATTAATCAATATTATTGAGTTCAAGGTTCAAGAAAGAGTATTTTGAGTAGAGTCTGTAGTTTAATCGAGCAAGTGGATGTTCTCCAGATCTTTTGGGAATTTATTCCATAGTCTCTTGCATAAATAAGCTGCCGCACAGAGGAAACAAACATACTTAGGCGTCTCAAAAATGCCTTAGTTATTTTTTAATTTAAATTTTTCATCAGGTATTGCGGGCTCTGCCATGAATTCTGCTATCAAATGAAGGATGTGTGTAGAAGAGTAGATAATATAGGATAATAGACCAACACACACTGAGCACTTACATTTTATTCTTTTTCTACTTCTAGATATCTTGGAAAATTACTGGATAGGGATTAACTTCAGGGCCTCAACGGTATCGGGTGTGACAGCGTTAAGATTTAAATCTTGGTCCCTTAATCATTTTTGGCAGAAACAAAGGATTATCCCTTCATGAATCTGTACTACAATACCTGTTTGTTCATATAACTGTATGTACATAGGAATATGTGAATTATTTCATTTTATTTTTGTATTTGCTAATGTTCAGTGTGTTTTAACGTTTTGAGTTTTGACGTCAGCAACATGCTCCTGAATTATTCACACGTACTTAAGAAACACCCTGTATATTTTCGTAGATTTTTTACTTTTAAAAATTTTATGGTATCGAGATTCCCACTGAGAGAATATTTGTATGAGCAAATATCAAATATTAGTGCATGGATAATTTCAAGAAGTGATTACAATCCCAGTCTAACTTTGATTTCTGTGAATTTCTTACACAAGTGTTCAATATGAAACGACCAGGAAGACCTTTGCAAATCCGCTCACATCAATGGCAGAATATTTCAAAAATAATTATTCTGGAATTATTAATCAAATTAAACATGTCACAGTATAATTTTTTCCCGAAATTTCAAGAAAGGGCCCTTGTGGAGTCAATTCTTGTCCGACAAAATATTGTGAGATATAAGTACACATCAAGCACCATCAGAGGAACAGATTTCTGTAAAAAAAACTCCCATTCACATGTATTTTGAAAGTTATAATTTTTGTTCGCCATTTCAAAAATAGGTGGCCTGTAAAGTTAATTCTTGCCCAACAAAATTTTGTGAGATATACTTTGTTAGTTAGTCAGCAGGGTTAATGACTTTGAATTTCTGCCAGAAACCTGGAAAATATACCATGTGTTTTTCAACAATGTACCAGTACTTCACATAAAATTGATATCAAAGCTTTTGTTGACATGTAAAAAGATCACAGCATACCAAATAAGTTTATTGTCCTCTATGGTTTAGGGCAGTTTTAAAATAGCAAAGAATTATAATTTCACCAGAACTGTCACTAATAGGGAAAAAATAAACCATCCTCTGGGCTTACTAATAGTCTATAGACCTTAGTATTGGCATCCTATGTATGTCAATAGCTGTGTCACTCTGTGTTGGCTAGTCACATTCTCTCTACACTGAGAGTCCAATGAAATACCATTGACATCCATGTTTTTTATGTGTGAAAGTAGCCATGTTTTTTCTGTGTGAAGGTAGCCATGTTTTTTTCTGTGTGGAGGCAGCCTCGTTTGTTTCTTCTGTGGAGACACAATCATTTTTGACACACCATGTATATCTGTTGAAGGTTTTGCAGCTTTTGTATTGGTCATCATGTTTTTTCTGTGTGTATTAAAGACTTTTTGTGTTAGCTGTGGTTTTTTCTGTACCATTAATGACTGAGATTATGATTTTTGCAAATAGCAATCATATTTGTAGAAAGTTTGTTCATCAGCATTTAAATTATTATAAGTTGCTCTACCAATAGATACAGAAGTCAAATTGATTAATCCATGATCAATTTACTCTGTTTCTCAGCAAGAATTATTCAGCATAAATGTTAACAAAGTATGTACCCTTGTGAGTTCCTATGTCCCTGTACTAACAATTCATTTCCTCATTTCTTCTTGAAATAGTAATCATGACATTTTCAAAATGAAGACTTGAGTAAACTAATAATTTCAATTGATAATAAATTGACAGTTTCAGAACCCTTTATCCTGTAGCTCAAGCTCATTTCATTTGAATTCATAATAGCTTTCACATCTAAGTGTGGATTTATGCAGCATCAATCTACAATTATCAATTAGTAAGGAGTAGCTATAATGTTACCATTTATGCAAACCAAATTAACAATAAAAAATATGCAGGTGCAAAAGTCCATTCCAAGCCATTCAAGATAATCATAGAACATTTTTTCATGATATTTTAGACACATTTTTGGGATATTGCTATCACAAGTGGGGCCAAGAATAAAAAATAATAGGAATAATGAAAATAGAAAGAAACAAAACCAGGATATATTTTGAGGTTAGTTTCCATCATAGGATGGACCAATCCTTGGTCATCTACAAGGTCATCTGCCCACTAGTTGGATACAATAAGAAAACCTGGTTCAATTAATACAAAAAGTTTAAAGTTGACCAACCTTCTACTTGTAATTCAATAAATGGTTAATTATCTACATGAACACAATGATTGAAAATAGCAAGTTCAACTCATAATTTATAATTGTAAATTGATAATAGTTATTTGATAATTGTTAATTAATGCAGCATAAATCCACACTATGATGGAATATTGCTACACCCTAATATCTTCATTAATGAAACAATTACTTGGAACTTTCTGTGTATGATTATATGGACACAAAATATATCTCACTTCAGTACCCATCATAGGCATTTAGAGAATTCTAGTCTCTGAATAGAGAAAATTGAAGACACTTTTTATATCAAATTACTTTCTTACATGTCCAATATAGTGAACAATATATGAAATATATCAAATTAGGACATACCAACCATGAACTTAAGTTATTTGTAGATAATGGCTACATAAGCTAAGACAAAAAAGGGTGAAGAGTTCTTGAACATAAGCCATAAGCAAAAGGGTATTAGGTATTAGGAAGACATTTTGCTGAACACATGGAATTATGAAAGAAAAGCCTGTAGGCATCAATTTTTCTAAGCTTAACAATCCCCTTATTGAGACAGGACAAATCACACAAACATAACTTGTTTGTGAATATTCTTGGAATGAACAGAACTGATACAGGTAGGAATTGAAATATTGTCCTATTGTCCACATTCTTTCATAATACATGGACTCAGCTGAGGATATATCAGAGGGCTAATTAAACTGGCCAAACTTGCCAATTTCATCATCTTGTGACTGTGACAACTGCACCAACAGTTTAGCAACTTCATGTTCAACATCCATCATTTTCAAAATAGTAGCACCATCATTTGTTACTGTCACTTCACCATCTGGAGAGACCATCATTTTGTCCAAACCTTTGGGCCCCAAAGATGTACTGATTGTATGGGCAATTTGCCGTGCGGCAAGTATATGAGACTGAAATAGTAGGACATTGTCATAAATAAATATCTCATGATCTCTCAGATATCAAAATATAACCTCACCTTGAGTGCATCGACTCCGGTCAATCTTTTCTGATTCTCTTGATCCCTGAGAATAATAAAAGGACGCCCATATTCATCGAAGGCGATACTTCCCGGGAAGGAAGTCATCTTTGATTAAATGAAATATCAGATAGAAAAAAGGATGATTAAGGATATTAAATCAAAATTAACAATTAAAAATATACCATTTGTTTTCACTTTTGACACTTTTGACAGTGACAGTTGAATATTGAAATTTGAGCTGACGAGTGACAGGTGACTTGACACTTGACGAATGACACAGTGGAAGACGGCTATATTCCGAATTCAACTGACAAAACGAATCTGCTGATTCATCATTCCGAAATCAAAAAATATTCAAAAAATTCACTGAAGGGGCTGTTCGTTTTTCGTTTTTCGTCCCCATAGTTGTCTATGTTCATGACATGATGTAAACATGTAAACAGAGAAAGTCATAAAAAAATGAAGTTCAGCAGGTAGAGGAAGCATAAACAGACAGGCCTATTGTAACAGATACAGATACTTGAGTCACTGGATGGTATTAGTTAGGGTCCCTTGATGGAAATTGACGTTAAAGTCATCTTAACAGGGTACGGACAGATCCTCGTCTCCTCTCACTCTAAAGTGTTTGTGAAACAGTTATATAGTTCCATCCTTATTCAATTCTAGGGAAAAACACTAGATTTTTGACATTCGTTGTTTTTAAGGTTATATTGAGGTCACTGGCGTATCATACGTAATTTCCATATGGAATTCCTGATTCAACTATACTAAGGTATAGATGTACAATCCTCCAGTTTTAGAGTTTACTACTCCAGCATAATCTTTGCGAGGTAGGGAACATATAAATTGTACTGAAAGCTTAATATATTTCACTAAGAGAGACTGTTCTTAACTGTATACTAGGATTGACTGAATTGGCTGAATGAATTCTGATTTCAAGCTGAGCAGAAGTTTATCTATCAGCTTAATGAGCTGAACCTTATGATTGAGAAATGATGGAAACCGAAACTACTGTACTTATTCATGTGTGCTCAATATATTTTTGGAAATCCAGCTCGGTGAGGAATTTATGGAGTGACTAATATCACGTATATCATGTATAAAACTTTGTCTAGGACAAAAAGTATATAGGCTGATAAAAAGTAATACGTAAAATATGCAGGAAAATAAAGAATAGAATATACTTTACCCCCATGTTATACATATGATTTTTCCGTCCCCCTCAAATTAAAAGTCATTTTCGAACAATTGATTGATAAAAGTAACAAGGATGTAGGTATACGCAGTATAACTTATAGTCACGTTATTTCCACTCTTGCACATCTTACATATTTTCTATTTGTGGTAGAGTAATAATCATATAAACTAATGTCTTTCGCCATATCAAATCCGCCAACTTGAATTTTCCAATTTTGACGAAACGATCATTATCTCCTACCCCGGAAACCCCCAGATACCAATTTTGAATAGAATCGAATCTCCATTACAAAACTCGTCCACCATAATGGATCCGCCATCATGAAAATCCCAATTTTGACGAATTAATTATAATCTCCGACCCCATTGACAAAAAATCATAAAGTTCGACCCCGAAAACCCCCAGATACCAATCTTAAATAGAATCAGATCATAATTAGAAATTTCTTTCGCCATACGGGCTGATCCACGGTGGCAGCACTGAGAATATTTCAGGTCGATAGAACACAACTAATTATTCAAGGCACCAACTTTTCAGAATAATCCTGAGTTGCATTTTCCAGAAACGTCTAATGTGCCATCCACCGTGAATCAGCCTGTATATTGGATTGGTCATCTTGAATTTTCCAAGTTTGACGAAACAATCATCATCTCCAACCCCGGAAAACCCCAGATATCTTCCAATTTTTAATAGAATCGGATCATAATTACAAAACTCGTTCGCCATATGATCTTCAACAAGTAAACACCCTGTACATACCTATTATTGAAATTTGTAGCGCCCGTGGATGTGACGTGACAGCAATGTCAGGGATGCCAGTAGACAAAACTAAAGTCTCTACATCATTAAAAAAGAATGCAGCTATGATCTGTCCGTACCCTGTTAGGATGACTTTAACGTCAATTTCCATCAAGGGACCCTAGTATTAGTTTGATAAGAGTTCGGACACAGAAATGACAACGGTTAGGGTTTTTGAATGTTCAGATTTATAAAGTTACACACCTTGCATTGTGACAAGATCACCATAGTCGTCCCGCGCTTTTTCATTCAATTTTTTTTTTAATTTGACAATTCATTTTATAAACGTCAGAATTGAAATAAAATTTCATAATTATTATACTTTCGAGATGAAAGCAGCTATGGAAATCACTTGCTGAATAATAAATTGTGGCAATTTTGAAACAAATGGATATCATTTATTCGATTTTCCAAATCAAATATCAAGCATTCGCTTATGGAAGGAAGATATGAAACGGCCTGGGTGGAAAATCAATTTGAAGTCGAGCAAAATTTGTGAGGTACTCATTGAAATTCACTTCTTATTACAGCAGCTGATTAAAATGAATTTATATTTTAGGCCCATTTTCAAACAGAAGATTTTAAAATCTGTTTGAGAGAATCTGGCTGTTCCGTAATATATTCGAACGGACATTGTCACTGTTGAAAGTGATGATTATCGATTTCCACACATGTATATTTCGAGTCATTTGTCCAATTTGTCCCAATTTTATCTGCTCATGATTGTCAGTATCTTTCACTTCTGCCTTCTGCCCGTAACTCCCAAAACCAGATGGGGAAGAGCTACACTATCTCAGCTACACTGGTGTGGAAATTGTGGAATGCACTTTTTGTACAGTGAAAAATTGGTGAAAACTACACGAAGTGTAAGTAAGTGCTACACTTTTCATGTAAATGAAAGGACCTACCATGTTTTTTCTTGTCTTGTCACTCGTGTCAGTTTGCCAGTGTCAAATACTGTCAATAATCAACAATAAACAGCTGATGCTGATTTGAGTGATTTGTGTGTGTTTTTCTCAGACGAATGTGTTTTTAATTTCCTTCAAAACTAGTGGTATTTTTCATTTCCCGATGTGACAAATCGTCCTGGTAATGAATACACTATAATTTTGTATCACCAAGTTGCACCTAATCCCTACCGAAATGAATCGTCCCCAAAATTATGGCTCAATCTCATCACCAGCAGTAGGTTTCAGTGGGAACATCAATCCGGAATTCAACAGTTATTGTGATAGTGTTGTCACTAATATCTACACGATAAATTCTAGTCTCAAAACACTGGAAAACGCATTGAAAGTTATTGGCACAAAGAAAGATAATCAAGGAGTCCGAAACCAGGTGTAAGTTGAGGCTTTAATCATGAAGTAAATTTGATAATTTAGTTTTACCAACAAGTAGTTGATGAACACATACCATGTAACAGGGGTCTTTATCTTCATCTATAGGCATGTCACTCAACTCAGCACAAACCAGATAGCTTCAGTTACTACAAAAGACATCAATAAACTGAAAATTGTAGTTGCAAAAGGTGAAAAACAGAAGCAACTACAAGTTGAGAAGCTTGAGGGTAACTTCAAAGAGGCCATTAATAGATATTACACATTACAAAAGGTGAGAATAAAGGACTCTCGAAAGGACTAGACTGAGACTGGTCTGATTATAACATGATAATAATCAATTCAATAATTACAGTGACACCATACAGTCATTCATTAAGAGTCACTGTGATAATTATATAGAGAACCAAACTGAACAACACTTTGATGATTTTATTGTGAAACAAATTCTATGGTCACTGTCACTCCAAGTATCACTCCTTGTATTTTTTGTTGTTTTACTTTTTATGAGTCTCATTAGTGTAATTCACCAATATGACTTGTTTAGTATATAAATAGGTATGAATTCTGTAGGGCAGGAGGTTGAACATGGAAATACATCAATTTTACTATAGAGCTTTTTAATCTATAATAAGGAGAAGCTGTTTGCACAGCACACAGTGAGATAGTTCTATACCTACCAAGTGTTTTAAAAAGCTCTAAATGATTAGTAGTGATAGGTCAGTCATCCATAAGTGTTTTTTTCAATTGAATGAATCAGATCATAAATATATTGTGTCTTTCATAAAGTTGGCATTATATGGGAAAAACTTAAATTGACAATTTATTTTGGAATTCAACTTGGGCATCGAGTTTTGCTTTAAAAAATATGAAAAATGGCCTACTGGGTTGTGGTCTCCTGACTTTTGCTACATATCAGAAGTTACAAATTACAAGTTCACTATACACTGTTCAACCACTAACCAAACAAATTTTTCACACCTCAACTTGTGTGCTATCACATCTTCAGAAGAAGATTTAAACTAAATCAATCATGAAAGACAATAACCCCCATGGTAATGATAGGTCCATTATCCTTATTACTTGCTCTATTATGATTTATCTAACCTACCATATTTCAAATGGGCTAAGTGTTCTTTGAACCTTGTTATTATGGGATGACCGGTTTGGCCTATATAGGTTTTATCACAATAATTACAACTACTTTCCTATATTCCTGATTTTTCAAAAGTGTCCACCTTATCTTTTGGATTTTCTAATAAATTGCTTAACTTTGACCCAGACTATTAAATGCTTTCAAAACCTAAGTCTTTGAAAACCTAATCAAGTCCTTTTGTGTACTTGGAATTGAAGGGAATTGGGATTTTTCTTGGATTATTTTCATCTTCTTCGAAGGTTGTAGAATTCCTAAGTATCAACCTAAATTTACGTCTACATATTAATTTATCTACTATTTTGATATCATAACCATTGACGCCAGCAACTTTATAAACAACACTCCTTTCAACATTGATTCTTTATGTGCTCAGATGAAATGAGGCCCTTTTCTGTTGAAATCAGTGATTGGAGTCATTATGTATCTAAGTGTGTTAGTTTCTTTTCTAAAAACATCAAATTCTAAATTGTATTTGCCATTTTTGATCACCAGGACATTTAAGAATGGTAATTGACCATTATTTTCACATTCACAAGTGAATTTTATTGAGATGCAATTATTCAATTGTGAAATAAATGTAAGATACATCTGTGATTTTTGTATAAAAAATGGCAAAAATATCGTCGATACATATCTAATCCAAACCCTAGGGAAATACTCGAATTTTTCTTTTGCATTCATTTCCAACCGATTCATGAACAGTTCAGTGAAGAAAGGTGATAAACAAATACCCATGGCTGTGCCTTCATGTTGCTGGAAAAATTGTTGTCTGTATTGACAAATATTTCAGCTCATGCAGAGGTTTGTGAGATTGACAAATTCTTTGATATTATCCGGATCAAGTAATTCCCTTAAATATTCCAAAGTTGTTGGTATGGGTACACTTGGAAAAAGTGATGAAACATAAAATGATATTAGGATTTCACCTTTGGTCAGATTCAAACCTTCAACCTTTGCCAAGAATTCAGGCGAATTTGACACAGAATGATTGTTGTAAGGATTATTTGAAGTTTTGAAAACTTCGACCAACCAGTTTGAAATATTGTAAGATTTGTAAGTAGAAGACCCAATTACCGTTACAATTGGTCTCATTTTCTTTCCGGGTTTGTGTATTTTTGGTAAACAATATAAACTTTTATACAGGGCTTTCATTTCAAAACTTACCACCCAGCATATCTTTTGATTTGCGAAGATTACAGTTTTCGAAAAAAACAGGTTGATTTAGATATCAAGGGGGAAGTAAAATGCCAGTATCAATTGAATTCTATGTTCAGCCCCTTCACCCCCAGACACCCCTACTTTGAAATCTCAAATGGCACCCCTTACTTCGGAATACATGAAATTGAAGGTCTATCAATAAAGAAATCGACCAGGTGAAAAATAATGTATTTTGCATACAGGGTGGGTCATGAGGAACTGAACATACTCCTACCACGAACAGATGCCCCTGAGGGAAATACCGCATGGCCATCCACAATATTTCCTCCTCTTCTACAATAATATACAGTGTGATCCATAGGATTGGGCAAAAAATTATATTTTCGTCATAACTTTTCAACAGCTTCTTTGATTCATTTCATTTTTCCATGAAACATTATGCACTCCAACACCAATAGATTAACACTAACGTATACAGAATTGAAAAAAATCTAGGACCGGTACTTGTGAAATGTTGTCAGCTATCAAAGAGTTCACTCTGTATATATGGTTTCAGTAAACAATTACATCTTTTCTGTCAATCAGAACAAAATGTGTTGGTGCTTTATCCAGCTGAGGATGGTATACCCTGCTAGTTCCTTTCGATACCAACTAGAAGGATTTATTTTGACGAATCGTGTCTATGCAGAAATGCAATTATTCAGAGTGGTATTCAAAGCAATTGCACAAAATGTGCTTCATTATTCTCTAGACAATAATACAGCCTATTTTCGAATTCTTCACGAACTTTTGAAACGTTTTCCGATTGATTTGTGTGCATTCGCTCAATCCTATAAATCACCCTGTTCATTATTGTAGAAGAGGAGGAAAAACTCCAGATGGCTATTCGATATTCCCCTCAGGGGCCTCCGTTCGTGGTAGGAGTATGTACAGTACCTCATGACTCACCCTGTATGCGAAATAAATATTTTTTCACCTGATTGATTCAATCATTGATATACCTTCGATTTTATGTATCTCAAAGTAGGGGGTGCCATTTGAGATTTCAAAGTAGGGGTGTGTGGGGGTGAAGGTTATGAACATAGCATCCAATTGATACTGTTATTTTACTTCCCCCTCGATATCTTAATCGACCTGTTTTTTCCGAAAATTGTAATCTTCGCAGATCAGAAGATATCGCAGGGTGGTAAGTTTTGAAATGAAAGTCCTGTATATAATCTCATCATTTGATTAAATATCAACATTTCGAAAATCTTGGACAATACCGGAAGCCTATTAATAGGTCTCAAATCAGACAGTTGTTTAGGGTTTGAAACTTTTGGAAACGGCAAAACAAGTTATTAAAATATTTAAGTTTAGAATAGAATAGAAATTATTGATCTCCGAATATCCAATAATGACATAAGACAGGTCAAAAAAATCGAAAAGTCTAGCCGAAACTAGAGCATTTACCTTAAAATATCAAAATTGGCCAATAATATATAGGTCAATAAATACAATATACAATAACATAATACAAAACTAGAGACTAACAGGTAGGTACATCAAAAATCCAGATCAACGTATATATAGCAGTTTGGACATAATTCAACGATTATTTTCAAAATAACATTCTCAACCGAGAATGAACACATGTCAATGAGATAATTTTTATTTTCCTCTTTGAATTAATGCACCAAGACAATATCTTTGAAACGTTGTTGGAGACTTTTGTATAGTTTAATTCCCATTACTCTAGGTGATTTCTTGCAGATTTCTATTCCCTGGTAAGGTATGGAAAAGTCTGATTTATTCTTTTCTGTGACATAAAAATACTTTTAGCATGAGGAGAGCTCCCCCAAATACCAATCCCATAACTGATCCTAGACTGTATTTATAAAGTAAAGTGAACGAATCTGATTTATATTGAGTGTTTTTCTTAAATTTCTAATTTAAAAGCATTTGGAGTTTAACATCTTGGATAGATTTAAACAGTGTGCTTTGAAGGACAAATCTGAATCAAATCTAAATCAAATAATACACCTTGTTATGTTTGAGTTGTTAACCAATATATCAAAGTTAGGGATACAAGTTTTTTGGCGAGGATGGAATGATACAAAATTCGTTTTAGTTGTATTAAACAACAAGTGGGGTACGTAGTTTTTGAAAGGTATCAGATTAGTATAAAGGTCAGATAATTCATACGACGTTAAAAAAGCAGATAATATTTTATCATTGCTCATGTAAGATGGAAGTAGAGGCCATGGCACCATATCATGAGCATATTTTTATATTGAAACTATCATTGGGCACCAATGATGTGTATACGACGCTATGAAAGTTCAGAGAACTGGAGATTTTTCGTACAAACTACGTACTTAGCCCGTATCTAGTTTATTGGCAAAAATAAAGACAGTAAAGTGAGCTAGGTACGTAGTTTATGGAAAAAAAAATCAATTCAGTCGAGTGTGCTTTTTTTACTTTCTTTGTTTCTTGTTTCGTTTTCTATTGGCAAGTGATTATCTAGGAACTTGTAAATTTTTTAGTTTTTCCATCGTATCTCCTGAACTATTGAATTCAGAGAAAAATGTTATAGAGATTTTTTGTAGATTTTATCAAAAGGAATAATTTTGGTTCTATAACATTTTCAGATATTTCCAGTTGTTTTCGAGATATTTGGAATTATCTGAGAATAAAATTTTCAACACTTTTGTTCCATCTTCCAATCAACAAAATGAAAAAATATTTCATGGTTCAGTGGAAGTCGATGAGCTTCATCTATCGATAATCTATTTTTTTCAATATATCTTCATAGTACCCTATGGGTCGTTAAAATTTTTTTTTTCATATTTTTCACTTTATTTCCTGTACTATTGGTTTTACAAAAAAAAAATATGGGAAATAATTTGTAGGAAATGTCCCAGTGGATAACTTTGCACTCTTGATAATTTTCGATTTTTCCATTTGTTTTCGATATATATTGAATTGAAAGGATTTCAAATTTTGATGTTTTGATTTTCATTTGTTTTTCCATTTTCCGATGGATGCACGAAAAATTGGTCGAATAATAATTTGTTGCGTCATCAAAGAGGTATACGGTGCATTTTTCAAATTCGGATTTAGTCTATTGGTTCAGGAGATATGTCGTTTTAAAGTGAACCGTGTTTTTCGGAAAATCTCCTTGAAAAACCCACTTGGAATTTCCCGACCCTGCTCAATTTCAATAGGCTTCGTCTCTCCGTGATAGAGTTTTTTTTCACAGAAAATGAAATCGATCGGACCACTTTTGCGATTTGTAGAGTGGTTACAAGAAACTTCCGGTGAAAAATCGAAAAAACCCGGAAAAACTACCTTAGAGTTTTCCGATTTCCTTTATATTTTAATGACATAATATTGTTTCGAGTACAATAAGATGGCAAAATTTCAAGGCGATATGTCAAAGGGTTCCGAAGATATATCGATTTAGGATTAACACAGAGTACAGACAGACAGACAGACAGACCACACACAAAAACCAAAGTTGCTCAAAATTCGATGGGGATCATTTTCTCCAAAGTAACTATACCTCTATCTCGCTTAGTTTCCGAGATAGCATTTTTGACAAGGCCGTAGTATACTCCACTATGTATAGCGTCGTATAACAAGTGAGGTACCTAGTTTTTGAAAGATGTAGTTTTCATTAGGTATTAGATTTAAGTATAGAGGTCAGATAATTTATACGACGCTATAAAAGCAGATGATATTTTATCATTGCCCATGTAAGATGGAAGTTGAGGCCATGGCACCATATCATGAGCATATTTTTATATTGAAACTATCATTGGGCACCAAAGATGTGTATACGACGCTATGAAAGTTCAGAGAACTGGAGATTTTTCCCACAAACTACGTACTTAGCGCACTCGACTGTCTTGGTTTTTCCACACAAACTACGTACCTAGCCCACTCGACTGCCAATAGGGACTGAAAAAACAAAAACGAAAGAAAGTTAAAACTTTGCCAACATATTTGTTCTTTGTGGGAAATCAAGACAGTCGAGTGAGCTAGGTACGTAGTTTATGGGCAAAAAATTTAGACAGTCGAGTGAGATAGGTACCTAGTTTATTGGCGAAAAATAATATACTCCACTATGTATAGCGTCGTATAACAAGGATTGATCACTAGAGCAGGCAGAAAATTCCATCCATCAAAGCATTAAGTTGTGCATCAATCCACTATTAATTGTTTATTATAATTCAAACACTCAATAGGAACTAGCAGACAAACAAAAATCTCATCTTCTGATCCCAGAGATCTCAGAGGATGAGATTCCACAAGGCGACGATGACAATCATGAGAGGCAGGCGCAGAGGACCAGAGAGCTGGCCTTTGAGCAGGACATGCTCTACGAGCGGGAGAGCAGGATAAGACAGATCGAGTCTGATATACTGGATGTGAATCAGATCATGAGAGAGTTGGGGTCTTTGGTGCATACGCAAGGAGAGACGATAGGTGAGGAAGGGTCTCTCTGAAAATTTGCATTTTGGGGAATTGAAAACCCCCAGTCAAAACTCCAACGAGAAACTTGAAACTCAGATTTCAATTTATTTATTCATTTCAACGGTTACAACATTTTTATAAAAGAAATAATAACAAAAGATGAATAATAATAGGAGCAATGAAAATTACACTCATACAAAAATAGCACTCAAGTTATATTCATTTTATTAACTAGGTATTCATAATTATTTTCACAACATTAGTTTTGAATTTACTTAGACTGCCACAGAATAGGTCACAATGATTTTGAAGAACAACATAATTCCTTTGAAGCCTTGAAATAAGGTTATTGTTGCCATAATTCGTTCAGTGAAAGGTCAAGAAAAATAAAGGAGGATTTCTTGTTCTGGCTGACGTATTGAAACTAAGAAAATCCGGAGAATTAGTAAGGCCATTTACCAATTTATATAGGAAACACATATCCAACGCTAATCTACGCTTTCCTAAAGATAGGAGATTGAGTTCCATTAAGATATCTGTGTAGTTCATATGAGCAACGCGATATGAATATGTTCTCAAGAACCTTTTCCGAATTCGCTCTAAACTATCTATATGTATTTGATAAAAAGGTGTCCAAATGATGGAACCATACTCTAGTGAAGGTCTGACCAAATGGCAATAAAGTGAACTATGTGTTTCAGAAGAGAATTGTTTACCACCTTACTACCTTAGTAATATGACTTCCAAACGTTAGTTTAACATAAAATATTATGCCTAAGTCCTTTATATCTCATTGACTTTCTTCAATACAGAATTATTCATTATATAAGCGTTCTCAATATAATTATGACCCATAGAAAAACACTTTAAAATATTGAGGTCCAAAATAATTAACCCTTGACCAAGCATTGAAGTTATTCAAATCAGATTGCAGCAGATCAATATCCATATGATGCTGAATTTCTTTAAATATTTTGAATATAACGTAAAAACAGAGTGAAAAATATTGCTTATATCGTTGACAAACGAATTGAAAAGTAACGGTCCACAATGAGAGCCTTGAGGAACTCCGGACAATACTGGAATCACATTAGATTAAAAACTTTTGATTCTCACACATTGTTGACAACCAACTAAGAAACTCTCAATCCATGCTACCAAACCCAGATTTATACCCATATCCATGAGTTTTGCTTATAACATAGATCTAATTACACAATAGATGGACAACCGCCGTGTAAATTTATCGCGCTCACGATTTGGATGTGAAATTTTTTAGTACTGGATTTGAGTTGCTAGATGGTGCTGTTTCTGCATCAAACACTGTTGGTAGAAATGGAAAATCAGTTTCGCCAACTTGTTCTTCACGATATGGGGCGTGGCGTAACGACGTGGCTCGGAGCTCGGAATGATTTATGATTAGAAGTGGAAGGGATAGGGATGAAAGGGGTTATATGCGGTAGGTCAGGAAGCCGTCTGCCGCTGCCGTCTTGCTCTTGCTAGATTCTTATGGCAGAACAAATTGCAAAATAATTAATAGGTATTCTTTCCGCGTGTATTTAGATCTCTTGCCCCCCCGTGCATCGGATGTCGCTCGAAATGAAATGAAATATGCACAGATGTGGAAGAATTCGTAGAGATTCGGAAATTACCTCTGAGAGATCTATGCTCTGAGTTTGATTAGGGGGTTGAGAAATGCCAGAGAATAAAAAATAAGACAGGTAGATATTGAGGTAATTCGGGTATGGGTCGAATTTTTGATACGTATTTGATTGGAATTAGATCTATGATAAAAAGAAAGGGCACAATATGGTAGGGGTAAGCGTGGCAAGGTGAAATTAGGTAGGCATAGATATTGGGGTAATGGGTAAATAATATATCTCAGGTAGATAGGTATAAGAAGAAGAAATTAGGTATTTCAATTCATTGTGTTCAATTACGTGTGTATTATCCAACGTGTTATACAGTGTGTCCCACTTACCATGCTCACCATGGGTATCTTTTTAACGGTGAGAGATACGAGGTCGGTTAAATGACACCAAATGTGGAGTTTGTCATGGCCAACTATAATGTGAAAAAATATTTTGAAAAAATCTATTCGTTTTTGTTTTATACACAAAAAACAGATTTTGATCATTTTCATGTCTCCTCCGTAACTCCTTTATTTATGAAAATATTCAAATGGGAATTTCACAATCTCATGGCAGTTTTTCGAAGTAATTTCGAAAAAAAATATGAAATTTATACCAACTCTTCTAGAATTTGAGATATCAGCACCAACTTTAGTTTTTCAAATGTAGGTCATAGCTCACTATGACTTAGTTACAAATAACTTTTTTTTCTCTTACAGATGATATATCGCAGTAATAGTTTTGTGTTGATAACAACGGAGTTATCGTCATTTATACAAAAACAAGAAATTATTTGGAAGCCGCCATTTTGAATTCATAAATTTCAACAAAAAAATCATGATCTCCGACCTCAAAAACCCCCACTTACCAATTTTGAATGGAATCGGACCAAATCTTGTCCGCCATCTTGGAGCAGCCATTTTTTTTAATTTCAACAAAAAATCCATAACTCCGATTAACTTAAAATCTGGCAGGTGTTCATAATTCGGGTGACAATACATTATGGAATTTTTGTTGAAATTAAAAAAAAATGGCTGCTCCAAGATGGCGGACAAGAATTGGTCCGATTCCATTCAAAATTGGTAAGTGGTGGTTTTTGAGGTCGGAGATCATGATTCTTTCGTTAAAATTCATAAATTCAAGATGGCGGCTTCCAAATAATTTTTTGTTTTTGTATAAATGACGATAACTCCGTTGTTATCAACACAAAACTATTACTGCGACATATCATCTGTAAGAGAAAAAAAAAGTTATTTGTAACTATCATAGTGAACTATGACCTACATTTGAAAAACTAAAGTTGGTGCTGATATCTCAAATTCTAGAAGAGTTGGTATGAATTTCATATTTTTTTCGAAATCACCTTGAAAAACTGCCATGAGAATGTGAAATTCCTATTTGGATATTTTCATAAATAAAGAAGTTACGGAGGAGACATGAAAATGATCAAAATCTGTTTTTTGCGTATAAAACAAAAACGAATAGATTTTATCAAAATATTTTTTCACATTATAGTTGGCCTTGTCCTTGACAAACTCCACATTTGGTGTCATTTAACCGACCTCGTATCTCTCACCGTTAAAAAGATACCCATGCTGAGCATGGTAAGTGGGACACACTGTATAGCGAGCTATTGTGCAAATTTATATCGAAAAATGGTTAAAAGTGGAAATAGCCATATAGAAATAAAACAAGATTATTTATTAAAAATCAAATTTTTAAAAAGAAGTGCCAAATTCTCCAAAGAGTTGAATGTAAAGAGCACATAGATTTTATTGTGGATCATCTCATACTATGTGAACTTTATAGAGAATGTAAAGAAATGTCCATCAAGTATAATAAAAAATCAGAAACTAAAAAACATCAGAAATTGAGTAGGTATATATTGAAAAGTTGAGAAATTATAAGTATATCTACCTTCTGAGGTAATCTCAATTGATTCAGGTTTCCTGTTTTTTTTGCGTTTGGATAGCTCTTATTTTCCTTAAACAATGTTGGATATTATTTCATTAAAACAAGCTGTAATACGTACTAGTTTCTTTATAATTATTTTATTACGAATTGAATTCCAGAATGATCTTCCAGACTGGAGAAGTACCTGAATACTTTTGAGTTTCATAATGTACCTATATATATGATGTGAATATTCCAGTAAATACATATTGTTGCACAACCAAAATGCTATTTCAATCTCACAACGAAGAAACAATAACTTAGTAGTGAATGATCATTGCAAAATTTTCAATTTTCGAGATTAAGAAGAAAAAGTCCACCACATTGAGACGTGCGCCATATTTAATGTGGAATAACGTATCGTTTTTGGTCAATATCAAACGCCTTTTGATCAAGTAGTTAGATATATAGATATCCCTTTTCGAATGTTCATATTTTGTGAGGTTAAGTCCATAGAAACAAACATCTGTGCTAGATATTTTTTCAGTACATATTAATGTATAAAAAGTATTGAAGAACAAAATAAACATTTTCGATTGCTCGAAAAAAAAAACAAAAACATATTCTAGTTGGTACCTACCTACCTGTTGACTAATTTTTCTTGATTCATATTTTCATAAACACTCGAGACATCAACAGTCCTTTAATTGAAAATTTCTTGTCAGTTCTAACAACCATTCGAATTTCATCATTTTGTGTCATATGATACAATTTCACCCAATCATGTCAACATTACATTGATAATTGCATTCAGTGCAATTATCAATCACTATGACAACACGATTGTCGAGTAAATTTTCTGCTGAATATCCTTCCGACATTGACAAATGCGTCATAATATTATGTCTTATGTCTCAAGCTCGTCCTGGAAAGGAGCTTCCGATTGTCATAAAATTATCTCGTCTATTATTAATGTCCTAGGGTCCTAGGGATATTACTACTGATAACTAAACTCACCTGCTTACTTAAATCACAGTAGGTAACCTCATACCATCACAATATAGATACCTGAATATTTCAAGAAAACAAATTAGCCAGAGTTGCACAGCCCCCTTGCCAAGCAGTAGTGACGCCCATGGAATAAATGAAAGGGTATATATTGTCATAGATCTAAATCATAGATCCGGTACTTATATAAAACATAGGTATTTAATTTATATACTTATGATTCGTTTTATCGTTTTATGATTCATGGTTGAAACTTCAATAGTGCATGATCCGATTATTCCGTTTTAGTCCGTAATTAGTTAGATATCTATGGTTAGATCAACGATTTATGAATTTCCATATTGAGATGTTTATAATTCCATATTACTCTGATTTAGCTAAGGTTTATGAAAAATTAGCGATCTGTTATTTTTAGACGTTCGGCTACTACCTAATAGATGGCAAATAATTCGCACAGGCAGAATGTTCGCCATATACGTTGACCATCTATTGTGTAATTAGATCTATGCTTATAATAAAGTATGACTCACCCTGTCAAACGCCTTTGAAAAATCGGTATAAATACTATCAACTTGGGTATTATTCTCAAAGGCGTTCAACAGGAAGTTCTGATATTCCATTATTGAGGATCCCTTTTCAAAAATGATTACCACTTCTCAATAACTGTATGTACTGAAATTAATGAAAATGTGACAAATCATGTCAGACACTTTGACATATTTTAGAAATTTTCACTAAATGATTCTGAATTTGGTAATAAATTATCAATAGTAATTACAAAAGTGGTGGTAATCTGTGGTAATAGTGCATGAGTGGGATTTCTCAATAGCAACTAAGATGAGTGCTTATCTAGTTGAAATTATAAAAAAAAATTACCACCAGGAATGTAATTCAGCATGATTATTTTTTTAACTATTTAGCAAAATGCCAAAAGCTTTGTAGATCATGAGAAGCTGTTTAGGTGTTGTTGTAATTTGAATTAGAAAAACGCAGTTTGACGAGGAAATAGATTTGTAATAAATTTATAATTATGATAATTACTGATTGAAATTGACAATCAACAAATTCAATTCTATTCTGAAACAAAACATAGAATATGTTCACAGGTTGAACATGTACTTATATATAAATACACATTGAAAAGACTACATTGTCAACAAGTAGATTTTCATATGGAACAAAGTTTTTGTGAATAAATATGTATTTTTTAACTATCTTAACTATCAGATTCATAATATAGTATAGATTTTTTGTTTGTTTGAAGTGTTGAAAGATATTTTTGACACATTAAATGAAGTATTCAATTGAACATATTATTCCAATTGGAAAGGGTCAGATATTTCATGCTATTTGTTGGCAGCAGTTAGTTACTGTCAAGTCTGCATTGTCTTTTGTCTAAGTTAATTATAAAAGGTTTGAAAAACCCAAGGAAGGACCCAAGAAATTGTTCTTTCCCCTAGTTTGAATAATTACAGATTTAACAGTTTTTGATCTTATAGAAATACAATAATTTCCACACTGAAACCGATTTTATACAATTTGACAACCTTGTCTTGTAGCCAACCCCACAATACAAAAGGTCTAACTCTTGAAAATCAATTGACATAGCTCTGAACTAAAATCGTCATCATTTTTAATTCAGTGCTATGAAAAAAATCAACAGTATTGGCTAGTTGATATCTATTTTCTTTTAAAAATTAGCCTTGGTGGTATTCTTGATGTTTTTTTTTCATATTCCAGATACAATAGAGAATAGTATTGACCATGCAGTTGGCAATGTGGAAGAAGGTGCTGAACAACTGGTAAAAGCATCACAATATCAAAGAAAATATAGGAAAAAACTGCTTTATTTGGCATTAATTGGATTAATTATTGCTGCTATTATCATAGGTATATTGGTATCTGAACTGAAAAAATAGATATAAGAAAAATAGTTTGTCTTTGATCATTAACAACTCCTTATATTTGTGATTATTAGTATTTATTAAGTTTGTTAAGAGGACAATTTTCAATGTTTTACCCTTTTATACTGTACCTATCTAATTCAGAATATATTATTTTACCAAAACACAATGAACAAACTTCATCTATTTATTAAATATGGAGGTAAAAATGAAACTGAAGCTGGAGAGTGGATATTTTTATGATGGCATTCTGAATTGATTCAGTTTTAATGGAAGTACCTATGCTCCTAATATTAATATATTATGTATATATGGTATTTATTGAAATAAAAAGTTGTTTTAGTATGTTGGATCAAACAAAAAATTTGTAGGTATAGATATTATCAATTAATTGTGAATGTTAAAGTAGCTTGCATGCCCAAAAAAACCAGGGGTAAATCACCTTGGAAGTCTGGTGTACACTCTGTTGGAAGTCTCTGGAATTTTTTGGATGTCTTTGGAAGTATTTCGGAGCCTTTGGATGTCTTTGGTAGTCTTTGGATGTCTCTGGAAGTCTTTGGGAGTCTTGGGATGTCTTTGGAAGTCTATGTTAATTGGAAGTCTGGTGTACACATTTTTCCTGGAGATTTACCCCTCGCAAAAACACCATCTGGGTGACTTACAAAACTTCATGTTTATTCATATGCCTGCACTTATATCAACAGCAATATCAAATATCAGGACAAATAATTATTCTATTTATACCATACACTTTATTCAAATTTCAAATTCAGAGGTAAACTTGGCCAAACCACTGGTTTTGATTGTTCTAAATGTCTTTCATAATTCAACTGAATGGCAGTTTCCATTCCCATCAATTTTTGGGCTCTTGCACCATAGATTCTTTGCATTTCTTCTAACCTATTTTTGTTTTCTGGGATAATGGGAAGAACTTCTTGTTGTTCATGATTCACATTACTACAAGTTCTGTGATTACTATTCTTTGTAGGTACACTTCCTACATCTTCCATAGTCTCTTCAGTTCCTACTGTTGTATTGATATGATTATTTGAAGATTCATCTTCTATTGTCTTGGCATATACATTTCTCAAGTGCTGCCTCAACATTTTATTTTCCAGTTCTAAGCTGATAGCCCTTGACTTCCAGTATGCAATTTGATCTTGTTTCTGCCATTCTAAAACTTCCAGTGGTAAATTTGACGGACAGTATGTAGGCGCCCAATCCATTCCAGATATATCAACCACTTCAACTGCTGAACACAACTCTTCAGCACTTCTATTGTATCTCACTTTTTTCAGACTCCTGTGGTATCGAATTTTGCTACGTTTCCTGCGTATTTGCCTTCTGGCGTTTTTGTTGGAGCGCTTGTATGTTTTGAATGAATTGTTCTTCAGAATTTGTTTAACTGAAACTGTCCCATCGCTGTTTTCATGATTTTTTGTGTTTTTGGGCATAGTAAACAAGAAACATAACCTGTTTTATTCTGACCGTTCTTTTGTCGATAAGTGTGATTGCAGAACTTTTCTGTCCTCTGTGTAATTTACACATATAAATTTACATCAGTACTAGATCATTCTTTTGACAAATGCATTTCGCACCCGTGTAGTTCATCTCCACCTGGCTTTGGGCTTCAGAATGACTCGAAATACATATGTCTGGTTATATTTGACATAGATCTTAGACAAGAGCTGAAGCCCTGAAAAACTGTACACAGTGGACAACAAATTATAAGTAAGCTGAAATAAAAAAGAAACTGAATATAGCAAAGATGTAAGGGAAAATAAATTACGGGTAATCTGAGGTCGGGAAGGGGTTTTCAAGGGTAAAAAACGGTTTATCTCGATTTCCCGCAAAACTATACAAGCCCTATGGTAAAAAGTTTAATAGCATAGATGTAGGTAATGAAAGATTCTCTCACTTTCATATACATACTTCTTTAACATGACCTCAAAATTTTTGTGAAAAATTCGAATAACCAAGTTTTTGGAATTCCATTTTCATCGTTAACGAAGAAAATTTAATTTGGTGAAAACTTACCTCTTTACGTCCCAAATGCCCTGTAATTTTTTTGATTCAAAATATTAATTTTTTCACCATATTTTGACTTGATATCGAAAAAGCACCCTAATTTGCAATCAAGAATTCTCGCGTCAAAATATGTATTTTTTTAAAAGAGCGATGGGCTTTCTGTTCGTTAATGTTCTCAGAAAATGCGGATAAACGAAAGAGCAGCAGTCACATTTTTATTAAATCCTCTTCATTATTGAGAACAACAATTTTCGCATGTTTTTGCAATCATAATAGATTTGAAATTTGTGTATTCATCGATGTAACATAGAATCCAAAGTTTCTCGAGTAATTAGTGTTGATTTGAATAAATAGCTCAAAATTATACATGATTGAAAAATGTCGGATTCGAATTTCGTTTCTCTAGTTCCTTCATTAAGCTATGTTCATGCATGTACGAATTCTGCAAAATATATGCGAATAAAATGGCAACTGCAAATATCGCAATGAAGTTGAAATATTTGAACTTTTTCTCGAATTCGGCTGGAAACATAACCACACAGTATGCATAGAATGTGTTGTTATTTCGATAACATCAAAATTGGGGTATCAGGGAGCGAACAGCAGAGGCCGCAAAAAAAAGACAAGACTAGATATACTAGACTACAGGTGTGTACAGAATTATAATAAAAAATGCATCATATGTCTTCATCTGATTAAATTTTCTTCGCAGGATGATGGATTCTCTGGACGAATTAATTTTGATATGTAATTTGTATCGTCTCTATAGAACTAATGATGTACCCAGACGCAAAAAAAGAAGCTGCAGTGTTCGAAGCATTTTTAAATACCGAAAAATGTATGGAGATTATTACAGCCTCGATCGTTTGATAAATGCGACTGTATGACCCTAACCTAATAAATATTTCAATTACTTTCGTGTAACATATGCCTTCAATTTGATGATTTTCTATCAATGGTGCGACCAGAAATAAAGAAATTATATATGACAACAGAACCCTTATCTTCTGCAAATTTTTTCGCATATTTTGCGATTCGCATAAATTTTTCGGAATTCGTGAAAGCATGAACATACCTTAACCCGTCAAACAGTCTAGATATTTAACCGTCATTGATCAGTCCAATCATGGCGCTCTCTAAGCGATTTGAGTGCGATTCGGACCGTGGTGTTTGTGAATGTTTCAATGTGAATTTATATTTGTTGTTACAAATTCACCGCTATGACGCACCCTTGCTACCAACATAATTCTGTTCTGCTCACTACCCATGATGATCTAAGGAATGTCTCGTCACTCACAGGTTAGACAACTGACATAAGTTGAACCAACTAGCAACTAAACTAAACTAACCCTACTTTCTGTTTCTCTTTTCTTTTCGAGATATATTAATTTGTATTATTTGTAATAAAAATATATTTGAAGCTGCTTTGAGGAGGAATTGCTTCCTTTTTCCACGAAGAGAATGGCTGAGGCAATGAAACAAACCGTAGCATCCATGCTCAAAGGGATTGAAAGGTATTCAATTTGTCTAGCATTTTATCATCATAGTTTTGTTGAAGAGTTTTCCTCTAATTCATATTTCTAGCTCATATTACGTATAAAATCTTATTTTTGTACAATTTCTCATCTGTATTCAATGACCAATAAGGGCCTAACATAAAGAGGCATCAGGAATACATTTTGTAAACTCATCAACTATTTTCCAGGTATAATCCTGACAACTTACCAACTCTTGAACGCTATGTAGAAATCCAGTCCCGTGAGAATGCTTATGACCTTGAAGCGAATTTGGCTGTATTAAAGCTGTACCAGTTCAATCCCCACAGTTTCAACATCAGTGTAACATGTCAAATTCTACTCAAAGCACTCACAAATCTTCCTCACACTGATTTCATACTGTGCAAATGTCTTTTATATGAGAAGCAGGTAAGGAAACATTTTTATTTAATTTCTGAAAGCCCTGTTCACTAATACTGGAGAATACTCCCCATTAATTTTAAACATGAGTTTTCTCCAATACACTTCATTCCTTTATTCCACCATACTCAGTACCTTCCTAAAATGATGGCTTCAGTATGAATTACATATTACCAATGTGCAGTATTCCTTTGTTTTCGAGTTTTATAGTGTACTGCTGAGCCATACTTTGCATCAACTTAGATGTCTAAGTTATATTGCATATTGAAGTTACAGTTTGCAACTATTTTGGGTGGGTGTTTGAGGCAAAATTATATCTCATTTGATGAATGACCATTTGGTAATCACACATGATTGATGCTACTGTGATAGAAAGATTTTATTGTAGTACATGTGCAAAATTCATATGCTTATCAAAACACACATCATTCATATGCAGAGATTGCTGATGAGTCATTGGTGGATTGAAATTGGAACATTTCCATTTTGTCCTCAAATTATATTGTTTTTGTTTGAATTCTAGTTATAAAATGTTTGATAGTTGTCTAATGTCAAGTTTTGGGTTTCTTTATTGAAAATATATTTTATTTCTGACAGTGACATTATAAGCTTATATCGTCATAGTTACGATATCTATTATGAGGGTCATAACTCCCTTGGGATGTTATAGATGCTATAATTCCCTCTAGCTAAAATTAAATAAGAAATGCATAGCAACAACCACGCAATAACGTAGCAATAAGGAATCTCCTTTTCGCGGTAGTCAAGATCATCATCTGACGTTCTGATGACATTGAAACTATACGGAAAAACATGTCTAACTTCCAATCGGGAAGGTATCTAATGAATGAAATCAGTCAGAAATAAAATTATCTATGTATCACGGGAATTATAGAGCCTCAATAACCTCTGGCAATTGCTGTCCCTCGGGCCAGAGGCCCTCGGGACGCAAACTTTGCCATTGGTAATTAAGGCCCTCATAATTCCCTTAATACATAAATAACTATTTATTACAATTTTGACATTTTACTTCCTAGAAATATTCATGTCCAAAGTCATACTGATTGAATTCTAGTGAATTTCAATTCATCATGTTCTAACCACCCAAATTCCCATTGCAGAGTCAGACTCCACAGTGACAAACAAATTTCCTATACATTGTATAAGGTGCAACTACTGGAAGGTTAAGTAGATCACCATAGATAATGAATACATCATCTTTATTCTGCTCATAACATCATTTCATATTCTGTTCCTAACTTGATGAATCATTTCTTATTTTGTTCCTCACTTAATGCATAGTTTCTTATTTTGTTCTTCAACTAATGCACTGAACTTGATAATGAAATTAATAAATATTTGATAATTCCTGAATTCTTCATTTTTGATTTATGTAAGTCATATTCAGCTAAGGAATAAAAGACAATCCTTCTTTGGAAATGTATAGTTGTGATGGTCATTTAGAAATTTTAGAATTGAACAAGCTCTGGTCACATTTTTTTTCCTGAAATTTACATTAATTTTTATAACTGCTCAATGAAGGGGGCCCTGTACTTGATATAGGTTTGGCTAGAGAAAATTGTGAATCTGTATTATATAAAAATATTGTTAAAAAACACATCACCTACTCAAAACTTGAAGAAAATAATTTACTCATACTTATTGGCTCAAAAACTGTAAGTAGTAAGTATTCATTGTATTCTATTTATATTGAGAAGTACTAATTATGCGATAACATACGAGATGTCTTGTTCAAAAAGCATTTAATCAGAGTTTGGGAGAAACTTAAGGTGTTTTTGCACTAATAGTAATTGGTAGTTAAAGAAAGACAAAAGAAAAAGATAATAATTATGGTCTGGATAAAAAACATTTTTAAATCAATACTAAATGAATATGGTGAAAATATATGGCTTTTATGCACTCAAATGCCCTGTATCACCATAATTGGTTCTACTTGGGGGTATCCAATCCTTCATATTTCTCAAAAATCTCAAAGGTCACTCTGCATATACAGGGTGAGTCATAATGTGGTCATAACTATTGGGACATAGGCTATGGGCAGATTGTTTGGACCAAAATATGGTGATAGGACCAAATATGCCTCAATGAAATATTGCTGTGGAAAAAGATACAGAGTGTAAAAGTTGAGTATTAGTGTTTGTTTTTGCTAATAATAATAATGATAATAATAATAATAATTGACTGGTCAAATGATCATGGACTGAGACTGAACCCAACAAAAAGCTGTTTCTTAATTATTGGCTCAAGTGCAATTAGGCATAAATTCTTCCAACATGACTTCACTACTTTACATATTAAAAACAATGAATGAAATGGAATCTAGGACTGATATTTGATTCCAATTTCAATTTTGAACCAGGAAATGGAATATTGTTATCAACTACTATTCAGAGAATTAAAAAAAATCATAGATGATAATAAACCAGCATATTTAGCAGATTTTTAACTCCACGTCATGAACTAAATACATAACCAGCATAACCTTAGGAATATTATAAGATACAACATCCCACAGCACAATACAACCAAATTTGAATACTGTTTTGCCTATGTATCAATAGAATTTTTGAATTCCCAGAATACTATCCTAGAATTCAGAACAGATCTGTAGCTAGCTTCAGAAGTATATGGAAAGTCTATCTTATAAGTATTCAGACATGAAATGTGATAAAAACTAAGTCAACATTATACATTTATAAATAAATTAATTCTATTTTATTTTTTTCATATTCGAGTTATTGTTGTTTTCGTTAGTATTTCATAAATGTTCACTATCTAAATTTTGTTACCTGAGCTTTTTAACCATTACACGTGGCGGTATGGAAAAACGTCTCAACGAATGCCACCTTTTGTGTAATATTTTTATGTTTTTGGATGCATGCAATAAATGTTTTTTTATTCTATTCTATTTTTGTCAACTAGGGTACTAAATTTTGTTCATAATCGGTAGCAGTAGCTCTATGTTTTATCATGACACAAAATTACGCATTTCCTAACTGGTTAAATAAATATCTATTCCCACCTCCATAAATAAATCGTTCTGAAATAGTTAGTTATTTATGTCCCAAAAATAAAAAACCTGTCTATTATAGTCGAATCTGCAGATTAATAGCCGAGGCTAGCAGGAAGGAAAGACAATAGACAGTTTTTCATCGTATTTAAAATTTTTTCGTCGACCAGGGATACTTGTATCCACACCACGGTCTTATGCAGAAGTAAAAGTCTATTGGATTTCGTGAAAAACTAATATGATAACAGGAAATGACATCAGTTATTGTAAACCTCGATCGCCCCTCTCGCACCGTGCCGTAACATAGTGACCACAGCGGACAAAAAGAGTTTGTGAACGAAAAGTTAGTGTTTGCAGACGGACAGTACTAGCCTTCAAAAATAGTCATTAGAGAGTTGAAGTGTTGTCATGCACGTTAACGTAAACGTGGAAATTGACAGCTACTCATGCGCATTTTCCAATTCTTCACGTTTGCGTTGTTAGTGGGCTTACGGGTGTACGTTATCTCACGTACCTTCACGTATACCTTAAATATCAACGTACGTTAACCAAAGTATACTCAAAATATGCCGATGAGTCAAAATTATCAAATTTGGGATCCCCAACGAGTTCTGCATCAAGGAGTCCTCTCATTTTGACAGGAATAAATGTTCGAATCTAAACACACAACCAAAATTGACCAATACAAACCGAAAACAAAATATATTATTACGTTATGATGACAGTGACGACTCCAACTCAATTTAACGACAATACGTAAACGTTATTTTTCGTACCTTAACGTCTATACGTGGAGGTCTACGTACAGTGATTACTTCAACTCTCTAATATGTTATTCGGTACCCACTAAGCAAAGCTAAAAGCTATGTTGATGCAAAGTTGAAGCAATAATAACTGAAACGGACGTTCAGCAATATTGCAAAGGTGAAGTTTGATAATATAGCGTTGTAGCAATATCACATGTTGCTGTGAGATTGCTGGACCGTTAAATTTAGAAATTAACATTTTCAATATTACTGAAAGTCCGTTTCAGTATTTGCTACAACCTTGCATCAACATAGCTTGCAAATTTGCTTAGTGGGTAATTGGTAGGTATAACATGTATTTTGTTGTGGAGGTCGAGGAAAAACTTATATTTTTCCAAAATCAAGTTGAAGAAACGAAAACAAAAACTCCCTGTATCTCCGGAACAAACAAGTTTACATATACTTTTGTGGTTCCTTGTCATATAGATGACAGTGACTCACCACTTACCACTAGTGCCGCCACGCGGGTGCATTACTTGTAATCAAAGTATTTTTTCTTATTGATCTCTTTGTCTTTCCTAGTTGGATAAATACCCATTACGAAGTGGATTTCATATATATTTTTTTCATATTCAGCTCTCAAGAACCAATCAATCAATATCTCGCTGATATTCTGGAACAATGCGACTTTTATTTCATATATATTTTTTTCATTTTCAGCTCTCTCAAGAACCAATCAACCAAATAGTTTACCTCGCTGATATTCTGGAACAATGCGACTTCCAGGTCTTCTGGACCAGAATCCATACTCTCCCTGATCTTACCCAGTCGATAACTGGTTTTGTTGACTCTATACGCAAATTTATTTGCCATGTGGTTGGTATAACATACCAAACCATCGAACACAGTCACTTGGCACAGTTGCTGGGGGATGTAGATGACAGTACGTTGAAGTTGTGGATTAAAAAGTATGGGTGGAAAGAGATGGGCAACTTGGTATTTATCTCCAATCAGGATGAAAATATAAAAACGAAGAATATCAATGAAAAGATTGATTTTGACAGTGTTGGTGCTATTATGGCTTCATGTCGCTGATTATGATAAATAAACTTATTATCCCGAAATCTATTTCTTTTAGTTCCTTATATAGTATAATCTACCTGGAAAGAACTGCTCTAGCAACTGATTTCAAGATATTTTTCTTTCAATGTATCCCAGTTCTATACAATATGAATGAACTCACATTTGAAAACAAATCCAAATGGAATAAATTCGGTAATAAATAAATGGGTGCGTTTTTGAAAAAACGATCGAACATGTCGATTGATATTTTAGAAGCGCATCCTTCCCGAAAAAAATTATATATACACACTGTATTTTATCCCATCTTCAACTGTTTCGGAAATGTCAAGTGTTTTGAGCCAAATGGAATGAATTCGGTAACGAAAAATTAACGGGGGCGTGTTCGAAAATGTATAAGTCGTTTATTTCCTTTATCCTATTAATTTACAACACAAATTTACAATCACAACGTGTATATAATGATCTGGAGCATCATATAGTGCCCCTAGATGTCCCTCCGCGTGACGCAGAGGTGGCTGGTGTTGGCCAAGGGATGTGAGAGGATTTGTGGAGTGTTCGTCGCAGCGACCGATCTCCTAGGGCTAAGCCCTTTATAAAGGTAATCTCACTGTGGGTACTCAGTGGGGCGGGGGAGTTGCTCAAACGTGATCAGTGCAGGGAGTGTTTCCGGTTTTTGGAGGAAAAATAATATGCAAAAACAAAAAAACCTCCTTCTAGTTAGGCTCGGACAGCTGGACCTCCACGTTTTCGTGTTTGTACATCTGTCCGACTTCAGTGCCGTGTTTGCTCGTGAGCAGTGGCACTATTTTATTTACTTGTTTGAGAGATAGTGTTGCCTAGTGTTCGAAAATGGGTAAGTATAGAATTTTGAATTGTATATGTAGCTATTCATATTTGTATCCAAAATTATGTAGCGAGCGTCGGTGAGATGTAAGTGCAAAGAAAATAGAATAGAAATAAACAACGATCACTTCTTATGATTTACTCAGTGAGGATCGAACAACGATGTTACATTTTCAATGGGAATTGTTGTGTGGCATATCAATTTTGATAAATAAAATATCTGATAGTTATCAGGGTATACAGGGACATGAATGAGACGGAACGTACTCTGGAAATATACTAAAGCAGGACATCCCAGGGATGTCCTAATCATATGCTTATTGTACCGACAGTACACTTTGGGACATAGGAGAGACGTACCTAGAGGATATACTTGGGTTGTATAGGGTCCTTGATAATTGTGCGGAGTTTTATTCGAAGTGGGTATCAAATCACCCTTGTCTCTGGATGTAACCATAACCATTCATACGAGCACTGTCGTGTAGAAAGTTATTCGAAGGAATTGGAACAAACATTTGAGATTTTAGTGACAAAACATCAATCTCCATTTTATTCGAGAAAAATCGCTCATCTTGAATATCCTGATGATCAGGATAATGGAACAATTGAATAAGTGTGCGAAGTTTCGATTTTAATTGACGTTTTGAAATGGGTCAAAATCGAGTTCGAAGATTCCGTTACAAACATATACCTACAAATATATTCATGCCAAAAGCTAATACAGGGTGTTTCATAATATATGCGCAGAACTTCAGGATGTGATAGCTCGTCCAAAAATTAAAAATATGAGTCTATTATCCTCTAAAATGCATTATTTTCGAAATACAGGGTGTTTGAATTAACAAAAAAACATTTTTTGCGAATGGTACCGTTTATCGCACAAAAAACAGCTTTCATAGGCATTTTTCGTATTACTCATATTGAGCTATGTTTTTTTATTTCTTGGAGCGCACGAAAGGAAATTCCTATGATGTTCGTGGAACATATCATACGTATACCTAGGAAAGATAGGGAGAGGAGGTGTAGTTGTTGGAATGTTTTTTGAACTTTTGGAAGTTGTAATAAGTTCTTGAGATTACTTCCTTTGGCAAAGAATTCCGAATCTTCGTCGTTTTATCAACGAACGAGTTTTGGTAGAGTGCTGTGCTATTTCAAAGTAACGACGAAAGGATGTGCTGACTCTGGGCCTCTCGAGTTGGTCTGACTGTGGTATTGCTAGTAATGGAATCATATAGCAGAGATTTCTGAGGAACATTTCCCGTTGAAGTATCTATAAAACATTGAAAGGTCGACGAACTTTTTACAGTTTCTAATGAGGTCAATGAACATGAGTGCGCAGCATCACCCCCAGACCCGACGAATGGCTCTTCTCAGAATGGATTCTGAGAGCATCAGCATATGTTTATGTGCTGAACCCCAGCATACATAAGAACAGTATTCTGAAACTGGCCGTATATCTGTGCTTTGTAGATCATGAAAAGCTGAGGTGTAAAGTAGATTTTTGTGAAGCAGCTTATTCTTCCATGGACCGGACATATGATTTTCCCAAGAGAGAGTATTGCTGATGGTAATAACAGAGCATATAAATATAGTGGTCTTGGTGGGTATGGTGAGTATGGTGGTACTATATCCGGCATCGCTGAGTTCCGCCTTTATAGAGAAAATACAGGCTTTAGTTTTGGTGGCGTTGAATTCAAATAGGTATTGTTGGTTCCCGAGCCAGTAATTTCCGCAAGATCTTCATTCACAGCGTTGGCCTGCCTTCGTCGTAAGTTCTCAGTTTCCTGCGAAGAAATGGGAATTCTAGAAGAGAACGCAGTATGGAGAGTACTATCGTCTGCAAAGCTGTGGATATGGCAAGTGGTTACTCCCAATAGATCGTTGATATGAAGTAGGAACAATGTTGGTGCCATTAAAATTGATACTTGTGGAACGCCGGAATCGATGGCGGTATCAGACGATACTCCATCCATCACAACATATGGAGCGATCTGCCTGGAAGAAAACCTCGATGAAAGATGGTATAGCTGAAGCGGTAATAAGCCGTATGATGGCAGTTTGTGAAGCAGTCCTTGGTGCCAAATAAAATCGAATGCCTTCGATATATCTAACGCCACAGCTAGAGGTTCCCCATGTTCTTCTAATGAAGGTTGCCATATATGGGTGACGTAGGCATCAAAATCTCCAGTTGATCTTGGGTGGCGAATGCCATATATTGTCTATCATTAATGATTCCTGAACTTTCCATGCAGATATTTGATGAGCTCAATGTTGATAGTATCACTTCGGGGATGACTGATAGCAGGGCAATTGGCATATAGTTGTTTGGCATGCCTTTGTTTCCTTTTTTGGGGATTAGTTGGACTATAGCTAGTTCCAGCAAGAGAAGAAGAGAAGAGGAAAAATATCCGACTTGTAGGAGATAGTGAACAGCTTGCAGTGAATCGATGTCAATTCTGGTGCAGACTTCTTGAGAATGATGGGTGGAACTCCATCAGGAATATTAGATTTATTTGTTTCGACATCGAGCAGAATGCGTTCTGATAGTGAGTTGATAAAGGACAATTTGGGGCACTAGGAACCCAATAAGGTGGAGTTTGCTGCGAAGGTCTCTGCCAAAATGTTCGTTTTCTCTTGTGAGATGTTTCTGCTAATGTGCCGTCGGCTTTGGAGTGTGGTGGGAATTAACTATTAGTGCAATTCCTAAATTCCGACTGCTTTAGCAAGGGACCGAAACGAACGGGAGCCATTGGGACAATCTATGATTTTCGATCTTATTTTGGTATTATACATGGTGTTAAAGAACTGTGGGATCAAACTTCTAGGGGTTATTCAGTGCAACAGTAGAAAACATTTGAGTAGTGGGTAGAGTGTTACTACGGCACAACGGCCTAAGACGCGTTAAAATTTAGAAATACGATGAATTGCCTAAATAGAATTTAATGCATTTAATTTTCGCCTTTTGTACATGATATAACCATAACAATTGTACAAAATATCTTCCTTCAACATGAATACACCGATATAAACGTCGCACATGATTTCGGCGGACTTCGTAAAACAAAGACTCAACATGTCCCCACAGGAAAAATTCTACCGGCGTTAAATCAGGTGACCTAGGAGGCCAAGAAACTGCTCTACCTCTGGCAATCCAACGATGCCCAAACCGCTGGGTTAAAGCCTCACGTACTTGTACAGCAAAGTGAAAGTGAAACCACATTTGCTGTCGAACATTTAGTGGAACATTTTCGAGAAGTTCCCTCCAAGAAACGCCGGTAAATATGTTCTGTTGGGGTAAGGGTCCTTGCGCCAGCGATGGTAGGCTGTTTGTTTCAAGGCAACAGCTTTAGAACAGTTCATGTTGAACCAGGATTTCGAAGCTGATGGTGTTTTCGAAAAATGGGAAATGCGTGATTATCTCGGATATTTCTGCGGCACACTGTGAAGGATCCTCAGAATCAAAGCATATCCTACGCTAATAAGGAAACTAGGAGAAAAACATGCGGACTCGTTCCAGTCCCAGTTATAATGCCATACAAGGCGTGGGGGTGCTGGACTAGTTGATGGAGTGAAGAATGGGCTGGTTGTGGAGATGATTGTGTGATCAGAGTTGCCAAGTACAGCACGTACATCTATGGTGTAAGGTGCTGAATTATAAGTAAGAAATAATTCGAGGGTGTTGGTTGAATGATTGTTGACATCGGGAATTCGTGTAGGTGCCTCGATAACCTTAATAAGCTTCAATAAGCCATGAGTGATGGCGAGAGCTCAGTCGCTCAGCTTCATTCGTTTTGTTGAGGTGTACGGTCCAAGCAGTGCTGTAATCACTCATGATGATGATTTCTGCTGCTGGATAGTTCTGCTGAATTAGGTCGAGCTTCAAGGAAAAGAACTCGAAGAGCTCTTCGTAGGATGTATTATTTGGTGATAAGTAGCGACATCAAAGATATTTGGTCTGTTTCTGGCTATCGAACCACCACAAAACATCGAACTTATTTGGTTCCTAAGTTAGTTCTTGGTGAAATGAGAAATTTGTCTGAGAATAGAGGCAGAGACCTCCCTTGAACCTGAAACTGTCTGGCTTATTCTCATCAATCTGGAGGTGTCGATGCACATCGTTGATGTTCATACTTAGACCATGGATGTTACATAGATAGGTATACGTAGGCTTTTGTTAGCCGATGGTGAACCCTCTAGCACCTCTCGCCCGGAAACCCGAATAGAGAGGTATTTTACTTCCGGATCATCGCATTTGTCTGTATTGAAGAGGAATATGAGATTTATATGGAAGGAAAAGGAAATTGGATTGGGTTGGGTTGGCCGAAATTATCAACCAGCTACTGAAACATGGATATAACCCATTCCACAGCGCCTATATAGGGTCAATGTGGTGGTATCGCACCGGGCGATGGTGTTAGCCATCTTCCACCTATTGGCGTCCTATAAGTTGCCTTGTACGACAGACAGGACTTTCCGTGGCGTTGGTTCATACTAATCCAACCGGCACACAGATGCGGAGCTTTCCATTTTTTAAGTCACAAATCGGTGAAGGAATTGAAGCTAGTGGGCGTTTTTCTCCCAACTTCTACACCACTGGAAGAAGAACAGTTTTTAGCCGCCCATTTGAACCGCTATGTTTTATACACAAAAAAATGTACTTTTATGTTGAGAAACATGGAAAATTTTGCGTGTACTGAAGCATACGATTAATTTAACAGTACGATTTATTATTGTTTTTTTTATATTTTGCAATTATGAAGTTAACGTTTGATATTGTTACTCGTTCTGACGTTTGAATAGATTTGGCTTAATTAGTAAAATAAATATTCCAAGAATTTTCCAATATGAAAGTTGATTTTACTAGAAAACGGTAAACTTTAGTGGTCATGACCAAGAGTACCTGTTTTGTGTTAAAAAACATAGGCGAATTATACGGTCTGCTCAAAACTGTACTTTTTCTAGTGGCGTAGGGAGAAAAACACCGACTAACCGTTCAAAATCTTCTCAATTATGAGCAATGAACTCAATACAACTGGAAGGGACCCACTGTGAACGACGAGTGAGGCAAAAATATTTGTCAGGCAACCCGCAGTGTTTACGGATACCTATCTCTCTCTATCTTGTGTTGGTTAATGGGAAGCGCTCGCATAATTTGAAATATTTTCTCGTTTTTTGCTTCTATTTGAAAGTAAACGTGATTAAATAAAAATATTCATTTAGGAAAAAGGATAATGTTGTAATCAACTATCATTAAAAAATTATTACTGATTTTTTTATTGACTTTGAAATTAAATTTCAATCTCACTCTCACAGGATGGGAAGTCAAATGAATACAAAATTGAAATTATATATTTTTATTCAAATGTCACAATATATTGTACAGGGTGAGCGGAGCACAATGTCTCAGAACTATCAGAAGGAAAAGAAAAACGATAGGAAAAATTTGAAAGGAGGTTATTGAATGGTATTGAGTGCATTTTGAGCATAATTTCCATAGGTTCCTATTCCTTCTTCCTTCTTCTGTCATATTTGAAATTTTTAGGTCTCTCCTTATTACGTTTTGTCTCAGTGTCTTCACTTTCCTCCTCAATACAATATATATTTTATTGATAAACCTCGAAACTTGGGAGCTAGAAGTGGTAGGCAAGTCAAAGTCAATAAAATGGGAAACTTCTTCCTTTGGACCTAAGTTATGAGCGTCCATAGATGCATCCTGAAAACAAATTACTAGCTAGTTTTTTTTTTTATTTTAATGAGGTGAAAACATACTTTTTTTTCATTATTATTCAACTAGGTACCTATGAGTTTTCTTATTTTCCTGGGGGAATCAGCATTTTTTGGTAACAAATGCTGAGGAAATAAAAAATATACTGGGTACAGCATCTGCTTTAAAAAACCTAGCTGTACTTGGTATGCCTAAATAATCTGTTGTCAGGAAATGCTCCCCACAAAGCTTGCTGCTTCTATTTGGAGTCCAATTCTCTCTACGAACTGCCTTTATCCATAATTCGAGAATGTCTGGTCTTTTGAATGGAAAGCTGCAACAAATAATATTACTCAATATCAATATGGAAGTATTTACCTTTGACAAATAATATAGGTATAGTTTTTGAACATATTCTGAGACTGGGAACATTGTATACCTAACTGGATGATCATTTCAAGAACTATATTTTTCAAAAATCTGAGAACAATATTCAACTTACCCATGGAATGCCCATTCCCTTTTATTTTGTTCGTTCTTGCATCCAAAGGCGACACAATGAATCACCATTGTTTATCAATATTAATCACAAACCTTCTCAACAATCAGTTCATCAGTGTTCACAACAACAAATTCAGTCCTTTTGATACAACAAAACACGCCAAATGAATAGATATTTCACCTCGTATTTAGCATAAACGAAGACAATGAACTTATGTCTTCACTTTCTTGCCTGTGTAGATGAGAGAAAAAATTCCTAGCTACTTTAATTATTAGATAAAAGAAAATGTATACACCAATCCACCATTAAACAACACGAGTTGGAAGAGGACAGGTATCCGTAAATCATGCTATCTCTGTTGCAGCTGCCCCTGACACACTTTGTGCTATTCGAGAGAGCGGGCGTATCCCTTCCAGTTGTATTGAGTTCATTGATTATGAGTAGAAAAGGCTCACAGAAGCTGTCTTCTGTGCGATAAACGGTTCCAGAGATATTCGAAAAAACGATTTTTATTTCAATATCAACACCCTCTGTATCTGGATAATAGTGCATTTCAGAGGGTATGTTGATGGACACTTTTTTGTTATTCTTGGACGAGCTATCACATCTTGTCCTGTGCATATAATATGAAACACCCTGTATATAAGCGTGCAGAAAATCGACCTAGCCTTTGGACTTCCTTCTACACAAAAACGGCCAGTGCTTATATGTAACTGATGCTGATTCATTCGGAGTTGTATTATGAAATTTGGTGGGTACCAATTATACCAAATCGCCTTTTATTATAATTTCCGAAACAGGTCGATTATTGATTTCAATTTACTATTGTTTCAAATCATAATCTAATATACAGGGTGTACCACTTTCGTGTAATGACGTCATCACCATTTTTTTCAAATGGAACCCCCCCCTTTTTTTTCAATTTCCAAATTGCCTTTGCTGAGCTGATTCCAAAAATGTATAATATGTTGCTTCAAATTGGTACAGGGTGGGCAAAAATGCAAAAATTCACTTACAAAGTAATAAAAATAATGAATAAACGTAATGAACACATTAAATGAAATTACGTATTGTTATACAACTACTTTGATAAACTATCAAGAACATCCAGCATTATTCTTAATAATTGTATCTTACAGCTTTTATTAGTGATCCAAGCCCGTGAACTATAAAAATCTTTTTGTTTGGCATTATCTTTTACCATTTTTTTAATTTGACAAAACTGTCAAAAACATTGAAGCACAGTTTCGTATTGTTAACGCTTTAGAGAAGGTACGTTCGTGAACTTTTTTTACAAAATGCCTTTAACCGAAAGTGACAGGATTGAAATATTAATGATGATTGGTATTGGCGATAAGATGCGGACTCAACTAGAGGTACCTATGCCGATTATTCCATGAAATGCACTCAGATCGTGAACCTATTTCACAATCTACGGTAAGTAGAATAGAGCGAAAATACAGAGAATTAGGACATGTGAGGGATGCAGCAAAGCAAGGTAGACCAAAAATTTATGAAAATATTCAACAACAAGACATAATTTTGTCGGCTGTAGAAAATCCACACTGTACAGTGCGAGGATTATCTAGTGATTTCGGTATTGGAAAGTCTTCAGTATCAAACATTTTTAAAAAGGTAAAATACCATCCTTATAAAGTACGTCTCATCCATGAATTGGCTGAAGACGACTTTGATCGAAGAACTGAATTCTGCGAGTATATGATGAACCAAAATAACAATTTCATTGATAACGTTTCACTTTCGGACGAGGCAACGTTTTATTTGAACGGTCATGTTAACCGGCAAAACACTCGTTATTGGTCTGATGAAAATCCACATTGGATGCAAGAGTACCATACGCAAAGACCACAAAAAACTAACGTATGGGCTGGTATTGTGAGAAATACAATTATTGGTCCATATTTTTCTGATGAAAACATAACAGGAGCATTACTGCTATCTGGATTTCCTACAAAATATATTAATTCCTGATCTGATCCAGCTTTTTCCTGATATTCAAATACCCACTAATGTAGACCGCAGAATCTGGTTTCAACAGGATGGCGCACCGCCACATTTTGCAGTAACTGTGCGCGATTTTTTAAACACAACTTTTCCACAAAGGTGGATAGGAAGAAGGGGACCAGTGGAATGGCCTGCTAGATCACCTGATCTGAGCCCATTAGACTTCTTTTTATGGGGCTATTTAAAATCTAAAGTCTACTTAAACAGACCTGGAAATATCCCTCAACTACAAGACCGAATCAGACAAGAAATACAGAGCATATATAACACCCGCTATGCTGCAGAATGTTAGAACCGAAAGTAATGCCCGGTTCAGTCATTGTCTAACGGTCAATGGAGAACAATTTGAACATTTATTGTGAATTTTCGTTTGTTTGTTTGTTTCTGGAAGTGTATCACATTAATTGCATAACTACATAATTCCATTTAATTTGTTTATTATTTTAGTTTATCAGTAACGTATTACTTTCCATAAACAATTTTCATATTTTTTTTTTGCATTTTTGCCCACCCTGTACCAATTTGAAGCAACATATTATACATTTTTTGAATCAGCTCAGCAAGGGCAATTATGAAATTGAAAAAAAAGGGGGGGGTTCCATTTGAAAAAAATGGTGATGACGTCATTACACGAAAGTGGTTCACCCTGTATATTAGATTATGATTTGAAACAATAGTAAATTGAAATCAAAAATCGACCTGTTTCGGGAATTTCTAATTTTATTGTTCATTTAGCCAATTTATGCGTTACTTTATGGACGCACTGTATACAATAATAGGCTTTAGTGATAGGTAGTCTGCGAGCTGATATGGAGGGCCAATTATTGAGACAAGTGCTAGTAGGTGTTCTATTGCCTGAATCGCATCCGTGTGCAGAGGTTCATCAATGTGCCATCCTGGTGTTGTGAGGAATTTTATGTTGATATTAGCTTGAGGAATCCTTGGTGTACATATACAACATGTAGTCTGGAACACTGGGTAAAGTGATGTTCAAGGGTGTCCAGGGAAGAACAATGCAGGCATCTAATGTTCGGGTGATGGTGTTGTTCTGCTATTCGTGATTGAACTGGGAAGGTATTGTTCACTATCTGGTACCATATGTCTCTTTGCTGTGATGGAATATATTTGTTTTATGACTTCACAATATTCCCACCATTTCCCACAAAGTCCATCATATCTATTATCGCTGTATTATTATTCGCCCAGTAAGCACTCCCTTCCGTTATAGAAATATGTCCAACATTATCTTGTCTAAGAACAGCAAAGCTTTGGAATTTCTTGCCAAAATATTTATTCCCAATAACTTATGCATATTATGCGCTCCAAGAGATTGCAAAAATTATGAAACTTTTGTAAATTCGACAGGAAGGTGACAAAGATTATAAAACATTTTGCTATCTCTTCTTCCATAGCCACTTACTAATTAGGTCCACAACTTTTATTGTCATGTTGAATGTTCGTAAAATTGAAACTAGTGAGTGACGAAACACTTAATCAACAATAAGAAACCTACTAAAAAACTGGGAATTTTCAAAATATAAGGCTAATTCTCAAAATATCGAATAAGTACTTTTGAGAAGCATCTATATTCATTTAAATATGAAAGAATATAGCGCGGGGTTTGGGTTATATCTAATTAATAACAGCTTATTTCGAAAATCTGACTACACCACAAGATTCTACGTGAAAAAATATATGAGTAACAATTTTAACTTTTCCTATAGGTTGAAAGATAGCTGAGATACAGGAAGGTCCCAAAATCCGACATTTCAATTTCACCCGAAATACAAAATCTCTTCATTTTATTGATATCATTGATATGTATAAGCAACCATTTTGGATTTGTTTACATTACAATCCAATATGGCGCACTTCCGGTCTATTGGAAATTCCAGCAATTTTGCTTCTTCAAATGGAACCCTGTATATTTATACTATCGCCCTGATCTCTCAGAAATATTAGCAAACGACTAGGAAATTCCGACAGGAAATATAAGTTTAACAAATGAGTACCTATATAGTACTGCTCTGGAATGATTATGTAAAGTGGAGAAGAAGGAAGAATATCAATCTGAATCGTAACTAATATCAATACCAACTTGGTGTTAAAATGGTTAGCTTTCATCGTGTATTGGGGTTCGGTGGGGAAAGGGAGAAGCGGTGTTGGGGAGAAGAGTGGGTGTCCTAGGTTGATGATTCCAACCAGTAAGCATAATAACAATATCATCTCATCATATTTCATATATAACAGAAGAAATAAGGTAGAATTATGCAATATTTGTCATCTTTTAGAGAATTTTGAAAAATGACGTTTTTTTCTAAGCGCCATATCTCGATAATAAATAAATTGACCTGCAGCAATACAGAGTTGAAATCTTAGGAAATTCATGAGATACATTTTTGACGTAAGACAGAAGGGAGAAAAGTTATTAAGGAAAAACCGGATTAAGGTAGAAAATTTTGCAGTTTGCACCCCCCCCACTCCTCTTTCCGCACAGGGTTCTCATCAAGATCCAAAACTTGAGAAAATGTTGATTAGCCATTCCTGAACAACATCTCGAAGTTTCATCAACTCATTCTGAAACTACCTGTCTACTGTACTATATTGGATTATAATGTTATCAAATTCGAAATGGTTGCTTGTATAACTCTGTACCAAATTTCAGAATAATCATGTGCGCATTCACCAATATCTCGTATGAACGTTCGTTTATTTTGTTGTAACTAATTGAATAGGTATTCTATAAAAAATGTATATCTGTTGATTGCACATAATTTATGAAATTTCCTAGTGAAGATCATAGAGAAATACAAATGGATGTAAATGAGAATTATCTCAGATATTCATTAATATCTACATTACAATGGAACGAGATGTTCAATCGTTCCTTTTTTTGTGCTACGGAATAAAATGAAACCTATACCGTTACGAGATATTGGTGAATGCGCACATCGACAGATCTGATAAAATAGTTTTTTGTATTACTAGGCGGCGGTCAATCTACATTTGCTGCCCTGTGGAACATATATTTTTTTCTCTAAATGTTATAAAACCAATTTTGTCTAATTTGTGTTCACCCAATGTTATTGTCAATTTGGATTACATATTTCATTCAAATTACTTAGAACATTGCATAGCAACAAACTTTTTCTGCCTAGGCAGAGGAAGTACACCCTTCCTGCCTATTGAGTGTCAGAGAATAGTTATTTGTTTTACCAGGCAGAAAAGTAGTAGATTGACTGCCGTGGCTGATAGTTCATTCAGCCAAGACAGCCAATCTACATTTGCTGCCGTGTGAAACTCAGAATTTTTTGTCCAAATGATATAAAACCAATTTTGTGTAATTTTTCAATTGAACATTCCATCATTTTGTGTTCACCCAATGTCAGTGTGAATTTTGATTACTAATTTCATTAGAATTTCTTGGAACATTGCATAGCAACAAACTTTTTCTGCCTAGGCAGTAAAAGTACACTTCTTCTGCCTGTTAAGCTGCAGGAAAAGTCCACTATTCCTGCCGCTTGGAGAGAATAGTTATTTGTTTTACTAGGCAGAAAAGTAGTAGATGGACTGCCGCAGCTGACAGTTCATAGCCGAGCGTAGCGAGGCTAGGAATTCAGCCAAGGCAGTCAATTCACATTTATTGCTGTGTGAAACATATCATTTTTTGTTCAAATGGCATGAAACCTATTTTGCGCAGATTTTTTGTTGAAAACTCCATCTATTTTTTTTTCACCCATAGTCAGTGTCAATTTTGATTACCAATTTGATTAGAATTTCTTAGAACGTTGTATGGCAACAAACTTTTCCTGCCCAGGCAGTAAAAGTACACCTTTTATGCCTGTTAAGTGTCATAGAAAAGCCACTTTCCCTGCCGCTTGGACAAAAAAGTTTTTTTCTGCAACCGACACAAAAGTCGTCCATTTTGATACCAAAATTAGCTCTTAAATTGACGTTTCTATTACTGACATAAAAATAGGTATGTTGCTAGGCAACATATTTAGTTCCTAGGAGCTAAAGTTGAATTTTAGTTCCTAGGAGCTAAAGTTGAACTTTAGCTCCTAGGAACTAAAAAGGATCTACAGGATGTCATCAAGAATAAACAACATTGTGACGGTTGGTTATTTGGGTTGAGACACATAACTGATTTGTTTCCGATTTCAGCAGATTTGGCATTTCATACTCATGCTGAAGGTATAAATACACCTTATTATAGTTTAGTATTGGAATTATAAACATCTCAGTTAAGTATTTTTGTTTTGATCAGGGAAGCCTTCAAGATGCAAATACTTGCTTGATCTGTATTTCATTCGTTATTCTCGGGATGGATAACTTGTTTTTGAATAATCACGGCAAGCAATAGTTTTTTTTGTCTCAAACAACGATATTGTTTAGCTTCATTTGATTATCAAGTCAAACACAGTGTAGTATATGCCAGTATGGATAGGAATAAATAATCATTATTATCATTGTTGATATGCTCACTAACCTAACAACCTAACATTTTCCACGTCTTGTTTTTATATATGTGCCATAAGAGCACCTGGTCCATACACAAATATGTCACTCTGTGGTTGTATTTATATTGAAACTACAATTCGAACATCCTAGAAAACCTAACCTGCTGTTAATGCAGGTAGAATATTCTCACCACATGGATTATTTGTCAATATTTGTTGCATTGCATACATATGGCACGGCATTGGTGGTTACTTCACATGTTTATTTGAGTTAATTGTTTTGGTTGCAGAAAAAATAGCATGTTTCATTCGGATCAAAAGTCACTTTGTTCGACTCGCAAATTTTGCTTTCGCTCGGCTTCGCTAAACGCTCCGCCTCGCAATTGCAAAATTCGCTTGTCAAACAAAGTGTCACTTTTGATCCTAATAAAACAATCTACTATTCTAGAACTGCTATGAAAAGTAGCGTATTTTTCATAGCTCACTCAATTTCAAAAGTATATTGCTCATACTGTGAGAAATATTTTTTTTCACGGTACTTTGTCAACATCACATACATTTTTCCATGGAGAATCAACAGAAATTGATAAAATGTTAGTCGGCTTCTGTTGATAGTTGTCAGAACTCTCAGCGGAAGTTTTTTAAATTCATAATAAATAGTATGAATATACTGCGAGTATAGGGACGATATTACACCGCCAGAGATAATGGAAAAAGCTGCAAAAGATTTGTTGCTGGATATTTAAAGAAAGAGTATGAATTGGGATACGAAAAATTTATGGAATGTAAAAAAAAATCAACAATAAAATCTTTTTTCTATAGAAACGTTAAAAAATGACAAGGTTCGCGCATTGATAACAAATTGCGAAGTGACACTTTTCTTCAGTTTCCTACGCTACCATGATACCTTGCACAAAACAATGCGCGAAGTAAAACAGTGCGCGAAGTACCTACTTCGCGCATTGTTATGTATAGAATACAGGAGATATTTATATTTCAACTTTATGGTCCTCAATCGAGCAAATATCCACGAAATCATTCATTTCTGAATGTTCAACAATAACTTTGTTTTATCGCTTGGAGCGCACGAAAGGAAATTCCTATTATGTTCGTGGAACATCGTGCGTACCTAGGGAGAATAGGGAGTGGCCTTTTAAGCCAGTTCAACACAATTTTTTATATCAAGCTGAGCATATTTTTACCTCAGAACTATATTTTTTGACGTTTGTAGAAAAAAATGTTGTTTGCAACTCGAGCGCGAAATACTTTGGTCATCTCGACTATTTTTTAACTCAGCTACGCCTCGTTAAAAAAATCAGATCTCGATCACCAAAGTAGCATTTCGCGCTCTAGATACAAAAATTACTATTTCGGAAAATGTTCTTTTTTCGTATACGTCCAGGAACTAGGAAAGGCGTCTACTCTTTGATTGCAATATTCAATGTTGCGAAGTGCCACAGTATAAAATGAATACCGATAAGTTACATTACTTGTAACTATTCTTTGAATTTGTGCGGTTGTATAAAAAATATAGTGTGTAACATGTGGGGAAAAGTACTTTTCTCACTTGTTGCACATTACACTATTCTAGTTTCAGACAATTCTCTCAAAAACCGTTGTTCCTGAGGAAAAGAAGAATCCCTCAGATTCTACGTCAAAAAAATATTGGGCTTATTACAAGTATAGTCTTGGAAACGAAACTCTTCGTTTATAAAACGGCAAAGCTTTGTAATTCATTGCTGAAAGAAGTATTCCCAAGAACTTATAATCTCCAGAAGTAAAAAAAAAAACAATACCTATACCTCCTCTTACTCCCTATAGTTACGAACGATGTTCTTCGAACATCATAGGGATTCCCTTTCGGATACTCCAAGAGATAAAAAAAAACATTATCTATCTACGAAAATCGTGTTAGTTACACCATTCACAACTGAACAACGGGTGGACCAGCTTTTATGATATTTGATTTTCTGGATTTCTCATAGTCCACAATAGAATAATAAGTGGGGAACACAAAGTCTCATGACTTTGGATTTCTCATAGTCCGCAATACTCTAACATTAAGAATATACCACGGAACCTATAATACTCCTTGAAGCCTCTTGGTGCCTGGGTATGATGATATTCTTCACTACCTTGGTCACCTTAGTGTATAAATAAGTATTAGGTAGGATAAACTTCAGGGAATAAAGGGTGCTTTAAATCCTGGCACTTTAAATCCATCAGGAATTAAAAGTGAATACTGGATTTTTTTTGAACGCCATATAACAACGGTTTCAATGCACACCACTTTTCGATGTCAACAACAATATGATAACTCCCCATCAACCAGAAAAGTTGACATTTAATTGAAACTAGTGTAACTATACCGCTACGAGTACAAACGTTTTCTGCCTTTCCTCATCTTCTTGATCATCTTTGAAAAACCACGGTTGAGAAACCCAATTCATTCACTAACTTTTTTATCCAAAAACGTTGTAAGAAAAAATATCTCAGGGGTTGAATATTTCAACATTTTCAACACCTCCTAAGCATACTCCAGGGTTGAAAACATTCTTAAATGTGTAGTTTCATTAAAAAATGATATTTACCAAGTTTCGTGTCTTCAGCTTGATATAAGTATAAGGGGAATGGAAAACGAGAACATTTTTTTTCATCAGAAGGGTGTAACTTTTCCCTGGAAAATATTTTTCAAAAAATTTAATAGCAAATACCCACCATATTTTTCATCACAGAATCACCCCATGATTTTTTCGCTGCTATTTGGATACACTGAAAAAAATTGTCGGTAGTAAATACCAAACGTTTAGTAAAAATATTCCCACTACAAAATAGTATGATACTTATAGTATACTATGATACAATTTTGTTGTGATATCATTTGATGAATGTTGTGACTGGCGCCTATTTCACAAAACGTTTGGTATTCACCACCGACTATTTCTCTGAGTGTCCACCCTGTATACAAGACATCCTTCTGTTAAACCTGCGATCGCAATCTGTAGATACAATATAAGAGTCGAGAAAAATCCTTAATCGCAACACTCGGGATTGAGTTTAAAATACACATAAATAATATTAAAGAAGTCATGTTACATTTTAGTCTGCCATATTTATTATCACCGCGTCCGCATAAGCCCGGATTTATTGTAATCATATGTGTGGTTGCTGTGCTAAGCTATCGTCCAAATCTCTCCCGGAGACCGAGATGCTCGCCGAGGACACAAACCCAGCCAAGAATTGCAGGATTTATTGCAGGGCCTATTATGAATATATTATTGCGTATTTCAGTGTGTGCTCATCAGCGAAATGACCCGCGAATAGACAAGACAATAGATTGTTTCTGTAGGCCAGACAATGAAAGATGCCCGTTTCAAACTTACCGCCGTATTGAGAGTCAGGCCAGAGTCGCTCGTACCTGTGCTCTTTGCTTCTGCTGCCCACTGGACAGGTTGCGGGGCGAGGCAGGTCGGAATGCGAAGGGGGGGGCCGAACAGGCACCACTGACTCTCGCTTAGTTCATCTCAAGATCCGAGACGTGGAATACCTACGGCGCGATCGTTGCCTCCGCGATACAACCTATTGTTTACTTGTTATTCAATCGAATCTGGCCATGGAACCCGAAACAGCCGACTGTCCGATGAACTGAATGCACCGCGAAACGAGTTCCGTGATAAAAGATCGAAGAACGGTGCTATAGTGCGAGTGCGAATGTTTTGTGAACACTACTTGGGATTATCTACTATAGTACGGGATCGCAGCTTCTGCGAGAGTAGCACGAGATAAATTTTTAACAACAGGTATGTGTGTGCGAGAGAAATGTCTTCAATCATTCCACAGATACAACATTGTGACAGATTTCTCGAATTAGCTCAACTCATATGAGTGAATTGTTAGCATCTTCGGCATCATCTAAGTATACCGCTGTACCATTTCATGAAAACTCTTGGAATTCCTTCTAGATGCACATTAGTCATCAAGCAATCCTGATACTTCATCCATAATGTTTTGAAGTTAGGTATGGTTTCAAGCTTAGGTACGTATACGTATAAGGGATTAGGGGATTTTTTCACTTATATCACCTGAAGCTGTTGAGATTCAAAACATCCCGCACTCGGCAACATCAAAGAATCTGGTTAATTGGGGAACCATTACAAACATTTTTAAAGATTGCTGACCGCACTAGTGTATAGGTTATGAAGAATGTTTTCAGAGAGGCTAGTAGCGCTTTTGTTCTGGTTATTAGCACGTCTCTGTCAAGGGATGTTCTCTGATGGGTCTTCGGAGAGTATGAGAAGGTGCCACTTCATGACCTGTGTTTTCTTAGTATATTGAAATCAGTTTGAGAGTTCGCTTCAATGAATCGCTTCAGACAAACAAACATATATCTTGGTTATTGGACCGGTTTGTCTAAATGCCACAGGATAATTTGAGTACTTGTTTTGATGGCTGCTATAATATACCTATTATAAGTACGTTGAATCGAGTGTTGAACTATCGAATGAAAACACTCGTAAACACATTCATCAATACGATTTTGAATAAAAATTGGATCGAGTGATTCTTTTCGGTGAAGTTGATGGAATCAACGATAGTGTAAATTATTCAATCTGATGGTCCAATGGAATTAATTCAGAATCATTCAGCTGTGAAATCAGATCATTGAATATGCATCGATATTCGAACCAACTAACATTTTTCTGAAGTAGAAAAATGTTTTTTGTTGTTTCTTTCAATACATATACCTACAAACTAGGTAGCTGAACTATATCAGAAATTGTCTCATGTCATAATATACGAGTTAGTTAAACATGATGAAGCATATTTTTCAATATTAGGTAGGAGTATAACATGCAGTTTGAAATCATAATAGGTAACCTATATAATATCGTACTGAGTAGATAGCTACAATACGTTGGATAGTTGAATATCTACTTACATGAATCGCAATCAAAAGTCATTGATCTCGTTCATATAAGTCTTCAAGGATATAACGTTTGATTGAAAATAAGCTTTATACACTTCGAAAAGAGCGAAATGTTGGTACCGTATTTGAAAGATGTTAGGATATAATCGAAAACCATGATAGAGGAAGCAACAACAAATTAAATTTAATGAATCGTTAAATTCTACACTCACACACACATACTAATCCCCTCTATACATTTCAGGATGTGCGAGCGATGACGATAATGGTTCCCGCAATGGCGCTGGTCTTCCTGGCGAACCTGCTGATCCTCACAGCAGCAGGAGCAGAGTTCGTTCGTGATCTAGAAGTATCAGAAGGCGCGCCAGTAGGAACAAAAATCGGCTTCATTGGAGACGGGGCATCTCTGGACAGTGGACCACCCTATCTCATAGTCCCGGTAGGAGTCGCCGTTGACTCAGACCTTTCCATAGACCAGAACACCGGTGAAATAAGGACGAAAGTACCCCTAGATCGAGAAACTCGCGCCAGTTACTCCTTAGTAGCGATACCGATGAGTGGCGATAATGTGAAAGTTGTAGTGAAAGTTTTGGATGAAAACGACAATGCCCCCAAATTTCCCTCGTCCCTAATGAATATAGAATTCCCAGAAAACACTCCCAGGGATGTGAAACGAACTTTACACCCAGCTAGGGATTTGGACTTGGACATCTTCAATACACAGAAGTACAACATAATATCAGGAAACACAAACAACGTGTTCAGGTTGTCATCCCACAGAGAACGTGACGGAGTATTATACCTAGATCTCCAAATCAATGGATTCTTAGATAGGGAAACTACTCCGTCATATAGTTTAGTAATCGAAGCTCTGGATGGAGGAACTCCTCCTTTGCGTGGTGAAATGACGGTCAACATCACTATTCAGGACGTCAACGACAACCCTCCAGTATTCAACCAAAGCCGGTATTTCGCTACCATTCCCGAAAATACCACCGTCGGGACCAGCGTCCTCGAGGTGATAGCCACCGATGGGGATGCTGAACAAAATGGCCAAATCGAATATTCGATCAATAGACGCCAGAGTGACAAGGACAACATGTTCCGCATAGATCCCTCCTCAGGAGTGATATTTGTCAATAAACCATTAGATTTCGAGATGAAAGAGCTCCACGAGCTGGTCATCGTAGCCAAAGATCATGGCTTGCAACCATTGGAAGCTACCGCGTTTGTTTCCATCAGAGTGACCGACGTGAATGACAACCAGCCCACCATTAACGTCATCTTCCTGAGTGACGATGCTACTCCTAAAATAAGCGAGTCGGCTCAGCCAGGAGAATTCGTCGCCAGAATAAGTGTTCATGATCCTGATTCCAAAACCGATTATTCTAACGTGAACGTTACGCTGAGCGGCGGTGAAGGACACTTTGGGCTCACCACTAGGGACAACATAATCTACTTGGTTATCGTTTCGCTACCTCTGGATAGAGAGCTGCAGCCCAACTACACATTGGATGTGGTGGCCACAGATACCGGAACGCCACCTCTGCATGCTTCTAGGACCATCAACCTCCATATAACTGACATCAACGACAACGCTCCCGAATTCGAGCAGAGAACGTACAATGCCAACGTGATGGAAGTCTCTGATCCGGGTACCTCGGTGATCCAAGTCGTTGCGACTGATAAGGACGAGGGAAATAACAGTGCGATTACGTATTCTCTTGTGGACTATCCGGAAAACCATTCCGGGTGGTTCCACATAGACGCTAGAAGCGGGTTAGTGACGACGCGTGCTCACGTCGATTGTGAGACTGACCCATTACCTCGGTTGACAGTTGTCGCAACAGATAATGGGTTTCCTCCTCTAAGTTCGTCCGCGACAGTGTTAGTGACCATTCACGATGTGAACGATAATGAACCCATCTTCGATCAGAGTTTCTACAATGTAACTGTAGCTGAAAATGAGGCAGAAGGTCGCTGTATAATAAAGGTAGGTGTACTCGGTATAGAAGTACGCTAGTTGAGGCACTATCAGACAGCGAAACTGTTACTGTCAATATTTATTGCGGAAGCCTTTGACAGTAGAAGTGAGAAGACATTTTGGTCTAAATATTCCCCGACATGATCGCTTTAGAGTAAATAATGGAGTAGTATAAACAATACACCACGATAATGAACATTCATTCGATGTTTCGCTATGGATGATTTATTATATTTCTTACTAAGGTTGGTTGTATACAACGTTCTATGACATCTCTGAAATGTCTTTAAAACTCGCTTTTTCACGCTTTTTCATAAACATTATTTTTGCCTTATTGCGAGGCATCTAGGAAATGAACCAATGCAGCAAAAATTATGATAAATCAGTTTAACTACAGCACTCGTTGCAGCAGTCGCAGATAATAGGGTTCGAGGGGTGGGTATAATAATAATGACAATTAATCGACAATACCACTGATAAGTTTCAAATCAATATCCAATATCATTCTCAAATCAGATATAGAGGAAGATTCCACATAATCTGTGCCATGCAGTGATAATGTGATCAGGCAAAATGATACCTACGGAATAATATCAGCTCAACTGACTAAATGGAGTCGAATGATATAATCTTCAAGTTTTATTGTTATAAATAAAGTGATAGGCGAGGTGATAGGTATAGTGTTAGAGATACTGCAGTGGAGAGCAGATAACCGATCAACGTCTAAATTGCTATTGATCTATCAAAAAATACTCTCAAACACACAAATTCTCTCTAGCTGGACTCCTGACTATTCTAGTATTGATGGTGATGGAACAGCAAAATCCCTTGTAATGCAGAGTACTGCAAGTGGTTTCATAAGATAAGAGCCCACATCAAGTTTTGCCGAACCCGGCCGAACCTATATATACTCACCAACTGGACTGAAGAGTCCTCCTGGCAGAATCATCCTGGATTGGCTCATTCTGAGGTATTCATACAACGAACATCTTTTGACGCTGAAACATGAGGTCAATTTTTTATCGAACATTTTTGGAAAAAATGATGTGGCCCATTTGAACAAATAGAAAAACTCAAGTTATGGAAAGAAGAAGATATCGTAGGAAGAGGCGAAATGACAGGAAAAAAAGAAGTATATTTATCAGTTCTAACAACTCTGTCCCCACTTTTCAGTGGCGCGATGTGGTGGACAATAACAGTTAGCCCTCATTGAGTGTCTCAGGGCACGAAGCAATTATTGTGAGAATGTGCAGCTTCATCATTTGTAGGTTTTGATCTGTTCTTTGGTATAAATGAATGATACCTACTCACGAAAATGAAATTTCGTATGCAATTTGATAAAATACATACGAAGGTTCATTTTCGTTGATATAAAAAGAGAAGTAGGAAGACCCGGAATACCTGTGATATAATGTTTAAGATGAGAAAATTGAGGCAGAAACAAAACTCCAGAGCAACGACAAATGGGAATGTGCATCAATTATTTGCACACTGATGGCAAAGAGTTCCTCATCATCAATGAATGAAGGATAACGAGAACATTATCTCAACAAAAATTAGATATGAGGGTATTACTAGCAACAAGAGATCTCGTGGATTGATTCGATGATTGAGAGGCAGGCATCAGTTGCTACCATCTATGATCCACCTACAATACAATTAATAATCAAACGTTTTATGGTCTCTTTAGAATACGAAGGGATCAATTGTCTTACACATCACTAAATGAACTGAACTTTCATCAGCTAGATGAGAATTGTTTCATTAAGAATATACCAGATAATATATATATATATATATATATATATATATATATATATATATATATATAGATTTATAAAGAGGAAAGATGAGATCATTTGTATATAAATGATTACCAAGGTGAGATCATTTTGGAAAGTCGAGATCCATTTTCGGATCTCGCCTTTTTCAATGTGTATATCAGAGTTTTTCAGACAATATCGATACGATAGAGTTCTGTTTTGAATTTCATGCCGGATCTCATCTGAACAATTTTTCACAGATTTTATACATCAGTAGTTCATGACTGTTGAAGGTAGGGGTCGCTCACGACGGAGTATATAACTAGAGATATTTGAACAAAAGTGAGATCCGAGAATCCGGCAACGTCGTGGAGCTCATGTTATCTTAATATATCTTATATCCTGCTACGTACATTTTTCAACTGTTTATCTATAGCATGGAAATAGGAAGGTAGGAGATTGTTGGCAACACAATATTGAATATTCTACAAAAAATTGTCTGTGATATTGATTTTTTCAACAATCAAATGAAGAATTCGTGATGACTAATATGGCATAAGTAGCTGCGAGTTTTTGGGAAATGGGATTATTATTTTAGACATAATCAAGAATTCAGGAAAGTGGATGAATTTTATAATTAATATGGCCTGATTCTATTCAAAATTGATATTTGTGGGTTGTCGGGGATAGTGAGTTTTTCGAGGAGAAGTAGGTATAATTAATTCAAGATGGCGGAAGATTTTCGTGAACATGGTCTGTTCCTATTCAGAATTGGTGTGGCAGTTTTCGATGTCAGAGGTTATGTATTATTGTTTCCCAAATTTCATATTTTTTTTATCGCTTGGAGCGCACGAAAGGGAATCCCTATAATGTTCAAAGAACATCGTGCATTCCTAGGGAGGATAGGGACAGGAGGTAGGTATTGGAATTTTTTTGGAACTTTTGGAGATTATATCTTGTTGGGAATACTTCCACAGGCAATGAATTCCAGAGCCTAGCCGTTCTATGGATGAAGGAGTCTTGATAAAGTGCTGTTCGACATCTTTCGAGGTCGACAACGAAAGGATGTGCTGACTGGGCTTGTCTAGTTCGTCTGATTGGTATTGCTAGAGAAGGGATGATAGCAGAGATTTCCGAAGAACATTTCCCGTGGAAGTATCGATAGAAAAGTGAAAGGTCGCCGACCTTTCTACGTTGTTCCAATGATGTCAAAGAGTGAGTGAGTGTGGCGTCACCCACCAGGCGAATGGCTCTTCTCTGGATGGAATCTAAGAGCATCAGCGTATGTTTTGGTGCTGAACCCCATATGTGGGAACAGTATTCTAGAACAGGCCGTATCTGCGCTTTGTAATTCATGAAAAGCTGTTGAGGTGTAAAGTAGCTTTTCGCACGGAACAAGAATCCGAGTTTTTGTGAAGCAGCTTTTGCGATGGATCTGACATGATTATCCCATGAAAGAGTGTTGCTGATGGAAATACCGAGCATAGATATGGTGGGCTTGGTGGGGATGGTGGAGCCAGACATTACAATATCGGGCATACTGAGTTCTGCCTTTCTAGAGAAAATGCAGGCCTGAATTTTGGTGGCGTTGAATTCAACTAGGTTGTTTGTTCCCCAGGCTGTGATTTCAGCAAGATCTTCATTGACAGCATTGACCTGCCTGCGCCATGAGTTCTTAGTTTCCTGGGAAGAAATGGGAATTCTGGAAGAGAACGCAGTATGGAGGGTACTATCATCTGCAAAGCTGTGGATGGGGCAAGTTGTTACTCCCAACAAATCATTGATATGAAGCAGGAATAATGTTGGTGCCAAAATTGATCCTTGTGGAACGCCGGAATTGATGCCAATGGTATCAGACGATACACCGTCCACCACCACGTGAAGCGATCTGCCTGATATATTCAAGATGGTGCACGGGTTTTGTGAATATAGCCCGATTCTATTCAAATTTGATATGTAGGTGTTATCGGAGTCGGAGATTGTAAATTCTTTATCAGAATTCATTGATTCAAAATGGCGACTCCTAGATGGCAAACGAATATAGTGATTGTGGTTCGATTCGATAACAAATTGGTACATGGGGGTTTTCGGGTCGTAGCTCATGAATCCAAGATGGCGGACGAGTTTTATGATTATGGTCCGATTTCATTCAAAATTAGTATCTGAGGGTTTTCGAGGTCTGAGATAACAATTTTTTCGTAACTATTGGAGAAATGGAAATTAGTATTTTTTTAATCAGATGTCAAGATTTCAGTATGGCTGTTCCAAGATGGCGAACGAGTTGTATGATTATTGTCCGATTTGATTCAAAATTAGTATGTTGGGGTTTTCAGGGTCGAAGATTATGAAATCTTCGTCAAAATTCATTAATTCAAGATGGCGGCTCCCAGATGGCGGGCGAGTTTTGTGATTCTGGTCTGGTTTGATTGAAAATTGGTACGTAGGGGTTTTCTGGGTGAGAGATTATGAATCTGTCAGAATTCATGAATTCAAGATGGCGGCTCCAAGATGACAAACGTGTTTCATGTTTATGGTCCGATTGGTTCCAAAATTGGCATATGGGGGTTCTTCAGGGTCGGAGATCATGAATATTTTGTCAAAATCGATGAATTCAAGATGGTGGCTTCAAGATGGCTGACGAGTTTTGTGTTGATGGTCTGATCTGATTGAAAATTGCTATGTGAGAATTTTCAGGTTCAGAGATTATGTATCTTTTGTCATAAAATTATTGAGAAATGGGTTTCATGATTGTCTGATTTCATTGGAAATTTATACATGTGAGGTTTCAGGCTCAGGGATCATGATCATTTTGTCGATATTCAGGAAATTAAAGATGGCAGCCGATTCTATCAAGAGTTTTGGGGTCGTGAATCACCATTTTTTGTCTAAACTCAATTTGGTGATTGACTATTGATTCAAGAAAAATTTTAATACTATAGTAAAAAACAAATTCATGAAGACAAGTGCAGGAAAGGGAAAGGTAATTTCCTTGATCGTTTCACATAGGTTATTTTTTGTGTATGAAATTAGTTAATGACTCATATTGTTCTTCAGTGTGGTTTGATTCGACTTTTTCGTTTATTTCTTTCTGCTTCGGTTTCCATTCATTGAATTCTTTCCAAACATTTTATTTTCCTAGTCCATCGACTACGCATTCCTCAGAAAACGAATTTTCGTCTTCAGTGGTCTGAGAATGCTTCTCATCCATACTACATGATTCTACTAGAATCAGTCAAAAGACAAGTCAGTCCCATAAAAATTTGAATGCAGAATAGAATGAATCATTATTATTCAACCTACCCCCTTTTTCACAAGTATGCACTACTTCCTCTTTCAAAGCCAATTCCACCAGCCTATCACTACGAGCACTTAACTTTTTCGCAGAATCAATAAGTAGCTCACTCATCCTGGGTCTGAACTAAACTAACGAGTCGAATAATTTAAAAGTGAAAAAAACTTTGATGAAATGCTTCTATCTAATCGCTCTGGAAAGAATAAAATGAAAAGTTTCTTTATGATTTTAACTATCAACTTATAGCTTGTCGCGCGATTCACTTATGAGAATAACCTAGTAATAATTCAAGTTTGTGAAATCAACTAAGTTTAAATTTATGAAATTTCAATTTAATTGAATATTGATCATCGCGACAAGCTTTTATGATCATATAAATTGTGTATAATGAGGTTATGAGTTGATAGTTGGAATTAGCGTTTGCCGGTGAATTCCGAACAGTCCAGCTTTTCAATAAGTTACTCTCAACAAGCCCTGTCATTTGACACCAATATTGTAGGAGTGCATTAAAAATGACTATTTCGCCGTCCTGGATGGTCCACCATATTGGATATAAAATGACGTCACATTATATTGCGAATTACTCTCAACAAGTCTCTTCATTTGATACCCATTTTGTGGAAGTGCATTGAAAATAACTATTTCGCCATCTTGAAGGGTCTGCCATATTGGATTCAGAATGACGTCACATTATTGCTTGAGTGATTCTCAACGAGCCTTTCCATTTGATACCCATATTGTAGAAGTGCATTGAAAATAACTATCTCGTTATCTTGTATGGTCCGCCATATTGAATTCAGAATGACGTCACATTATTTTTCGAGTTACTCCCAACGAGCCCTTTCATTTGATACCCATATTGTAGAAGTACAATGAAAATACCTATTCCGCCATCTTGGATGGTCCGCCATCTTGGATGGTCCGCCATATTGGATTTTAAATAATTGCACGCACCTTTATTTCGTGCATTGTCATCCAAACTAAACGTGTATACAAAATTTCAGGCTCATCGGTAGAAGATATCTACTTCAAAAATGAGTTCAAAGATACCACTCGAACTAACATACATTCATACATCCACATAATTTAAGAAGAAAATGCGCGTAAGGGACAAAAAGGCGGTTAGTCAATTCTTGGGTTGTATTACTATTGGCAACAGCGCGGGATCTCACCTTAATCAGTAAACGTCAGTATATACATGATTGGATCTCAACTTACGTGTATTATTCCGTAGATCTCGCCTAGGTTTCATTTCATCATAAAATTTATTTCATGAAAATGTTACCCCTCTGTGGTGGTAAACATTAAAAAGCTGATTTCTTCAAAATATATTATGGAATATATATTCGGAAATTCATATTGGTTAGGGTGGATCTCAGGTTGTCCAAGATTTATCCGGATCTCGACTTGGTTTTAAAACGTATATATATATATATATATATATATAGAAGAAGAAAGATAGTGTGTATGAACACAGAGCCAGAGTATGAAGTAAACCTACAATCTTTTACTATATATATATATATATATATATATATATAGCTAATCTAGTGAACATATTCATCAAACACCCTGATCTTTGCCAAGCAGTGAATAAAAAATAATCCACTTAGCATAACTAGAACCACAAGTTTTCAGAAATTCATTAAGCTTACAATGTGCGATATCTACACTGCCCTTCTAACCCCCGAATATTGATTTTTTGCCTATAATGAATTAGAACCTGTTTCATATGGGTGGTACTTCGGGTAGTACTGATTTCTAACTATTTACTTCGCTATTAACTAAGCAAGAATAACGTGAAATGACTGTAAATAATGATTATTGGATATTTTTAAAACCCGTATTTGAAATTATCATTGGCCGAACTAAGCAAGAACCCAGTAAATTGCCGTTGCTTAGCAGACACATCACAAACAGAATAATATACTTCAATCTATTTGCCGTTGTTTTGTTTAGTTTCTCCAAATATAGTTGGCAAGAGCCTTTGGGACTTAACATTGTTCATCTCGATTTGACAATTTTTACATTTTACCCTTAACTGTCTTCTCAACAAATGAAACTTATTTCGCATAATAATACCCTTGGGAGTATGAGGATGATACTATCAAGGATACTATGAAGTATACTGTATATAATATTCGAGATAATATTGAATCAGTATAGCACTCGCTATGGCATTTTGACGAATTTTGTGGTTCCAGCGCTCGTTCCAGCGCATGTTCGTTACATGAATGGTGTGAAATTCTGGTCAAATGCCTCGACTCAACGGGTGGTCATACCTGGCGAGAGGAATCTAGAGATGCATAACCCCATTTTCACTATTAATTCGGTTCATTTGATGAACTGTAAACATACAAGAACAACTTGATTCTTTTATGGATCTTTATAGTCGCTTGAACGTTTGAAACTTACGGCTAAATTAATATAAGTAACGGGGTCACAAGTGAATGTTGCTGTACATTTGTCGAACAAGATGTTTGCTTGTGAGTAGATTGGAGAAAGTTAAGGTGCATCAACTCTTTAAATAAATATGCAAATCAGATAAGAGTTTACACATAATATCTGAGAATTCGCGGTTACCTGTGCGTTCCTCAATGAGTGATATTCCTCCGAGGCTAACATCGAAATGTATGTCCGAGTGCACGTCTATAGAAGACTAGAAATTCATTAGAGCTGGAAAAGGGAATGAGCCTCGGAATAATCTTGATTAAAAATGATATATTTGTTCACTTCCTAATTTTTGTATGAAGAAAACGCATTCTTCCTCCTCCTAAACGAGTGCATTTAACAAGTTCAACTCAAATGAAGAGACTAATCTATTTGGAATATTGAAGACATCCATTTCGATGCTCAGGATTACTATCAGCAATAACCTTTCTTGGGAAAATCACATGAGATCAATTGCTAAGAGTGCATCCCAAAAACTTGGTTTTCTGCTCGGTTTTCTGTTTCGGGCCAGGAGCTATTTCACTTCCAGTCAGCTGCTTATGATCTATAAGGCACAGATCCGACCTGTCCTGGAATACTGTTCCCATATTTGGAGTGCAGCACCCAAACACACCCTGAAACATCGCCTGAAACTGTTCGTCTCATGGGTGATGCCTCGTTCACAAACTCACTCACTTCTCTGGAACACCGCAGAAAAGTTGGCGATCTGGCTCTACTTTATAGATATTTTCATGGACGATGCTCCTCTGAGATATCAACAAATGTTCCTCCCTTGGCAGTCCCCGCGAGATTAACACGTCGAGTTGAGGCTTTGCACCCCTTCGTGGCCACTTTGGAGATCTGCAGAACATCTTTTTCCATAGACTCGTTCATCCAACGGACAGCGAGGCTCTGGAACACATTGCCAAGGGAGGTGTTCCCCGAGGCATATAACCTCCAGAAATTTAAGAAGAACACCAATTCCTACCCTTTCTCCCTTGGTTCTCACGATGTTTTATATATAGTCTCCAGGAGACCAAACCAGAGGGTTTTAAAGATACTTGACGAGATACTATTTCAGAAAATTTCTTTAATGGAAATCTCAAGTGCCATTTTACTGGATTAAGCGAAACAGTTCCTCGAATTTATTAGATTTCATTTTGAATTGTTACCGAATGTGTACTAAAATCATACATTCATTATTCTAAAGAAACAATACTCAACAGTCAGTGCATACCTATTATAGTTCACTCCTAGGTTCATTTGTAAATGTGGGGATATTTTCACGTATAAGGGCAATACGGGGCAATATCAAAGGCAATTTTCTCAAAGTTTCAAATTCTAGTTTAGGTATTTTTGTCATTGCTACTACGAATAAGACTTCATTGTGTATCTCAGGGCATGAAGTAGTCATTGTGAGAATGTGTAGTCCCATCATACGTAGGTTTTGAACCGTTCTATGGTATAAATGAAAAGGGGTTTTGCATATCCCTCCTAGGATTCCCTCAGATACCTACTTGAGAAGATGACATTTCTTATGCAATTAGATAAAATACATGCGAAGCGTCATTTTCGGTGATATAAGAAGAGAAGTACGAAGAAAATTGAGAGAGAAACAAAACTTCAGACCAACGACAAAAGGGAACCTTGCATCGAATCAGTTTTTTGACTACGCAAGCCGACGCAAGCTAATTTGCCGATACCGGCAACACTGCACATGAAGAGCACTGTGTTGTTGTATAAGTTCGGTTATATCTCTGTGACGCGTCTGGAACGGTTGCATCGCATTTCATATCATGTCAGATCACTTTGTTGTTTACTCGGTTGTTTAACATTTTTCCAGTTGTTTTTGTTCTTAAGTGCGATTTGAAATGAGAGTAGGCTAATAATATGTACTCAAAATATTCGAATGTTCTATCCTGATTGTGATATCATATTTGGGATCGGAATATCTGGAAGGATTATTCCGAGGATAATGATTCAGATCGAAAAACTTCATGGTGCTTTACTCGCGAGATATTCCTGGATTTTATATAGGTAAATACTCGGGTAAATACAACGAGAATAAATAATTTGAACCATTTTGTTCATGAAAATTGGTTACCCGAAGAGAAAGAGATTACTAAAAGACAAGCTAAAAGAGCTATATATACGAGTATAAATACTTACTCTCGAATCATTGCATATTCTGTTATTTGAATTATTATCATTATTTTCCACCACTAGCTATGAAACCTACCATTATTTAGTCGTTTTCCGAGTCGTTTTCGAGGCGTAAAATGTGTTTTCACTACCAAGGCAGTTTTCGGTAGTTTAAGTCATCTTGTGAACCACTAGTCTATAAAGACATAGCCACCTCTGTTATAATTAACCCGAATTCACTGTTCTGATGCGAGATCCGCATTAATGGCACTCGAATCTAGTAGGTATTTATCAATAACGACTTGCTGTCATGGTCATGGCTACTAGAATTTAATTAGAATCGAAAAGAAGTGCTTCCATAGTGACGATAGGTTCATATTTCAGTTTCTCAGAACTGGAATGATTGAAATGTAGTGGTTGTGATGAAAAAAATTCAATATACACCTTGGTTGAAGCTGAAGCCTGCGGGTATAAGCTCGTTCCCAGAGCATAGATCTAAATGTATTCAGGTCTATGCCCAGGGTAATACACAAATAACTATACTCAGGTATTGGTATTGGTTAATAATGAATTAGACATGAACTGCTGATACCACATAAAACAAAATTTATTTCATAATTCGATAGAACTCACCCAAACTACCTCACCACCGCAAACCGTTTCTTGCTGTGAGCTCCCTACGTTTTATAAAAAATTATTGAAATCCCCGATTTTTCGGACCTCTGAAAACGAGGCGATGATGTGACGTCAAAACCCTAATACTGAAACAAGACTATTCCAGACATAGATGAATGATACATGATTTCTGACAGAGTGAATTAGTGCGAGATCACAGTTGAAAGAATTAATATATGAGTTGCCTCAGTCTCCGTCGGGCGTTTGGTATTTTCTTTTAACTATGGCGAGATGAGGTTTCTACGTCATAAGAGGGTCCGTTTCCAGAAGGTACTATTATTTATGTCCAAAAATAAAACATTCCAGTTAATTTTTCGATCGAATTATGTCGCCTATCATTATTTATGTATAAGAGGATCATCATAAACATGGTTTGAGTTCAAAGTTCTACTAAAGTGTACACGCCCATTGTTGGAGTAAGTATAACACTTGAGTGTAGAGGGATTCACAGAAGCTGAACCCACAGTTTTACTATAACTAACCAACATGTATGATGTCTACAAAAGCAGTTATCATTATGATTCTGATGAACTTTAAATAAATGCAGTGAGAATAAATGTATCCTCTTAGCAATCGACTCCATAAAATTATACAAAATAATTAATTCGTGAGATTTCTGTTCGTTTTTCATGCCTGAAGATTTATATAAATTCCGGAATAATGAGTGTTCTGAATTTCACAGTCGATAGCGCATAAAAATACAATACTTAGATCTGTACTATATCCATCAGCGCAAATCGAAACAAATTCTTGCAATATTAATCTTATATTATTAAATTTGTACCGTACAAAAAATGGAATATATTTTCTAAAATGTAACTGAGCTACGTTAATATAGTATATTATGTAACAAGTGTTATATACGTCCTTTTAGTAACGAATGTTTGATAAACGAGTGTCTAGAAGGGTTCATAAACGCGTTACATACTATACCTCTTCTACGATTCCTCTCTTTGAGAAGATCCCATATTTCCGAAAATTAGATTAACCCATCTGGCTTACCTACAAAATGAATCTAAGGGAAAGGGATTTGAGAACATTATACATGCAACTGCATGCAACCAACGAGACACGTATAAGTTATATCCGTTGTAGATGTGTCCAGCCCATAGGATACATGAATGGCTTGCTAACTAACCTTTGTGAATAAGAATCTTTCATCTGACGTAGAAGATGAGAACTTCTATTCGCTGAGAGCTTCATTTTTACACAGAGTTTTCGGAAATATGCAAGTATCTGAAACATTCTTTTCGATTTCACTTTCTTCTACATTTTGCATACATTTTCAATGAAGAATTCAGATACAAACAAAAATTGGTCGAATAATGGGCGTGTACACCTTGGTAGAACTTTTAACTCAAACCATGTTTATAATGATCCTTTCATACATAAATAATGATTGACGACATAATTCGATCGAAAAATTTACTGGAATGTTCAATTTTTGGACATAAATAATAGTACCACCTGAAAACGGACCCTCTTATGACGTAGAAACCTCATCTCGCCATAGTTAAAAGAAAATACCAAACGCCGGTCGGAGACTGAGGCAACTGATATATTAATTCTTTCAACTGTGATCTCGCGCTAATTCACTCTGCCAGAAATCATGTATCATTCATCTCTGTCTGGAATAGTCCTGTTTCAGTATTAGGGTTTTGACGTCACATCATCTTCCGTTTTCAGAGGTCCGAAAAATCGGGGATTTCAATAATATTTTATAAAACGTAGGGGAGCTCACAGCGATAAACGGTTTGCTGTGGTGAGCTAGTTTGGGTGAGTTCTATCGAATTATGGAATAACAATTTTTTGTGATATAAGCCCATTGCAACAACATTCGAAAATGACAGTTGACAGTTCCTACAATTGACAAGCCGGACAGGACTCAAACGACTGAGGGTGTGTTTTAAAAACTCTGTTGCCATGGTGATGTGTTCAAGAAATTATGTTGCATTGGTAACGTGTTTAATTTTTTCATTAAATCATAGATCATCAATCGATGATTGATCGATCATTTATCGTGGTACATATCCGTACGTTAAATGCCATTTTAGTTATGTGAGTAAAAAATTGATTATGAGCCTCGCGAGGAGCCTCGTTATGAGCTATTGAAACATTGAAACAAGTACATGCCTAAGTTTATTATCAGTTTTCAAGTTTTCAATTGATAGGTAGGTATCTCGGTAGGTATAGATATGAGCTATATATCCAAAAATCGACTCTACAGCGAAAGAATTTGCAATCATGCAAGTATCTCACACGCTTTTCTTGGTTAATATATAAGTACTTAAATCAATCATCAGTCCAAGATAAACCAGCGCAAACATAGAAAAATCTTGAAAAACCGAGTCCACATAGTTGGTAACTGTATTAGAAGAAAAAAACTAGCCTGTCCGACATGGAAGAACATGATCGTGCAAGTCCCGGTCTGTCCATTGGGTCTATTAATGTCCTTATTACGACTGTCGCTAGAGCCTCAAGCACTTGAAATATGTTACATATCTGGTCTGTTCGTGGTAACCAACCGTGTCATACCTGCTGTCCAATTAACAGTGTCATTTCGAGGTTGCACTCTTACTTTTGTTCATTTTCTCTTCATTTGTTCGCTTGATGAGGTCAGTCGCACTTTTTTGTATGCATGGGAGATCGTTTTCAAACATATTCGCAGTATTGGCGAGGTGGCGTTGACTGCTATCACCTCTAATTGCCTTAACTTGTCCATTAACTGATTCCCATTAGTGGTATATTGAAAATCAATCTACATATGTTACATGATAATTATAGTCTCGATTATAGTACAAACACAAATCATGACAGTGTATCAGATTAGTGAAATTTAGGTAATTTTTTTTGTCGAGGTGGTTGAAACCCTTCATGATAAACATCATATGAGTCCGTATGAGTCTTATCCCCTATATGTGATAGTGTGGGAGTCATGTGACTTCAGCCGGAGTATACCCACTAATCACTCCACCCATTGTATCTAACCTAGCAGTTTTGACTGTACCCACTTCATTATCCCTGTTCTTGTTCAAGTCTGTACGAATGCTTCACTGGATGTGGGTTAAATCGGGTTAAATACGAGGTTAAATACTTCTGGTCTCGCTTCTGGTTCGCCGGCTGGTTGCCCAAAAATCATCTGTCTTTTGCGGTCCAATGCCTCGCATCTATATCACACTTTATATTCCATAAACTATGTCTATATTATATAATAGAAGATAATTAGTATTACGAAATATCATTTTATTTCGGTAATGTTCATTATTATTATCGAACAACCAAAGAACATACCTTTGAAACATCTTGTTCCTCAAAGTTCAGAATTCAATTGGAATTATTCACGAATTACCTTTTAATTGAACATTGAAGAATTATTATAATTTCTGCTGTTTTTTTGCACGAAAAGTGGATAGTTTCATGATATGATAGGAAATATCGGGGAGGGAGTTCAGTCAATCAGGCTACAAGCAAACTACTTTGATTGACTGAACTCCCCGATATTTCCTATTATATCATAATATAATACAGTCGATGAATTATTCGATATTAGTTTCTGTATAAAATATGCCTTTAATTGATACTTCGTTTTTTTATACGATAATAGTTGATATAATATTGCAATAAAAAAATTGAGACCTGAGGATAGATAGTATTGAGCTCGGTATTGAGTACCTACTACATGAAGAGCGAGACTCTCGGCGAGAATAATCTTGAAATCTGCCAATGAATGGATGAATACTGGAAAAAATGAAGGATGGTACTGCTCAAAGTACACACTGTATAGAGTCTTGTATTGAACAGCATAACATCATTCATGAGAATTAGTTCATCGATGACGATTATAAAAATGAGTAAATATTCAATAAGTCACGTTCTTTGAAGAATGATTATGAATATATCTCGGAATATATTGTTTATAGAGAAATATTGAATCTTCCTACCACTCACAAGCTCTATCACCACCAAGATTACCACATACAATGATATTTAACTATATTTATATATGAAACTCCTGGTATGTAACATCAGCGCGTGGGTTGAGCATCAGAGATAATATGATTACATAATTTTCCTCATTATCACAAACCTCTTGATAAATGCATGAATTTATGCTGACTTCCGAGTTGCTTTTGTGTTCATTGTAAAGGGACCGAGCCATTCTACAATTAAACCGAATGTTGAACCGAGTTAAACTTGGCTAAACCCTTGAAGTGCGCTGAATTTCATTCATCTTAGCGTTACTATTCTAGATGGTCTTCTCTTCCAACTTCTGCAGCTCGTTCTGCAGTATATATAGTCGCTCTGCTCGAGCTTCTGCATAGGCTTTTATTGTGCACCAGAAATATGCCTTGAATATCACATCATATGCAGCTGACCAACGTTCTTCGTGGCCTCAAATATTCCTATCAATTCAGCGCTATAACCAGCCAGTGGAGTCACAATAAAAATATGCTCCAAATGATGCATCCATCAATATTTACCTCGATATTTACCCATTACCCACCAGTACTCTCGCCAGTACTTGATGCACTTCTGTCTCTTCTTCTTCTCAGTCAGAATGAAGTTTGCTCTGGAAAACATATCTTGTCATCTCGCTTGTTATGTGGAGAATCTGTTTCATTTGACATATCATAGATAGACGAGTAGATAGATAATACCTACCTACTTGAATTTATGTCCAAACTAGGCTATTGATAATCTCTGAAGCTATATTGATTCACAGTCTAGAACAAGCTTCTTATTAGATTTTTTCTATAGGTCTGTGTTTCCTAGTAATTTTTACTCAGGATCCACTATGTTGTTCCTCAAGATCCTCTATTGTGTCCAATAATCTTGTCATGTAATAATATATACTAATTATTTCTCATGGGTTCCTTCTTATTATAGCGGTCCATCAATCTTTATTTCCTTTCGAATTTTCAGTATTTTCTATATTAGGGGTATTTGGGTGTTACTTCCACAGCCACTTGGTACAATTCAAGAGTGTTATGGAGAGTTGGTAGTATCACATTACCTAATGCAAATATTATTGAAAAGGTATTTGATAATAACAATAAATTGATTATGTATTATAGATCAATTTACCATAAATAATGAATGGTTTGTAAAACGAAATAAAAATTGTGCACCAATTATCAAAGTACCTACCTATAGCACTGGTAGTATAGTGCTAATTGGTAGGTAGTATTAGATAATAAATTCAATTTTTTTTGTTCAGATATACTGATTTACATTCTCGTGGACGAAATGATAGATATATAACCCAGTTCACGTGAAAAATTATCAATGATACCTATATGAAAATTGAAATAAAAGACATACGGCATATTGAAAGATTATATATATACATGACAAACTGCGAAAGGCTCGGCCGAAGGTAATAATTCGCGAACGTAATAGACCATCGAATCTCGGAGGTTTTGAGCTAGACTTCCCTCATCAGGAGAGATTTCTGAATGTGAATTATCATGTAAAAAACCGGGTGAAGAACATTTTTGAAGTTGGATTTCCAACTTATTTTGAAAATAATGAAATTAAGTCACTTGTCAGAAACCAGTACAGAATATTGCATTATAGTAACAGGTGATCAGTTTTTCCAAATACCAGTTTTATCGAGAAAAATTCATGCAGAATACCGTGATGATGTTATAGAATCTCAGTCCCAGTAATTGATATGATTTCATTCAAAGTGAGTTGTGCGGAGGTTTGTATTGGGGATATGGAAAATGTTACTTGTTCTCGAATTAGGTACGTGAAGGGATTGATTTCTTGTAAAAGAATTTCTAATTCTGTGAAAAGAAACTAAGAGTTCCAGATTGAACAGTCCATCAACTAGTGGTGAAATTTCGAGTTTCTTGAAAGGGCTACGACATGTGAATGTAGATGATACTCCTGCAATCGATCTAATTGTCCTATATTAGGAAATACTCCAGCTGATTTTTCCCATACATCTGACATAGATTCTGAGAACCCTAATTTCGTAACATTTTGAACTCACTGTTAAGCTCAGCCTCGAGCTCAGCTTACTGACAACATATTGTTGTTGATTGATAAACCTAAAAACGTAGTACTTTCAAGAGTCTCTATTTACTGTAGTTAGAGTCCGACCAGGTTAACTTTGTGACAACACCGGATTCAACGCATATGCGTCCTAAAGTTCAAGGGGTCGGACTCTATCATTGATAGATATCTACTCAGATATCTACTATAATGGTTAGCTTCGGTATGTTATGATTTTGGGTGTGTACCATAGTTTTCAAATACATCGACAATTTGGAAGTGTTGGTTCATAACAAGGAAACTAAAAGTACAACGAACAACTTAGACACGCTGACATGCATAGTATATATTCAAATATGATTTGCAATCTTGTCTGTTCGTGCCACCTGCTAACTCAACTTTCAATTCTGCTAAGCGTTATTTACTTGTTAATGCAAATTATCTCATGCGACCTACTTCTCATTGAGAATTGTAATTTTGAAAGTGATCATATTAATGCGTTCTCGAAGATAGTTTATTGATCTCTTTCGGTCACGTCTGGTTTTGGTTTTGAGGTTTGCAGAATGGTAAAATGATTCGGATTTTATTCTGTTGGTGTTGATCATATCTCTAGTTAACGGAGAATTGTGAAATGAGGTCAAAGGTCATTTGGTAAGTGAAAGAATAAAATGTACCAGAGCTATACATGAGTCAATATTCAAATCAAGATTCAATTATAACCTTGGTTATAACATGATCTTTAGGTCAAATACAACGTGAGAATAACTATCAGCTGAGATATCAGTCACATCAATAAAAATGAAGAAAATGACGCGCTCATGCAGACATGCAAATAATAGCTACACTGAATTCTAAGATGAAACCCAAGTTATCTACAAAGTGAGATCTATGAAGATGAAACAAGAGAAGAAACGAAGGTGTACCCTCTCGTGTACACCACCTCGCAATACACATATCAATATTTCATTAGTTCATTGCCATATTCAACTGTATATGCATGTATCCACAAGGTCAGATGTTACTTGTAGGGCAAAGACCGAGGTAGATACACCATCAGGCATTGTAACTCCAATTGACATGACTATGGAATTTGACGCCCAAGCCCTCGAGTAGGATATTCTGTCACGTAAGGAAGGAATCATTGTGAGTTTCAGTTGAGATTTATGATTCTTGCACAGCTGTCTAGAAGTTATATATCTAATGCAATTTGGTAATTTGATACGTTGATCTCATAAGAAGCATTGAGCAAGGAGACATCTACCAAAATGTCACTGTATGTATACTGGGTTATTCCTGCATTGCCTAATAATGCTAGGAAACTGTAGAGGGTGATTCATGTCATTTCAAGAAAAAAGTTCCTATGAACATAAGGATGTCCAAGGTTGCTTCGTTTCTGAGATATATAGGGCGTTACAGATTTTAAGTTATTTCAACTCAGTTGTCCTAAATTGATTTAGTCAAATTAACCGTAAGTATACTAGGTTTAAGACGAGGTTTGAGACAAATGAGCGAGATATTCTCTCGATATCGATGAAGAATCAATTTTTTCCTTAATGATATATTTCGAGCAATAATAATATGCAGCTGTACACTGAATCGGTATGACCGGCTTGCAATATCTTTTTGTCAAAAAATGTTTTTTTTCTTGTTGAGTTATGAGTTGAGTAAAGGAAACCATGTTACCATAGACTTGTCTCAAAATGCTCGCTCATGATTTTTGGCTCATTGCTTATAATACATTTTTTGTAAATAATAATTATATTAATTCACACTAGAGGACATTCGAATCGGTGAACGTGACAACCGAGGTGACAACACGGCGATCGACTTGTGGGCGTGGTCCTGTCAGTTCTCAGCATTCAGCACAATGTTGCCAATTCTCCAACATTCACATGATATTTTGTTATGGAGAATAAAATATATTTGGGCATGCTGGTTGCTCGAAAAAGTCCAGAATGAACTATAATATTATGGGTTCCTTATTTTATGTTTTATTCAACGATTTTTGATAGCTTGATTATAATTGCTGAGTTGACAACGTTGCTTCATGAGTGGAAATGGAAGATCATCTAACCAATGACGAAACAGCATACAAACTGACGTCACCATTTATTCGACGTATCGCCAAATAGTGGCCATGAATGTTCGATTGGAATGAGCTCTGAAATTCAACAATTTCGTACAACGCAGACTCATTAATTCATTATCAGTCCACTCGCCCATTGCCCTGAGACCGTTGATCCCGGGATCCTGAATATGAACTATTGCGGTAATGACTTTGAGTTTCTTTTTCTTTGTGACCATTGCATTCCACTCTGAGTATTTTTTTTTATGTTCTGATTCCCACCAAAAAGGTACATCCGGTAATGTTCAGAGAACATCTTGAGAACCAAGGGAAATAAGGTAGGAATTGGTGTTCTTCTTAAATTTCTGGAGGTTATATGCCTTGGGAAACACCTTCCTTTGGCCATGTGTTCCAGAGCCTCGCTGTTCGTTGGATGAACGAGCCTTTGGAAAGAGATGTTCTGCAGGTCTCCCAAGTGACCACGAAGGGGTGCGAAGCTCGGTGCGAAGCCTCAACTCATCAAGTTTGTAAGCGAGGCATCACCTCGAGCATCACCCACGAGACGAATTGCCCTTTTTTGGATAGAATCCAACAGTTCCAGGCTATGTTTGGGTGCTGCACTCCAAATATGGGAACAGTATTCCAGGACAGGTCGGATCTGTGCCTTATAAATCATAAGCAGCTGACTGGAAGTGAAATAGAGCTGCTGATGATTGATGATTTTCTTAATGTTTATATTTGTTTATTGAATAGAGAATATATAATATTTTATTATTAAGTAATGTATCTACCTTGAATCAATTTTAACCATTTAGACATCGATATATCAAAATCCCGGGATTCTCGGGCTATGGTAAACAGAACCCCGAAAGTTCGGTATCGAAAATTTCGAGGAAAATTTGGTTCGGTATTGCAAATCCTACTCGGGAGCCATTTCCGCAATTCACCGGAAAATTGCGACAGCTATTCAAAATGACACTAGTGCGTCAATCTTATATTTCCATTTTTTTTCGATGATTTCATCTTCACCATTTTTTTATGAATGAAATTTAAAAAATTGATCTGTTATTATCGGTTGTTATGCTCTGGAGAGGGGGCTAATTTCCCTTTCTTATTCAGGGTTTCGATTGATATCACAATGGTAAGAGATTTATTACGTTTTAGCCGAGGTTTTAGCACTTACATTGCGTCGTTACTACTATTTGAAATTCATAGCGAATCTATTACAATACGATTCCAACTCGCCAAAAAGAAGACAACATTGAATTAGCGTTCGAGATTCGAGATGACGTCTGACGGAGCAGATAAGAGGTTTTACGCCTCCGAAGTCACAAGTGTGTTATAACCGAGGTTATAACCACTGACATAAGTCATATCTCAGGAAACCGAATATCTTATTCAAATTGCTCACCTGATGAAATAGCTTCTGCTCAATGCGCAGGCATTCCCAAACTATCGTTCATGACATACCTATCGAGTCATGTCTCTTGGTTTTCAATAATAAAGTATTCCCAAACATAAGTAAGACTGAGTAAGTGACTAAGTGAGTAAGAGTTTATGCTCCATTGAATCAAGTTTCATCTCGTAAATGAATGAGCTTTGATTTTATGACATTAGCGGTATGAATAGTAAATTATGAAGGTGATTTTAGCGGATTTAAGGAAATTCACCCCAATGCATAATCGTCACACACTTTGATACTGAAAAAAGTGGAGATATGCTGTTCTAAGCGCATGTGCATAACTATTTTTTTTTCTATTCAGTCATTTTTCTATTCAGTCATTTTTCTATCTATTACTATTTACTGTCATCTGTTACAATTTCACGTCGCAATCTATTACATTTTATTGTATTCCTCATCGCAACCCTGCCTCGCATTAGTTATTAACGATTACGATCGAAAGTGGATCGACCCGCTGGCCTGGCCGACATCTTAAACGGCGATTTGCATGGTAAGATCCGCACAATTATCTAACCGTGCTCACCCTGCAGGGCTGCATCGGTGCATGCGATCTATTGACCCGTTTGGCTCGCAAGAAATATGGGTTATTGAAATCGGATATCTGTGAACTGTTCGGCAAGGCCTGAACTTTGGATTGTAACGGTTCGTCTGTAGCGGCATCAGATAATCTCGTTACATAACAGCCGAAGAAGTATTTGGTTGACAAGAACGATTTGACAGTGTTGTAACAAAATGGTTACACTTACAATTTTTCTACATTCTGTTCACCCCTTTAAACATGAAAACATAACTTAAATAACGTAAATGTTATATTACATTGTCATTGCGTGATGTTATTCAGAGGGATGCTCAATAATGTCACAGATACGTTGCGTGCCTCTTTTGAATATCACAATGTAATGTTAAAGGTAAATATCATATAAATATATCAGCAATGACATAAAATCAATGTTACTTCATAACTTATATTTATTGTTCTCAAAACATCTAAACAATATTGTATATCAACATTTTAATTATTTTTTAGAAGTTTTTAGGTAACCTCTATTTTTTCTGGAGTCAACAAGAGAATCGTCTGAATGATCTTTAGAAAAGACAGAGCAGATGATTTCTCCCTGAATATAACTGTGATGATATATTGATCTTGCCGTACTCCTGAAAGACTATAAGTATATGATCCAGTTACACATCAGTGATATTTTGAGACAGATTACCTACTATCTTTCTAAGTATCAATCTAGTTATTCTGCTTCATAAATCCAGTCATACCTAGCTTATTAGTTATATGACCTATGCATAATCCAGTGATATCTCTGGACCTTATTGTTTCGAATTCTGAAAAGTAATAGTAATAATAATATATATTTATATAAATATACTCCCATGAAAATCTTTTACATGCACCAGAACATCCGAGAACATCATCAAAGGTTTATTAAAGGATGTCGGTAACTCACAAACATTTCCAGTGCATATGGAATTTCATGGAATCACATGGAATCACACTGACTTCTCCCAATGAGTAAATGACTCTCGATCTCTTTTGAATAATTTCAATGACTTCTAAAGACGTCTTAAGACTTCCGTTCTTCCGAAGACAACCATTAACACTTGAAGGCTTCGGAAGAATTCTAATGTCTTCCAATACTAAGTGAATTCAAGTCACTCCCAATGATTTCGGAAGATGGAATACATTGGCTTCTTCCAAAGACTTTCAAGGGCCCAACGGATTTCTGAAGAACTCTGATAACTTTGGAAACTTCAAGTGACTTCAAACGAATTCAAATAACTTCTGAATGATTTCAACGACTTCCAAATACCTATAAGTAAAAGTATATCCATTGATCTTTTGAAAGCCAGATACTCGGCCAGATAATTCATGCAAGGAACTTTGAGACTTCTGCATACCTATATTATAATGTATTGATGTGTCAATGTGTTCGATCTAGTTTCTGATTACGGAACCTACTTCGTGAGTTACAAATTCAAATTATTTGGTATGTAATGAAATAACACGAAATTCAGAGAGATAAGTAAAAAACTCCGTTATGTGAAAAATTGCTATATGGTACGCGAGATGGTACGTTACCAGCATAGATGACAAATACCTTGCACGTTAGTGTTTTTCAGTTCTCAATTAAAATATGTAAATTGTGGTACAGATAACGGTTAAAACAGAGTGAAAACATTTCGACGTTAAAAGCCAATCAAATACCCAGCAACGTAAGAACCAGTATAATCACCTATAAGCGGCTATACGTAATCCGACATGCAACTGAAGAGTATAGGCTAGTCCTTAGACCGACTTGAAAAGCGAAAAATTAGTAACGGCTACTTTATTGCATTCACGGTCACGGGTGTATTTTCATGTTACATTGAAGAAACAGAGTGATAAGCATACACCAAAAGAAATTACAATCATCGTAATAGCCGTTGAATGCGAGTAGATATAGTATACTTTATCTACGACTTTTTAAATATCGATGTAGCGTTGAGAGTTCTAGAATGAAACTATGAATATTTTATATTGCAACATTGCTAAATGTAAATTGAGATCGTGTCATCAAACATTCAATGGGAAATATTCCTGAAATTGATTCATCAGCAATATATTATAACCTCGCTTTCATAACTAATTTCAACGATTTTTCTTCTGAAAGTGTTGGATCTCAGGAGTGGACTAATTTTTTTTATTCCTCATATAGAATCATCACTCAAATACTTTTCAGTTTGATATTTTTCAAGAATTTTTTGGTCGATTTTTAGGTGCTAATATCATCAATAATACCACGGTAATTTTCAAACGGCTAGAAATTCACCGCTAGTGAAAATTGACGCCAGAATTTCGTAAGTAGGACAGACCATAGCACAATTGCTATCTGTTGAAATACAATTGGGAACTTCAGATACAGGGTGATTCACATAAGAACCAACATAGAGCAGAGGCATGTAGGGGGTCAAAAAATATGGCAATTTAACGCAACTTACCTCTATACCTACCAAGTTGCTTCCTTAAGGAGTTATAGGCTTTGAAAGTGAAGTTATAAATTTTGAAAAAAATCAATATCTCCGTTATTCTTGAACTTGAAGCAACCAAATTTGGTACACTTTGTGGATGTATTCAGGGCGTTACTTGACAGTAACTAGAGTTTGATTGAAATTTGTAAAGGGGGTATACCGGGTGGCGCACCATTAATATTCAACAGAATTTTGTTAACCCTTGATGGATTTCAAAAATCTTTGCTTTGTTTTGTGGGCAATTCAATTCTAAAACTTTTCTTAGTCTAGTAATTTCTCGAAAAACCTCATCATTTTCATCAAAAACTCGAATAACTGAAAACGCGTGCTCTAGGTGTGTTATTTAAAATCATCGAAAATTCAAAAGTTGGCTATGAAAATAAACGTCAAACTTGACGATGAAGCAAGTAAGTTGTTCAATTGAGTAATTTATCGATAAACAATTGTTTGTTCTGGTTGTTGTTTAAGTTTTTTGTGTTTATTTTGGTTAGTTGTTAATCCCAGTTTTTCACATTTCAGTATCTGTACTTACTTTACGTATTTTGTTATGTATCTAAATAATAATTTGCCAGCCAATTTCTACTGATCACAATTAATGACCTACTTTCTTGTAGTACGTTTATTTTCATAGCCAACTTTTGAATTTTCGATGATTTTAAATAACACACCTAGAGCGCGCATTTTCAGTTATTCGAGTTTTTTATGAAAATGATGAGGTTTTTCGAGAAATTACTAGAGTAAGAAAAGTTTCACAATTGAATTGCCCACACAACAAAGCGAAGATTTTCGCAATCCATCAAGGGTTAACAAAATTATGTTGAATATTAATGTTGCGCCACCCGGTATACCCCCTTTACAAATTTCAATTAAGCTCTAGTTACTGTCAAGTAACGCCCTGAATACATCCACAAAGTGTACCAAATTTGGTTGCTTTAAGTTCAAGAATAACGGAGATATTGATTTTTTTCAAAATTTATAACTTCACTTTCAAAGCCTGTAACTCCTTAGGAAAGCAACTTGGTATAGAGGTAAGTTGCGTTAAATTGCCATATTTTGGGACCCCCTACATGTCCCTGCTCTATGTCGGTTCTTATGTGAATCACCCTGTATATTAGTAATTCGATAATTCATGAATTGAGTATTGGTAATATTCCTATTAGCAATAAAAATTCAATTGTCTCGAAATGTTCCCTTATGATTTGTGGCTTATTTCTTATAATAAATTCATGCAAATGATAATTATATTAATTCACACTAGAGGACATTTGAATCGGTGAACGTGTCAACCACGGAGCATGACGTGTGGGCGTGGCCTTGTCGGTTCTCAGCATTCAGCACAATGTTGCCAAGTCTCCAACATTCACATGATATTTTGTTATGGAGAATAAAATATATTTGGGCATGCTGGTTGTTCGAAAGAGTCAAGAATGAACTATAATATTATGGGTTTCTTATATTATTTTTTATTCAACGACATGACTCTTTTTGATAGCTTGATTATAATTGGTGAGTCAACAACCTTGCTTCATGAGTGGAAATGGAAGATCATCTAACCAATGACGAAACAGCATAAAAACTGACGTCAAAATTTATTAGACGTATCGCCAAATGGCGGCCATGAATGTTCGTTTGGATCGAGCTCTGAAATTCAACAATTTCGTACAACGCAGACTCATTATTCATATATAAAAAGCGTGGGTGTGTTGCAAAAATTGATTTAGGTTCCTAAAGACACAGTGGAGTAATTGAATGCCAATAATTCATTATCCAGAGTCCACTCGCCACCATCTAACCTGACCTGGAAAACCTACCTATATCGGGGATCAGCGTATTTCACAATTCTCGAATCCAATACACTCCTACCGAATTTGAATATCATACCTTCAGAAGTCGACACCCGTTATATATGTATATTTTTAGCGAAATCAAGCAGTCAAAATATACCATTTTGGATACCTATTTATAATTTTCAAAGCTTCAATATCTTCCACCTCGAGAACCGTTGACGTTGATTTTCTCATGATTCGGACATGCTTCGTCCGCCATTTTGAAGACCTCCATATGAATATCTGACAACAACAACAACATGAAACCATCTCAAATTATATTGAAAATATGAAATTCATGAACTGCGAGTACTTTCTTCAACTAAATATCAGATAACTACAAGGTTAATTAGTATAATTTGGTATCAATTTCTAACTGTATTGACATTTTTGGGTGACGTATAGTAGGCTAGTAGGTAAGTACCGGCATGCAATATTTTGAACCTCGTGTTGAACACATTTAACTCACGCCATTCAAGTCTTCCTCTACAAAAATTAAAAACTTCACAGTCCACACATCCTACAAATTTCAGGCATTATCAGAAACTCAGCTTATACCTACACCTCATTTCTTTACCTGATTCTGCTGACAATATATTATTATCTGCAAGTTCTGCCTTCAACAAGGAAAAAGGTGCACAAACAATGCAAAGACTTGAGAATACAATAGCGACTGCATGACCTTTTCTTGTCAGTTTTGGTAAGGTATATTATATGGCCCTGAACTTACAATATCGACTCGAAGAATGTAGGAAGATTTTCACCTGTCATGGTTAGATACATGAGAAATGTAGTGTTGTGTTTTTATTCCAACCTTCTACTTTCACACAACAAAAACATTAATTTAAATATGGTAAATTTTAAGTCAATTGATTCAGACAATGCCAAGAAGGAAATTTCACTAGTAATTAATGATCAAGTTGAAACCATATATGCATAAGTTTATTTGGTATAGATATTCATGAGTAGGTAGTCTTCGTTCATATAAACTGCTGAACATTTTGACAGTATTTCCTAAAACCATTCTGTATATGTTATGTAAGGAATTTTTATTGCTTTATGGATTTTGCAAAAATTAAGACGACTTCTACGTTCGGATATGTATAGGCAGTAAATCTTCAATCAGAAGTTCATAATGTCTGATGATATATTCACTTCTTCCAGAGATTTGACGAACTGACTTAACGACAGAATTTCATCTTTGAACTGGATGATGTCGATTAGGGTTTACAATTTTCGAGATCGGGATCCCGTTTAGAATTCCCGGGGTAAGAATCTAGTTCCCAGGACTCCGGAATCCCGGGACCTAACAGTAGCAACAGAAGTGGGAACAATTCAGAAAAATCATTTAATTTCACCTAAGTAAAGTAAAAATCATCTTTCATTATGAAAAACGATACTATAGAAAATAGGAACAGTAGTAGTGAGGAACATTTCCCCAAATGCAATTGTATTAAAATGAATTTCAAACGTTTTGTTTGGTGAGTGAAATAAAATATGCCCTTAAAAACACCAACACGTCTTGAGTCAATAAGTCGTTTGAAGAAAAAAGAAATAAAGTAGATTGCAATTTTATCAATAAAAAAGGAAAACGATATTCTCGGGATCCAGATTTTTTATTCTTGTGTTTTCGGGACAAGAATCTTCCGGGATTCCTAGATCTCAGATTGGAAACCGTAACGTCGATATATTTGGTGTATTTCGCTGTAAGTATATTTCGTAATCAATTCCTCACTCCGTAAATCAATTTCTCGTATTTTTATACACCTTACTCCAATCATCTAGTTCCATGATGAGTCCATCACGAATAATATCTAGATTATTGAAAATGAATGGAGCATTTTTAATAATTGCAGTTCCCTAATGAACTAATGTCCTTTTGGGACCCGCTTATGCTTACTGCGCCTGTGCGGTGATCCGCCCTGCTTTTTGCACACAAAATAATGCAAAACGTAGAAACTTTTGCAAGATCGTTGAAAAATAAAAATATGAGTAGATGGAACTCAAAAATTTATATTAATTCTATTCTATCATGATTGTATTTATAATATTTCGATGGCTATAGCTAGCAAACGAAGCAACATTATTTCCTCGATTATTTCCATTATAATTATTTAATGAGCATTCACGTTTTTGTTGCTCTCATAGCGTGAGACTAATTTTTGTGAGCTTCTGGATACACGCAGGAGGAATATGACTTAATAAATCCTGAACCTCAATATCCGATTTGGCGCAGTAATGTATAACAATTTCAGCTTTTGCTGCTGCTCTAGGCCTCCAGCCATAATAAATTCGCTGCAATCTAGAAAAAGACCGAAGCCAGATCTTCCGCGTATAGAGTAAGTATTGATTATAGAAGAGGAAGTATAAAATACGATCAAGAAGGCATCAATAACCTCGACAGGTCTGGATTTAAAAAATTCAGGCCCCTCTGCTCGTGGAACACTGAGGGTATGGAACGAGGTATGGAATAACCCCCAATGGAAGGCACGTGAATAATTGAGAAATTAGGTGCAAAATGGTGATTTTCAAGAGAACTTCAACTCAACATCGTCAATTTATAACACAGATTATTTCTCGTGAAGAAAAGCCACAAAAGTAGACAAAACTTTAACACAAAGAGAGAAACTCAAAGTCATTACCACAATAGTTCATAAAATGAACGAAGATGGTAGATAACGAGAGAAAAACAACAACTTTCCAGAACATTGTATTACATCCTGCCGAAATCTATACAATAATTCGTATAGACGTATTGCCAGTTGGCTTTCGGCGTTCGCGAGATGCGTTTCTGTTAGGTCAGGTTCGCACTAGATAGCGGTGAAGAAGTTATATTTCTGGGACAGCCATGTACTGATGAGAGCCAACAGCTCGAAACTGGGCTGCATGTAATCACGCGTTGCTGAACCACTTAAGCGCAGGTCGGCGTTTAGGAAGGAAACACTTGCGATTTTATTCGTCTATACCAATTATTGCATAGATTTCGGGAGGATGTTTTATGAACTATTGTCGAGACTATTGTGCATGGTAATGACTTCAAGTTTCTCTCTTTGTGACAATTGCATTTTACTTTGAGTATTTGGCTTTTTCCTAGATGATAACTTTAACACTTTAATGTACATTGGTGCCAACAGGAAAAGTCGAGGAAAAGTACAAGTCAATATTCATTACTTCTTCTCTCTTCTTTAGATCATCAGTATAACATGAATAAAGCTTTTTTGAATATTGAATGTACTGCGAATCATGTTCACTACAGTCACTCTTGCTGATTGGTTTCCGTCTAAGCTTCTCCATAATGTAGGCGTTTATGATATTCTCATGGTTGATTGGTTCCAAACTGTCGTGTTTTATACTGAGCAAGGCCAAAAAGTTCAGCCTGCCTTCTGACATAGAGGTCCGGAGTTAGTGCTTGATCAGTTTCAGCTCAGAGAATGATCTGTCTGCAGAGCAAAGAGTCACCATCAAGGAAAGGTATATTCTTAACACAACTCCTACATTAGGGGAAAGCAATCTTTCACGTTCTCTCCCAACATAAGTTGATACATCCATCTTTCGGTGGTAAATTTCAATACAATCAAAACACAAGCATGCCTTATCTCTAGGAGAGCCGATCTCATTGTGCCCATCATAAGCTTGACAGGAGTAACCATACCTTTGAACATATCCATTTGGATGCTTGGTATTACTATCAGCAATAACCTTTCTTGGGAAAATCACGTGATATCAATTGCTAAAAGTGCATCCCAATAACTTGGTTTTCTGTTTCGGGCCAGGAGCTATTTCACTTCCAGTCAGCTGCTTATGATCTATTAGGCACAGATCCGACCTGTCCTGGAATACTGTTTCCATATTTAGAGTGCAGCACCCAAACATACCCTGAAACTGTTACATTCTGTCCAAAAAAGGGCAATTCGTCTCGTGGGTGATGCCTCGCTCACAAACTCACTCATTTCTCTGGAACACCGTAGAAAAGTTGGCGATCTGGCTCTATTTCATAGATATTTTCATGGACGATGCTCTTCTGAAATATCAACAATTGTTCCTCCCTTGGCAGTCCCCGCGAGATTAACTCGTCGAGTTTAGGCTTCGCACCTCTTCGTGGTCACTCTGGAGACCTGCAGAACACCTCTTCCCAAAGGTTCGTTCATCCAACGAACAGCGAGGCTCTGGAACACATTGCCAAGGGAGGTGTTCCCCGAGATATATATAACCTCCAGAAATTTAAGAAGAACAAGAACACCAATTACTACCTCATTTCCCTTGGTTCTCACGATGTTCTCTGAACATTACAGAATATCCCTTTTCCTGGGAACCAGAAAATAAAAAAAAAATGTGCTTAGAAATTGGTTGGTAAAATTCTTGCCCAATTTTTCGTCTAGATCTTCGTCCTCGTCTACTAACGTTCTGCTAGCTGCTAATACCTCATCATCAGAGAACATTTCCAATTTGTTAAGGAACCCAAACCTCGTATACCGATAAGTTCATGAATGCTTGAAGCCTCTTTGTCAATGCACCTTCAAGTTCATTTATGACGTACTATCTATGATAATGAAACATGACTAGTAACGTTATATTGTTTTTTTTTGTGGTGCGGGATCCTTTTTGGCGCGGGCCCCTAGAAGCGTTCCTATATCGCATGTTCTTGAATCCGGCCCTGAACCTCGATGAAGGGATCTGAAGTAGCGCTCGGTATAGTATAGTCGCATTTTCAGTGTATGAGTCTATAAACTGATGTATTCGATGAACATTTATGTCAATAACCTGAATTCGAGACCATCAATCAAATCCAGAAACAGAGTGAATAGATGATTATTGCTTGGGCAATATAGAAAAGTTGAATATCTATGTAATTATGACCTATGGATTCATGGTATGATGCTGGGAATAGGATTACTGATGGCAATGCATATAAAAATATTTGATATCGCAGCCTACGATTATTCGAAGCATTATGATTATTGTTTCCATATAAACAACCAACAAGGTGAAAGAAATTATGTTTCTCTCACCTTGACAACAATTGAATAAGCGAAGAAAATAATGAGAAAAAATATTTGCATGAAAAAATGCGAGGAAATCAATCACATTTATGGATTGTATGGTTCTTGAAACTCCCGTTTGTTTCATATGATATTTGACATTTATCGAAATTGTCATTATGGAAAATGAATCCATTTGTATCGGAAAACAGAGATCAAAATTGGTTCAGCAATGTTATGAAGCTAATCTGTTAACGTAAATTCTACGATGAGAATGATGAAATCTATATTTCTGATTTAAATGCAGATTAAGTAAGTTATAATCCACGCACAGTGAAATGACGCGACGTATGATTGGTTCCATACCATAATCGTTCGTTGGTATAGATAAATTGATCGTTAGGTGCCAAAAACATCAATTCCGTCTCGAATTCCGTGTACATTAAATGAACATATAAGATTAAAACTAACAGTTTAATCGTCTCCTGAAGATGCTAACATAGTAAGCGAAACACGTGTCGAGGTGAAAAAATCGAAAAGAAAGAGATTATTGTTTAATAAAAATTAGGTTTGGTCAAACTGTTCATGTTATTGTTGAACTATTTTAGGAATTGTTAATAGGAATTTGCTATAATGTTCGAAAAATATCGTGCGTACCTAAGGAGGATATGCATTTGCACAAATAACTATTCTTTTTTCATATATGTTGAAAATTGAAGCAGATTCGTTCCCGAAAATAGAAGTGAAACTCCATATTTTTCAATAATCCCATATTTTCCATCTTCGAACAATTTTCAAACGAGGCGACACTGACTGCTGACTATCGATTACATTTTTAATAGTGAAATTTTGAAGTCAGTGATATTTTGGGGCGATTAAACTAATTTATCCCTACTACAAGTTTATTGAAATAAAACTAATATTTTTGTGAAATATACAGTGTGTCCCACTTACCATGGGTATCTTTTTAACGGTCGGTTAAATGACACCAAATGTGGAGTTTGTCAAGGCCAACTATAATGTGAAAAAATATTTTGATAAAATCTATTCATGTCTCCTCCGTAAATTCTTTATTTATGAAAATATTCAAATAGGAATTTCACATTCTCATGGCAGTTTCTTAGGGTGATTTAAAAAAAATATGAAATTTATACCAACTCTTCTAGAATTTGAGATATCAGCACCAACTTTAGTTTTTCAAATGTAGATCATAGCTCACTATGACTTAGTTACAAATAACTTTTTTTTCTCTTACAGATGATATGTCGCAGTAATAGTTTTGTGTTGATAACAACGGAGTTATCGTCATTTATACAAAAACAAAAAATTATTTGGAAGCCGCCATCTTGAATTTATGAATTTTAACAAAAGAATCATGATCTCCGACCTCAAAAACCCCCACTTACCAATTTTGAATGAAATCGGACCAAATCTTGTCCGCCATCTTGGAGCAGCCATTTTTTTCAATTTCAACAAAAATTCCATAATGTATTGTGTTTCAAGCTTTTTTGGCTCTCATCAGTGCAGCAGTCCGAAGACCGCCGGCTAAGCGTGACCCGGCCTAAAAAATTGCAATCGGCAATATTTATGGTCTCAGACGAATCTCCTGTGGGCACAGGAGTGCCACACGGGTTTAACGCCATCTAGACTATATAGAAGGAAAGAAACACTTCACAAAACTGAAATACTAAGAAATGGTAGTGGCTGATTGCCCGACTGGCGTAATTTCAACTACGAAATAGCCACAATGCTCAAAGTGGAATAGCTCACTCATTTCCACAAATGTTCATAAAATGATCAGCAATGGTAGATGACGGGAGGAAAACAATTACTTTCCTGGCTAATGCCACGTAAAACATTAGTGCACTCGTGCGGTATTAGGGAAAGAAACCTTGCATTAGTATTCGTCGTTATTTCGTATCAATGCATCATAGATTTCAGGAGGATGTAATTCAATGTTCTGCGTGGCACTACCCAGGAGAGTTATTGTTTTCCTTTCGTCATCTACCATCTCTGGAAATGACTTCTCGTATTTATTTAACCTTCCATTCCACTTTGAGCATTGTGGCTATTTCGTAGTTGTCATTCTGAATAGTTTCTGAGGACGAGTTTTCTGCCATTTTGATGTTAAACCTCGTGTGAACATTGATTTGGTGATTTCTTATTATGTTTGTAATTATCAGGAACTAATGAATGCAGTATTTTCCCTATAAAATCTATGACTCTAAAAACTGCAGAACGAGCAGATCGTTATTTTAACGAAGGCCAGAATGGAATAAATTTAATTTGTATTCAAATATTAATCATGTTGATGGCTCACGCAGCCCAAGCAGAAGAATTACCGCAGCGTGCTTTCACTTTCATATTTAACGAATATATAATTAGATAGTATTTGTTTAAACAAGGTACCAGTATGTATTTCGAAGATATTTTTGCATAAGAAACTTATAGAAAAGTACCCATTATTTTGACATTAACAAAGTAACATTGCTCAACGAATATCTCGCGTGTTCCTAGTCATTACAGAAGATTGTTATCGTTATTTGAACTTGTTTGAACTCATTTTTCTTTTATATCATGAGAAATAGTTGTCATGAGATTGTTAGAATGTAATAAAAAAGAAATATGGCTTCGAAAAAATACTTACGGAATGAACACTAATTCTAGTAATTTTTGTAAATTTCAAATCTAGCTCGTTATTCGGAACAATCACATGAAGGAATCACGAAACGCAGATGATATCACATCAGTACTTAGCGACAGAAAATATTTTTTGTAGACCAATAATATAGTATTTTTTTCTCTCTTTCCCCCAAACTTTCTTCTAGAAGAAACAAACGTCCTTCTCCATCTACTTGCCACCTCGAAAACTAAGAAGATGACTATTCCCCGAGCTATTCCCTCAGTATTTTAGCACAAGTTTTTAGTTTTTATGGCTCTGGGATCAGCCATCAGAGTCTTCTCCGGAGCTGAATAGCTGAAAGATAAGTTTGTTCAAATCTCCATAGCTAGAACCAGTACTGTGCACCTGCTATGGATCAAATGGAGGCATGCCATAGTTGCCCATAGTTAGTCGAAATACTCCCGATTTGTCCTAATCTCCATAGCTAGAACCAGTACACAGTATAAATAAAAATCTTGAAATTAAGAAAAAACTTCAACCAAAGAAACCCCACTCTCCTATATTCTTAATGAAATATTACATCGAACTGAAAAATAATTCATCTCAATTAGAAACTCAAAGCTTTTCTTGAATCGATATAATATTACCTTCGTTTGACGCAGCTTCAAATTCTCCCAACAAATTTCACGAGTGTATTGAAGAGAAATGCTAAACGATGTTCAGTGAAGAAACCAGCTATGATCATTCGAAAAGAATGCAATCTCTGCTTGAGAAAATTATTTACCCCAAAAAATTATTCCCACATGTTAGGAAATATTAAACAAGTACTCTGAACAAGAATATGATGAATCATTATCGAAATCAGTGTATCGCTTATTTGGAGAGATCTGAATACTCATTTCAGGATATGCTCCTATTTCTTTATGAACATTTGCGATTTTCTCCTCTATTAGAAACTGCCAGAAACAACTGATAGAATTAATCAGCAGCTTTACTAGATGTTGAACAACTCTTCTCAAGATCACCTTATTCTCTTGTTTGAAAACTTATTCTCTCATTCACTCATCATTGAGATAGATCATCTGTTCATTTGAAAAGTTCAGGTATCTTCTGATAAGACAACTCAGTTTTTGGTTTAGGATTTGAAATGACTATCCAAGAATATGTGCTCTTGTAACTCAACAAGAGATGATACATACTTATGGAAGGGAATGAAATTCTAAAATGAAAGATACAGAAATTCTCCATTCAGCTATCTATATTTCAAGAATCTATAATGATTTAATAGGGAGATTGAATTGCAAGTGTATTTTTCTTTCGTACAAATGGAAGTGTCGTCACCCACTCTTACACTTTATACTATCAAAGCACGAATTTCCTTCAGACAAAAAAAAACGTTCATTGTCCAAACAGGTAATACACCCAATTACAGGACAAGCAATATAATCAACACATCAGACTTAGCACAAGAATGATAAATAATAAGTTACAATTGAATATAAATTTACATCTCAATTCTGAGGAGAGTATTTCTTAAACAATTTTTGAAACATCCTATTGATATTGAAAATAGATCTATTTGATTGCAGATATTATTAAAATTCTTACAAATTCGGTATACGGGAGACTTGGCTATTATATTTTTGTTCTTGGTGTTGTTAGATTAAAAACATGTTTCATTTCGGTTATTCAAGTAGTCTTCACATTATTAGGGATAATCAAGAAATAATGAGAGCAAGATATTTTGAACAAATCTCAAGGGTTATATTGAAATAAGACATATTTCCTCAAAACAATACAAATGAGTCCATTTCAAGATATCAATCAGAACAAGAATTATTATTTTTTGTCCAGAGCCATATACACTCTCTCTTCAAGATTTTCGAGTGGCTTGTTAGGAACGAATTGAGATCTTTCAAGTAATATAAAAGACTTGCATTGGAACAAGATATTTTTACTTATATCAAGTTGTTCATATTATCAGTAGAAAATATTTCATTCCTCACTTCGAAGTGGTAGTAAGTTCCGAAATGAAAATCACCGATCTTGTTTCAAAGTCTTCTGATTTCAGACAAGTTATTCGAGTGTTCTGTTGAAGTAAATGATCAAGAAAATACTTTTCTCGATGTAAGAGCTATGGTCCCTTCAATTGAATATGAAGTTTTTGACTTGAAGAAGTAAACTCTTCAGCAAAGATAGTATTTTTAACCAGGTGCACTTTTTCTTCTTTCAAACATTCACTTTTCACTGTGCACTGTTCACCTGCTATAGTTGATTGAATACGATCAAATGGAGGCATGCCAATGAAGACATCATTGCCATCGACCTTGATCCTATATATAGTTAGTCAAAAGACTCTAAATGATCTTCAGCAGCAGTTTCAAGCTTGTGAGCTCATATTTGAAGTACCAATAATTAAAGACATATGATATAGTTTTCAGATATTCTCTGTCAGTCCATATACTCTCCAATATTTCGAAATACGGCAGAAGAGTTGAGGGTCCTGACTCGAATCCAATTTTGAGAGGGTTCGTTGTTGACAGCAAGGACTGGCTGAGTGAGGAATGATGTCTTTATATAATGAAATCAACTTCATCAATGGGATAAGTCTAATACATATAATTAATTGATTTATACTCTTATCCGCTCTTATCCTATCTCTCAAATACTCGTAGTAATCGTAGTAAGATTAATTCAAAGCCCAAAATATCCACCAATGATATCTAAACATTAGCCTGTTTCCTCTATAATATTTAAAGCTCCATAAAAAAAGTATTATTCAAATTACGTTTCGAATGATTAAGTATCAAATAAACTGTGTATACTCGAATAAATATTCAGAAATATAAAAACGTCAACAGCTTGTAGGACCCCCTATTATTTTGAAAGATATACCTACCTACATCATTGATTTTCAGGGTGAACTGAATATAGGAATGCGAAGAATGCTCAGCTAGAACGGCAAAGCTTTGGAATTCCTTGCCAAAGGAAGTATTTCCAAGATCTTATGATCTCCAAAAGTTGAAAAAAATCCAATATACCTACCACGACTTCTTTTTATGATTCATTCCTATAGGTACGCATATGATGTTTTCCATTTCGTGCACCTCAAAAGATAAAAAAGGCTCTCGCGGGAATTATTTAGGTTACTAACGTTTAGTACATCCACTTCCAAACATTTTCCATCACACATGTTCTATTTTTGGAAAATATACAAGGTGGCATTGAAATAAGTGCAAATATTTCAAACACTGAGGAAGCTCGATGTCTACTATCGAATGGCACTAAAAAAATTAAGGGATCAAAATGAAAAACACTCACGCGGAGTTCAATCATTTAATTTGTTTTAAAGTGGCGTAATTGATTTTTTCATCGTTTTTTTCCAATTTTTTGGATGAAATTCCTCGTTAATTAGAAGAATTAGAAAAAATCTGATATCATTGGAATGTTCCTCAGACTGTATCATATTAATGTGCTGAATATGATGTGCACTTATTTCAAAAACACCTTGTATTCAACCCGAATTCAACCTGAATTCACATCCTATAGCAATAATATTTGTTAACCCTTGCTATAAAAGAATACCTTTGAGAATCACGAGTGAAAATGTTGAAGAACTTCAGGTTCGCATGCGTAAATGCCCCTCGTATTAGTGATATGCCACTCGAAAGATATGGGAAAGTTGAGAATTTGAGCGAATAAATCATCTCCATATCAAATTTGGGTGAAAAGTTGTCAAGCGATTGTGCTCTAGGGGAATTTAAAATGGGAATTTTGGTGTATAAGTCGGTATAAGTAACGTGAATTTTAATACTGTCTTCCGAGCTGTCTTCAGGTTAATCGAGAAGGTATAATACATTCATTTTGCTTGATTATTTGGGAATTTATCGTGAACTGAAGATTTTCAATAATCAATTTTTAATGGAGATTGCTGGAGAATTGTGAGAATTTGAGGATTTAAAAATTTCCAGAACAAATATTCACCTCCCCGTCTTCACACTGTATACCTAAAATAATAGTTGCGTTTTATTTATCCGATTCCGCCACCAAAATCACTTTGATGTGTTGTTTTATTTGCAACTTTTCCGATTCCGGTTGCTACTTTTCATTCCGTCTTACTACAAGGAATGACTTTTGACAGTTGTCAAAAAATTATATTAGATTGACGAAAAACGAAAAATTTTGAAAGTAGAAGACATTTAGCAGACATTGTTATCGTGAAGTTTACAAGTTCATGATATTTTCAGGTAAGCCAGGTTTCAGATGTTCATTCCCAGATAAAATGTAGCCACAAACATATAAATATAACCTCTTATGTGAATTCTCCCATGCAAGGTCATGAAGTTTCTCGTTTTATTTGTAAACGTCATTCTGTTCCCACCACCGCTACCAGAATGGAACAAATAAAACGCAACTAATGATCACGTGATATATTTATGACACTTGGCACATGAATTAGTGAAACAAATAGAGTGTCACTTATCTAATCCGTTCTATGATCGGAGATTGAATCCATTCGATTTATAGGTATATACTCCAGTAGAAAGGTATCTTTATTTGATTAGAAAAATGTTCCTGACTAAACGATCTGGAAGTTCATAAAAGTGAATTCAGGTACCTTATTAGACCAAGTTCTCTAGAAAGAAATCCTGTAATCGCTTTCAAATAGTTGTGGAGGAATGTTTTAAGGCAACATAAAATAGTAGCCTGAAACTGGTATAAATTAAACAAATTTATGCTATCTGTATCTTCCAATTAAACTCTCTTCGATATGTCGATACTCAGAGGGCATGACGAGAAAGTCGATTTGACCTCTTAAATTGTGTTGTTTTGAAGTGACTGAAAAACTGGGCGCATAAACCGATGAAAGTATGTACTACAACTCTGGTTTCCGATGTGGACATTGCCTTATTTAAAAATAGTGAGGCGCACACTTGATACAAGCAATCCAGTCTCACTGAACGATATTTGGTAATTTTTTGTTGCACTCTATCAACTGGAGAAAGTTTATCGTTCACCGTGGTTTTTTCTTCTTCTCAGATTACGTTTTGAACTCGGTTGTGAACGATTATTCAACTTTTTCGTTCTGGTACGGCCTATAGGCGGCATTTAAGAAGTTCATTATTGTTTTATGTTGATCAGTTTCCAAACGAGGAATCGATTTATTCTCTTTGTTTTTATAACATAAGCTGAGAGAAAGTACTACGTTATATCATGCAATGCTCCATTCGCTTTTTGGTTCCTCGACACATTCCAAAATATACAACTACAACATACAGTATCCGTCAAAGTCCGTTCCTCCCTCAATAATTTAACCACCTGGTATATCGCAACGAAATTCGGAGAGCTCGAAAAGGATATGAAAACCAACTTTTTCATGAAGAAACGACAGCTCAACGTTTCAAAATGGCGACTGAGCTTCTTCCTGAATACAGTCAGACGCCGATACTTGGGACAGTATTCAACTTCAACTCTTAACAACTCTGTTATAAATATTCTCACAACATATTTGTTCATGCTTAGAGTTGAATGGTTCCATAAAGATTTTCCATCACTTCTTAAAAAAACAAAAAACAAAATTGTAACCACACAAAAAATATATTAATCTTGCAGTTCCAAGTTGGACTGGTAGTTCGCAACATGGGAAAATCATGTATATTCTGCTGTTCGTCTTTTTTTTTGTAGTCTGAGTTTGGAAATGTGAAATTTTCTGATTATTTCTGATGAAAAAATATTTGGATTTGTTCTATTGTTGCGAGTATAAAGAGAAACAACGTGTGACAATAATTCTAAGAATAGGATAAGTTTCGCTATAACGCATCAGTTTTTTATTTCGGTCGACGAAGGAAGACCAACAAAAAGTAAATGATGTCCCAAGTATGGCAATTGACTATAATTCTTTTTAGAGAAACACCCAATAATCCCAAATTTCTTAACATATTCATTCCATACACTTCATTTGTATGATCGTATTTGACTGCTGTAAAATAGTTCTGACACTATAGAAAATGAATTGCTAGTTGGGTTGGTTTTGCCCGGTTTTGCCGCAGGACCGGATCTATAGATGTCAGGAGGCCAACGCTCAATAATACTTGAGGCCCCTGCCATCATTTTTTCTCCGTCTGTTTTTTTTTCACCAATTTCCAAACTGATAATACAATCATAAATTCTTTCACTAAATACGAATATAAAATGCATGGAAAAAATATATGGGATATATAAGAAAGAGAAAAGTACATTCATTGATGAAAATATATAGTTTAGTACTCGTTTTAGGATGTGAGAACGAAAAAAAAAAATTAAAACCACATATTGGATCAGATACATACGAGATAAAAGAACTAAACCATAACGAAATCAGTAGGAGAAATATACTACGATATCACTCCTTATTTTTTTAATTACAAATTTGCGAATTATTTCATTGCACCATCATGATGTACAAACTGCTTATAAAATCACTTTCGATTTGGGATTATAGGTACACAGTTCTATATTCGATTTTTATTATTGATAATTTTAAAAATGAACGCTTTCTGCTTCGCAACTGATTACTGATGGTAGTATGTTAAAAACAAGTTCAAAGCAGTATTTCTGCATTGAATAACACGTCCATCATTTATTCACCAGGGTGCTGCCGATTTCATAGGGATATTATTGCTATTTCCTAAACGGTATGAGTTTTTGCAAACCGAAAAAAACTTCCTGAAATATAAAAAAAAAAAACTGAAAAACATAGATTTTGGGACAGGACAAAATTCTCACATTCTACTCCACCAAAACTATACTTTATTGTAAGCAAACTTACAGGGACATGGTTCGAAGCTTCAAAGCTTCATCATCAGCGTTATTGTTATACATAGGAGCACTAAAGTGAGAGAAAAACAAAGAACAATGCCAGACAAACTCCTCAACAACGATAAGTCTGTAAAACTCACCTGTTCTGGAGGAAAAAAGTTATGTTCAAATATTTAGGTAAAAAAAAAATTATTCAATTCCATCTGATAGGACTGATTCAATACCTAAAGTTTACCAAAAGTTTCATGAACCATAAATTTGTTATTGCTCCCATCTCGATATCATTATACTCTCCCCATCTCTAGTCTATTTGATGTTCCATGTCACCTCTGTCACTTTATGTCAAAGTCATGCCATTCGTTTGATGTTTGATTTTTGACATCTCATTTTTCTTGTCTTTTCAAGAGTTCGGCATGAACAAATATGACTTGTTGTTACGGTTTCACTTTGATTTAATGTAAGTATGTGCACAGACTAGAAGCAGAGTTATCTAAAATCCTTTATTCAATCGTTATACAGATCATTTATAGGTATCATGCTTGATATTCCATCTTCATTCGAGTACTGCTTAGATCCAGCAGACCTGGAAAATAATGAGAAACCATTAATAAAAGGAATCATTTCCCCATTGTTACTTACCCATGCCATCAACTTCGATATCCTCGGTCCGATCTCTACTGATGTGGGCTTCCTCTGGTCCAAATCTGTGAAATACATATATATTGGTGAATTATCAACAACATTTGCAATATAATGATCTTACCTTGTAGAAAAATCGAGTAGTAGAAAAATAATAACATTGATCCATCATTAACCTTACTATATTAGTTGAAGGTTATTACTAGTCTGGACTCTGGGTCTTGTCATCTTCTTCTTCTGCTCCATCTGGAATACCTAGTTAGTCCTCAACCTGAAAATAAGATAACTGCTAACTCAACCTAATAACCTAAAACGGTATAACCTGACAAGTGGGTCATTTTGGCGGGATTCTGGGAAAGTCCCGCCAAGATAGTGATATTTGACAGGGCTTTTTCGGATAACCTATGAAGGTATTGAAACGTGCCATCGCATTATTGCGGATTTAAATTGTATAATCAAAACTTACTAGGAAATATAAGTAGTCAAAGGACGGTCCACTGCCTACTACCTGCCAAGGGATGAAATTCCTAGTCAGAATTTGATTATCAGATATCATTTTCACAACTCGCTGTAGTTGATACATCTGGCCACCTGCGAACAAGGGCCAACAAAAACGATTTCTAGTAGTCAATAAGTGTACTTACTGCTATAACCACAGATGCTTATATTATTGCTTGCTTTGCTTTTGCTTTCTGCATGGTATCCTGGGTACACCAGCCTACATATACCTCCTGCCTAGCATGTCAATTGTAGTTCTAAAACAGAGGGTAGCCAACAACGATTCGACCTAGAAGCTGACGTGAGCAGGCCAGACTGCTTATATCTAGCACTTACCTGTTGTACTTGCTGTGGGACACTCCTGCTCCAAGCTGCCACTGTCACCTCTAAAAATCCTTCAAAGTGAGCTGTATCTAGTCCTTCTTTTAGTTGCACTAATTCAGGATATAATGCATTGACCTCACCCAGTATTATTAGCATAGTTTAAGTATAGTATATCTAGTGATCAACCTGTACACTTTTGGTATCGATACCAGAGGGAAAGCTGGGTAAGTTTCCACTGCAACTTGCAATTTGGATTGTGTTATTATGGTTTCATCTGTAATAGTCATCACTTGCTGCTCATAAATCACTACTTAAGGTTCTCAGAATTAACCACCACTTACCACCATATGAAGTGAACCAACCTCAACCAACAATAAAGGAATATTGTACTTTTACACCCACCCCCTGAGTTTTATTATTCACATAAGAAGATACCCATTGTTTTTAGTGCCCCCTTTTCAGGGACTAAGCAAACAACGTTATAAATTTGGCGCCCACTAGGATAATGGTTGGGAGGTTGTTTCATTTCAGGTGATGTTTTCATATAATTTGAATGTTCATATAATTATGAAATTACTCTTTATTTTTATTCAATTTCATAACCTGGCATAACCTCACTAATTTTGTCAGCTGAAGTTGGTTTCTGGTCGTGGCTACAAAATTCGATCATTCTTCTTCTTTTTATTTCATAACAGTATACGAGTAAGGTAGGTCCATTGCCAACTGGCACCATAGGCAGGAACGGTCTTTGCTATTGCCTTGGCCATAAGGGGAACATTGCCAAATACATCAATTGCTACCTTTTCACGATTATACAGGGAGTTGAAGAAAAATAGGCATTCACAAAAATAATTATAAAACAGCACGCATTCAGGAAGGTTATCTGTTGATATCATTTATTTAGTAACCAATTAGTACACAGTTAGTAGCAAATAAAGTATTGGCTAGGACATTCAGCAATTTTAATTTGATGGAAATAGTTTGACTGGCATTTTTGGTGAAAAAAAAAAACCTTTTCATCAATGAACATTATTCAAACTTGTGGTGAATATAATTTGTTAGTTAGCACTTTATTCGATAGTTAATTCAGGACGCAATTCCATATTGGTATTTTCTTTTCACTTCAGGTGAATAAATAGTTACTAAGAATCAGTTTCTAGTGGTTATAGCAAAGTATACCTGTATATATGTATAGATTTTTTTATTTTTCCTTCGCACGCGAGTGGGACTCGTGTTTGTTGGCGAGTTTTGGAAAAAAAACCGTTATTTCATTTAAAGTCGATCGATATTGAATCGAGTAGTTTTTTTTTTGTTGTACGGATTACGCTTCTCCATTTTCTTCAGGAAGGAGGGGGGTGCGTGTGCGCGTGATTTATTTCACGAGTTTTTTTTAGTTTTGTTTTTTATTTGGAGATTCCTAAATATGGAAGTTAACCGACTTTTGAGTGATGAACTCACATATGAGTTGCAAGTTAGAGGCTTACCAATAGAAGGCACGGTGAATGATAAGAGGGTTTTGCTTCGAGGAGCATTGCGTTGCGAAAGAGCTGGCATACCACCAGCCTCCGTGTCAGTTGAGTTAGAACCTGAATCAGAATTCACTATTTGTAGAGATAAATTGAAGGAATTGGAATCATGTATTCAAAATTATGATAATGATAATAGGGTCAACGAATACAAGAGAATTTCTTCCCGGCTATATCACGTTCAGGGACGACTTAGACGCGTACCTACAGGTGATGAGGAGGTAGAAGCGGCTAGGAGGAGTTTGATAGGGTTATGTATGCGGTTGGTGGAGGATGTTTCTGATCATTTCGAAAATAATCCGACAGAGGATGTTTCGGATCATCTCAAAAATAACCCGACAGAAAACCGACCACTGATTGAAATCAATCAACCTCAATCCACAGAACCTTCCATTCTGGATGAATTAGTTCCCCTACCACCGAGTTATGCGCCCACCATGCCAACCGATAGAAACGCGGAAATGATGAGAGAGAGGCCGTATTCAAGTCAATCTTTACCCCTGACGGATAGAGCTAGGGCCCAAAGGGAAGAAGTTGAAGGAGATAGGGAAAGGGATAGAGATTTTTTCAGGCAGGTTCCTCCGTCTAGACAACATCCTCAGGCAAGTTCCAGTGGATGCACTGATAATATCCATATCCCGAATAATGTACCGAGGTGTGAGCCTTCGGAAGCAGACCTTCTGAACAGACGGTTCTTAGGAGTTAGATTCGAGGATCATATTCCCCATAGTAGTATAGGTAGGCCTCACCTACAGTCAACGTTCAGGAATGATGTAGGTGCGGACGATCCATTATTAAATTCGCATGCATACTCGCACTATGTCCCCTCGGATTTTGGTCATCGGTATCTCGAGGTAGGGAGATGGAATATCAAATATGATGGCGATTCCAGTGTAACGACATTTCTAGAGCGTATTGAGGAGATTAGAGTGCCTCGAGGCGTCTCTAAAGGACAACTTTTGCGATCGGCTCCTGAGCTCTTCACGAAGGATGCCCTGATGTGGTTCAGGACCAATAAGTTCAGCACTTGGGATGAACTTGTTTATAAATTGAAGGAAGCCTTCATGCCCTACGATTACCAATATAGCCTTTGGGAAGAGATAAGGAGACGAACGCAAGGGGCGAGAGAGAAAGTAGTTTGCTATGTTGCAGCAATGGAAAGTTTATTTAATAAATTAGGGAACGAACGGCCATCCGAAGAAGCCCGGGTCGCATTGATTCGGCGTAACTTATTGCCTTTTTTGCAAACCCCACTCTCCCTTCACCAGATCAGGACTGTTCCAGAATTGGTGGGTTTGGCCAGGGTTCTCGAAGAAACCGAATTACGGGTTCAGAGGTTCGTTCCGCCCCCCACCAATTACCGAGCGCTAGTGGAACCTGAACTTGCCTACCGGCGGCAGAGTACTAGTTCCTCTGTTTCGGTGATTTCTCCTCAAGAGGTTAGGGTTCCCGATCCCGGAAGTCGAGCTGCAAGAATCGAAGCCTCTACGAATATTCCCTCCATACCGAGTGAGCAAAGCAGTCAACCCCTTTGCTGGAATTGCCGTGAAGTTGGACACAGGTTCCGGAAGTGCAACAAGCCTCGACAGATTTTTTGTTTCCGTTGCGGTCAGGAGAAGGTTACTGCTTCCTCTTGCCCTACGTGTCGACCAAAAAACGCCACGAGGAGGCACTAGGTAGCCGCCTAGATGTCTCTAGTCCCAAAATACCGGCTGTTACTCTAAATGTCACCACTGAAAATAAAATATTGTTGGACTTTGTCATTGCTCATGCGAAGAACGATGTTCGTCCTTATCTTAGGGTTATGATTTTCAGGAAAGAGTTTTTAGGTTTATTAGATAGTGGTGCTAGTAGGACTATCCTAGGTCAGCAGGGTTGGAGTATTCTGAAGGATTTATGTCCAATGAAAGTATCGTCAGTGTCCGTTTGTACAGTCGCAAATGGTCAAGCTTGTGATGTCTTGGGAACCGTGAGTTTACCAGTGCAGTTGTGTGACCGGGTGAAAATAATTGAGGCTTTGATAGTCCCGTCTCTACCTCATAGTCTCATTCTCGGAATGGATTTTTGGCTTACGATGGGTATAGTTCCGGACCTCTTCTCCGACGAGTGGCATTTCAGAGATGATTCTGATCCCTCTCTTAAGTCCGACATTTGTACCATCAACTCGCTAGACTCTTTGTCAGATTCTCAGCGCAGAACTCTAGAGAGAATGGTTGATAAATATTTCGGTTTGATGGGAGACAAATTAGGCTGCACCACTCTGGTAGAGCACGTCATCACCACAGACTCACCTCCAATCAAACAGAGACATTATCCCATTTCTCCAGTCTTACAACGACAGGTAAACGAAGAGCTGGATCAGATGCTGAAAGATGGTGTGGTGGAACCATCCAACTCTCCGTGGGCCTCTCCCATTTTACTGGTAAAGAAGCCAGATGGTCGATATCGCTTCTGTGTTGACTTCCGGAATCTCAACCAAGTAACTAGGAAGGATGCGTATCCCCTCCCCTTTGTCTCGGCCACGTTAGATAAATTGCGCGATGCACATTTTCTAACGACGTTAGACATCAAGTCGGCCTATTGGCAGATACCTCTTGCTGAACAGTCAAAACCCCTAACTGCATTTGTTATCCCTAATCGCGGACTGTTCCAATTTAAACGAATGCCAATGGGACTCCATAATGCACCGGCTACGTTCCAAAGATTTGTCGACAGAGTCGTTGGAGCAGAATTGGAACAATATGTCTTCATTTATTTGGATGATATTATCATCTGCACTTCTGATTTCCAAAAGCATTTAGAAATCTTGGAGGAAGTGTTGTCTAGGCTCACGAAAGCGGGACTAACCCTGAATTTGAAAAAATGCAATTTCTGTAAGTCGGAATTCCGCTACCTGGGATATTTGGTGAACTCGTCAGGACTTCTCGTTGACCCGGAGAAAGTCAACGCTATCCTGCAAATCCCCATCCCACAAAATGTCAAGGAGGTACGTCGCATCATCGGACTCGCCTCCTGGTACCGTCGGTTCGTTCCCGGATTCTCGACGATGATATCTCCCTTATGTGACCTCACCAAGAAAGGCCAACCATTCATTTGGAGTGACAACTGTGATAACGCTCTTCGACAAATCAAAGAGTGTCTTGTGTCAGCTCCTGTACTGTCGTGCCCGGACTACAGCCTACCATTTCAGGTCCAGACGGATGCATCTGATTATGGTTTAGGAGCCGTGCTTTCGCAGGTGCATCCGGATGGAGAAAAGGTAGTCTGTTATCTTAGCCGCTCTCTCACACCGAGCGAACGTAAGTTTAGCACGACCGAGAAAGAGTGTCTTGCAGTCATTTTCGCAGTCGAGAAGCTGAGGCCTTACTTGGAGGGAACGCGATTCACCGTAATCACCGACCATTATAGCCTGAAATGGCTCAATTCGATCAAAGATCCAGTTGGTAGGATTGCGCGTTGGTCAATGAGACTTCAGCAGTACGACTTCGACATTCAGCATCGTCCGGGTCGTAACCATTGTGTACCAGACACTCTTTCCCGTTCTGTGCCAGCCTTGACAATTGACCCGTTATGTACCGATGTTTCCAGCAAAGACCCTTGGTATCAACAGCTGATCCAAGCTGTCACCAGAGACCCGGTTCGCTATCCTGCATGGCGTGTACAGGGGAAATTATTGTTCAAGCGAGTGGATAGAAAGTATCCTGAATTGACTGATGAGGTAGATCCCTGGGTACAAGTTGTACCGAAAGAACGTCGCCGCGACCTCATTCGCCAACACCATGACCCACCAACGATGGGACATTGTGGTGTTTTCAAAACCCTTTCTCGACTCAGCAGTGTATACTACTGGCCGAAGATGAAGCAGGATGTAGCCCGCTTCATCAAACACTGTACGGTGTGTATTAGTACGAAGCCGGAGCAGAAGCCGCCAGCCGGCCATTTACTTAGTTCTGCACCTCAGGCTACCAGGCCATTTGAAATTCTCAGCATCGATTTGGTAGGTCCGTTACCTCGATCCGCGTCTGGACATGCCTATATTTTCTCGGTTTCTGATATCTTCAGTAAATTCGTGTTATTCTTCCCTTTACGTCAGCCTACGGCAAAAATGGTGACACAGATCCTGGAGGAGCGAGTACTTCTGGTTTATGGCACTCCCCGGAAAATTATCGTGGACAACGGCGTACAATTCCGAAGTCACTTATTTCGAAACCTCATGGACGAATATAATATCAAAACCGGATACATTGCAAACTACCATGCTCAAGCAAACCCCGTTGAACGCACCCATCGTGTTTTGAAAACGATGTTGACGGCATATGTATCAGACAACCATCGCGCCTGGGATCAGTTTTTAGCAAAGATAGCATGTGCCATGAGGTCGGCGAAACACGAAACTACCCAATTGACGCCTAATTTTGTTGTATTTGGTCGCGAGATTAGGCTATCGGGACAGGTTCAACACCCGCTTACCGATACTCTCGGATCCGGAGAATTCAATGCAGAGGTTCGATCGGAGGCATTGCGAAAAGTCTTCGAGGATGTATCAAAGAGACTGGTACAGGCCCATGAGCGCAGTAAGCAGCGCTATAATTTGAGGAGGAGGGATGAAAAGTTTCAACTAAACCAAAAGGTTTGGCGTAAGAATTATAGCTTGTCGGATGCAACTCGCGGTATAACCTCCAAGTTAGCTTTGAAATTCAAGGGACCCTTTATAGTTTCTAAAATCCTGTCTCCGTGGTCATATGAGTTATCGGATGAGTCTGGAAAAGCATGCGGAGTATGGCATGCGAAGGATATTAAAGCACATCCACCAGACGAAGACGAGCGTCAGGACGATTACGATGCGGAGAATTAACAATCCAGTCAACGTTTGTCGATAGAAGTTAGAAGGTAGTAGTTATTTCTTGTAGCAAAAGTTTTTTTTTGGGAAACAAAAACTTTTTATGGGGTAAGAGGGGTGTTGTTACGGTTTCACTTTGATTTAATGTAAGTATGTGCACAGACTAGAAGCAGAGTTATCTAAAATCCTTTATTCAATCGTTATACAGATCATTTATAGGTATCATGCTTGATATTCCATCTTCATTCGAGTACTGCTTAGATCCAGCAGACCTGGAAAATAATGAGAAACCATTAATAAAAGGAATCATTTCCCCATTGTTACTTACCCATGCCATCAACTTCGATATCCTCGGTCCGATCTCTACTGATGTGGGCTTCCTCTGGTCCAAATCTGTGAAATACATATATATTGGTGAATTATCAACAACATTTGCAATATAATGATCTTACCTTGTAGAAAAATCGAGTAGTAGAAAAATAATAACATTGATCCATCATTAACCTTACTATATTAGTTGAAGGTTATTACTAGTCTGGACTCTGGGTCTTGTCATCTTCTTCTTCTGCTCCATCTGGAATACCTAGTTAGTCCTCAACCTGAAAATAAGATAACTGCTAACTCAACCTAATAACCTAAAACGGTATAACCTGACAAGTGGGTCATTTTGGCGGGATTCTGGGAAAGTCCCGCCAAGATAGTGATATTTGACAGGGCTTTTTCGGATAACCTATGAAGGTATTGAAACGTGCCATCGCATTATTGCGGATTTAAATTGTATAATCAAAACTTACTAGGAAATATAAGTAGTCAAAGGACGGTCCACTGCCTACTACCTGCCAAGGGATAAAATTCCTAGTCAGAATTTGATTATCAGATATCATTTTCACAACTCGCTGTAGTTGATACATCTGGCCACCTGCGAACAAGGGCCAACAAAAACGATTTCTAGTAGTCAATAAGTGTACTTACTGCTATAACCACAGATGCTTATATTATTGCTTGCTTTGCTTTTGCTTTCTGCATGGTATCCTGGGTACACCAGCCTACATATACCTCCTGCCTAGCATGTCAATTGTAGTTCTAAAACAGAGGGTAGCCAACAACGATTCGACCTAGAAGCTGACGTGAGCAGGCCAGACTGCTTATATCTAGCACTTACCTGTTGTACTTGCTGTGGGACACTCCTGCTCCAAGCTGCCACTGTCACCTCTAAAAATCCTTCAAAGTGAGCTGTATCTAGTCCTTCTTTTAGTTGCACTAATTCAGGATATAATGCATTGACCTCACCCAGTATTATTAGCATAGTTTAAGTATAGTATATCTAGTGATCAACCTGTACACTTTTGGTATCGATACCAGAGGGAAAGCTGGGTAAGTTTCCACTGCAACTTGCAATTTGGATTGTGTTATTATGGTTTCATCTGTAATAGTCATCACTTGCTGCTCATAAATCACTACTTAAGGTTCTCAGAATTAACCACCACTTACCACCATATGAAGTGAACCAACCTCAACCAACAATAAAGGAATATTGTACTTTTACACCCACCCCCTGAGTTTTATTATTCACATAAGAAGATACCCATTGTTTTTAGTGCCCCCTTTTCAGGGACTAAGCAAACAACGTTATATTTTTTCCCTAACAAAGGGGTTCCGCAATAATTGCGGCCCCCATTTAACTTTTTTATCTTTTTCTAAAACATTTTTCAATAATATAAATATGTGAACATAACTTTTTTCCTTCAGAACAGGTGAGCTTTTTAGACTTATCGTTGTTGAGGGGTTTGTCTGACATTGTTCTTTGTTTTTCTTTCACTTTAGTGGTGCTCCTATGTAACCTATGTTTGCTTACAATAAAGTATAGTTTTGGTGGAGTAGAGACTGTAAGAATTTTGTCCTGTCCTACTGCCTTCACTCCACTGTAAGATGGATCGCCTCAGATGGTTGAACATAGAACAACGAAACGGCAGATTTCGTTTCAGTTTGCAGAACGCCATATTGGGGAAGTTTAAACTTTTGTCTAATTTGATCAGGTCGGCAAGGGTCGGGGCCCTAAGCTTAAGCATATTAAGCGTACCGCTTAATCCGCCCCTGGGTTTTGGTCTCGGTTTTGGTACTGTTGGTAGCAGTCGATCGACCTGGAAGAGCTACTTACCAACGTAAATAAATAAGAATCAAATTTGAGAATATTCGCAGAACCTAATATTATCGATCTCATCGATCGCTTTAATTGACAGCGAATGAAGACGAAACCCTCAACGTGGCTTTCAACACGCAAGGCCGCATTGAATATGACGGTGGCATTTTCTCAGTCGCCCATGAAATGTAGCGACATCTATTGATTAATGGCGCATCTGAATATTATCGAGCTCACGTTGATTACCATCTACACATGGCATAGAGACCGAACGAAAAAAAATGTGAGCGAGAGACAAATTGAAGATAGTTTATAGACCATCCCACATTCTTCCATGCGTTGATATGAAAGTTATTTTATTTACCAAAACAAATACTCATGGGCGCCCCTCCCTCTGATTTTCTATTGAAAAATAATTTAATAATGAATCTCCTTGTATCGATGACCGAGATCGATGACACACATAACGAAATAGATCAGGATTTAAAATTGAGTAAGTAATATCTTATATTTCTGAATATTTGATGAATTTAAAATATACCCTCGAATAAACCTGAATAAAGAAGCGAATATTAGAATTTTCTGAAATGTGTCCGATGTATAGGTAGTCATTACCTCTTTTGAGTTATAGTTTTTGAATGGGAAGAGATGAAAATATTGATCTCTGAATAATTTATGAAAATTGTGAAATGATTTGAATCATCAACACTATACTCAACCAATAATTTAAACCTCATTGAGAAATTATTTTGAATTACTCATAATCATTTCAAATTCCTATGTTTCCGTTTGTTCATTATCAAAATACTTCTAATTTTCCTTCAGACTCTTTGAGATTTCCTCTCTTATAGAAATATCAGTTTTATTTCCATACATATTTGACAATTCACAACGTTCAAAAACTTTCATTTTCATAAATCTGGAAGAGAAATGTCTTAATACTAATAAGCAGAAATAATTTGTTTGTCCTTACTATATACAGGTTTATTGAATAATACCCAGATTTTCATTTAAAGAAACGAGTAGAGAAAATGTCAAATCTATTTTTATATTTTCATATCAATTACAACGAAATGATAATATATGAAACCGAATACTAATATGTTAGTTAGGTAATCATGTGATGAATTTGTCGTCACTCTCGAACAAATATAATTCCCTTTTCAAAGGTATTCGACCTTGAACCCTGTGGCGCATTCCATATCATACAAGATTATTCTCTCAGTTGCTTTCCTCCCTCTCCCTCTGGAAAACACTGAAATGACACCTCTGGACTTATGGATGGAATATCACGCATTATGATTTATGAAACGGATATATTTCTTCGGATGATTCATATTTATAGATCATTCTTGTATGGTCCAGTACTGTCTAGTCCATGGAAACATCAATATAAAAATCAATTAAGAAATGATCAGGCAATTAGTGATTGTGGACGACAAGTGATCAAGCCACGTATATCTATCTCAAGGACTATTATAAACTTGGAATAGAATCCAAACATGGTTTACTAGCATCAGGTTGTACATTGTTTGTACCGATGTTGTCGAGCTACTTGGAATCTATACAGATCGTTCAGGATTATCACGATAAACTCATTTAATGGTTTCATTATTATACTGGTTCTGATTGTAACATAAATCATCCTACTATCTTATTATTAGAGATATTAAAATTAACGCTGTGCCAGATAATTAACAACTAGGAGATTATTAATTTTGAGAAAAGTCCACAGCTGTAAACCATTTTAAATTGATCGAATTTGTTATCAGAGATCAGAGAAGAACTCGATTTTGGTGCGTGAATCTCGATGATAGTAAATTCTTGGACGTTGCCAAACGATATCACTGTTATTATAGGTAAAGAAAAGCGATTAATTTTAATCGAAAAGTTGATTGAAGAACTTCACTGTTATATTGAAGAGAATAACACATATTTTCCCATATATATATATCTATGCTCTATGACTCATCAGGATCCAAATATTATGGATATAATATATAGAGCAGTCGAGACTGCGCTCATATTAATTGATTCACTCTCAGTTGGAAAATGAGAAATCTTAATATAAAACAGTATTCTTGTTATTTAACAGAAAAAAACTATTGGTACAGGTCAACCCAGATATGAGTGGAAGGACTTAGTCATTCAAAATAATCCTAAGGAAAAACACAATTCCATAAATGATCGTTGCAACGTAGTGGCTGTTGAAATAGTGCCGCTGTTTGCTAATGTTGTATTTCGTCGACCTCTACAAGTCTACAACCTGTATAATAGGTATTAGATTCAAAATGGAGTTTTTTATACACAACTTATTGACACCTCATGCGCTTCAACTTTCTAGTGCAAAAGGCTACTTATATTGAAGTTGCAGATGGAACAATAAAAACATTCCTCATTCAGAAACGAGTTTAGAAATCTCTGCCATCATTCCATCACTATATAGTAATTTCAGTTGACATTATCAAACAACTCTTTACCAAAACTCGTTTGTCTATAGAATGTCGAAGTTTTGTAATCCTTCGCCAAAAGAAATATCTCCAAGAACTTGTGCATTGTCTCGAAGATATTTGATTCAATTCCAAAACCCAGCTCCTTCTCTTATCCCCCTTATTGGTACGCACGATGTTCTTCGAACTGAATCGGGATTCCCTGCGCTCCAATAGAAACAAAAAATGTGATCAGCAATATTTACTTTCGAGGCAATCATTCAGATTATAACAATTTGTTGGAGGAGGAAAGACCACAGCTATGTTCAAAAATGCCCTGTTCAAGATATATACAATATTCAAATTATTGTTGGAAACCTCATCTATGGTTTTATCATTTCAGGCAATATATAATAATTGGATAAATTTTGTTGCAAACTTAATGAAGAACATTCTTACGTATGGCGTTCCTTCGGTGAAAAAACTTTTAATTAAAATCCATTTTTATCTAAGGTCGATTAATTCCTATCAGATCTACTCCTATCATCCATCAGTCTATTTCGCGCTTCCCAGAACCAGTTTTTTCGACAATTCAATTGCGAATCATGTATTTATTATGATCCACTGTATCAGTAAATATGTTAATTAGTATTTATTAGCATTTACAGGACATAAAAACTAATGAATGGAATGGGAATGTATTATACTTACCACCTTGAGCCTTATTTGTCACCCACATGGATTAAGAGAAGGACAAATAAAAATGGACGAGGATGGCGATCCTTTGCGAGGACAACTGGCCTCTGGTGATTTTAGAAATATTTCAGGCTTAACAGCATTAAAATGTCAAATTTTGTCTGTGAAATGCAGTTTGTCTGGATAATTTCAGTATAGTGTTCTTTTTGCCAAAATAATTTCGACATCGTCTCACAAGTATACGAACTTTCGATGTTGATCCGTTGGATTTTTAATTTGGGTTTCTTGTTTTCATAAATTTCCGGCTAAATGTCGATAATCTGAGAGCGAATCCTGATATTTATATGCGTATTTAGAGGTTCTGAATAATTCTCGTGAAAAAATTCGAAAAAGAAATTGAACATTAAACATTTCTGATTTGTCGACGGCTTATGAGAAGACAAAACTGGTGAACAGCGATTTTTTATAATCTTCTCAACAAAATATGCGGGGTAAATATCATATACGAGATCATATACATGATATACAGCTTGTTTATTGATCTTCAATGGGTGCATACAAACAAAGTCTAGATTAGTGCTGTGCGATATTGAAAACTGGATATCGATATCGATGCACGCTTTGGTATCGATATATCGATATGTATCGATATATATCGATATGTATCGATAAATATCGATATATCGATACATATCGATAAATATCGATATATATCGCATAAGGCACACATCCTGGCTGGTGGAATGCAGAAGGCCGTCATACTTGGATCATTGCGTTAACTCAGGGCACACGGTTCTTGGTCCCAGTGATTATTCACCTCACAGGCTGTGGGGAGTAGTCACTGGATTTTATCCAGCACGACTCTGCGTGGCGTCGGAGGCCGCAGGGTCGTGACTGGAATTACAAGAATTAAAATAATAATGATAGATTAACTTTCCAAACTGATGTTCAATTCTTTATCGCTCGTTACAGGTTTGAGAAATCTTGAATCATCTGTATACACTTCTCAAATATATATAATTGTTCACAGTAACTTCATTTCTCGAACTGATTTTTCCCCAATCAACAATCAACAATCATCAATCATGTTTTTGAATCTTATCCACATATTCTTCCTTGTTTATCCCATGTTATACAGGTCAAATATTTCATGAATACTATGCATGAATATTTCGAATTCCTAATGACTTGGGAATCGATATAAAATTATATGTTCGTGAAAAGATTCCCACGGATTCCCATCAAGTCACAATAATTTTTTTTTGCAATTGCATTTCCTCTTTGGTCCCAGCACCTCTTTGGTCCCAGCACTGGGACCAAACGCCCCATAAGTCGAAACTTGTGCGTGGTTAGGTAAACATACAAACACAAACATCCATGGCCTAACTAGGATTCGAACCTATGTCTCGGTGGGATTTGGTTGGTATGCAATCACTTTCGATAATAATTTTGGGAGAATATCTTCGAGAATATCCTTCAAGATATATGTAGATACTATCAGTTTACTATTAGTCTAAGGTCTCAGGTCTATATCTGATAATAGCAATTTGGTTTTTATGACGAATTCTATGTTCAAATGTCATTTTACAGTATTTGAGATATATCTATAATATATTTATTTAATTAATATTTGTCTCTAGTGTCCATAGTGATAAAATGATAAATGAATAATCACAAGCCCTTTGTGTATAGCATCTATTATCTCTGCATGTAGAATGATCAATCACCTCCTCCATTATTCGCTTCTAAAGTATAAAATCATATAATGACAAACGCTTTGTATAGATATATTATATAAATATGTGTAGGCGTTCCTAAACATATTTCTGTTTCTATATGGTCGTTTATTGTATATGCCTTCTCTTCTGTATGAAGCGTGGACAAATTTTTTGATTTCGTTTGAATGAGCGTGTAGATTTCTAATTTCATTGCAGGTACTACATAACTTCCATATAGTATGTATATATATCATCATGTCTCATCAGTTTTCGAATTGCCACCGGTGCCTTCAATCAACTTGAAATACCTATAAAAAAAATCATTTTTTCTGTTAGGGGAAAAAAGTTTGGCAGTTCATCTCAGTTCAGTTTATAAAATGTCACTTTTCATAAATTACATTTTTCCCGGATATATATCACATATATATACACTGTTGATGGCCTTTGTTGTGCTATAGTTCCGAAAAATAAGTCAATAATACCATCTCCGAGAAAGAACTGCAAGTCCTTTTATTTTCCATTCGACTTCGCGGTTACGTATATATTTTTTTTTATCGTTTGGAGCGCACGGAAGGAATCCCTATAATGTTCAAAGAACATCGTGTGTTCCTAGGGAGGATAGGGATAGGAGGTAGGTATTGGAATTTTTTTTTGAACTTCTGGAGATTATAGTTGGTGTTGGTGCCTTAGATAATTAGTTGTGTTATATCGACCTGAGAATATTCTCAGCGTTGCGACGTTGCCGCTTATATTGAAAAGTAGCAACAACTTAGATTTATCAACGGAACACCCTGTATATCATTCCATTTTCAGATTCTTCCTGAAGAGCTGATTTTATCGATCTATCACACTTGGAGTCTAGCGGGAATGATCACCAAGATATAGGGTGTGAAAAATCGAAATTTTTCAACTTAACGAATTTTTTTTGTCGAAACCATTCATAATTAATCAAAACGGTTTTCATGTCCCTATCTGAACTCTTCATTTACTATCAATTGATATTCAATTGAAATAGATACAGGGTGGTGCAGAATTAAGATTTTCGACCAACCTTATACATTTAACCTCGCATTTAACCGCTTCGCGTCTCATATTCCTTTCCTGCTTCATTATTAGACCTGGATCATCACCTATCTTTAACCATAAATAACTATAACCTATTCATTTGGATCATTTCAATCAAAGCGAAAAGTAATGAGTCAGGCATGAGTGAGGCATCAAGTCGAAGTAACCATATTTCAAAAAGTAAGAAAAAGGTAAAGGAAAGTTTCTGCTTCGGATTGTTTATATCTTCATAGTTTTGAGAGAGACCTATAGCCGATTAGACAAGTAACCCCAGTTTTATTGCCTAACATGATATACACATACATTACAGAGTCAGGATAAAGTATTGAACCAAGTAAACATCTTTGAAACGAGGACGGAATTTATGAATCTCTGCAGTCGAATACAATGAATGACACGAGATGCATCAATAATTTACTTCCGGTTTAACCGGAAGAACACTTTTTTTAATTTAAATGAAACAAGTTCAAGAAAAATTCCAATACCTACCTCCTATCCCTATCCTCCCTAGGAACGCACGATGTTCTTTGAACATTATAGGGATTCCCTTTCGTGCGATCCAAGCGATAAAAAAAATGTGATTTTGTGCAAATTTTGATAAATGTTGTTATTTCGGTTTTGTCTACATACTGATGGATTGAGTAGGAATGACACAGGGTGATTTACGTAGGCCTCACATTATAGAAGTTTCAAACTCACAAGTGTTATAAACGTCCTTTTAGTAACGAGTGTTTAATAAACGAGTGTCTAGAAGAGTTTATGAACGCGTTACATACTGTGATTTTTCTACGAACTCCGAAAATAACATTAACATACCTGCAATTCCTGCTAACCTACAAAATGATTCGAAAGGCATGGGAATTGAGAACATAATACATGCAACTGCATGCAACCAGCGAGACACGTATAAGTGATATTGGTTGTAGATGTGTCCAGTCCATTGCTCACCAACCTTTGTTTCACGTTTATTGTCATGCTTAGCGCAGAATGAATAAATTGTTCTCAAAGATGGATGCTTCATTTTTACACTTCTTGGAGATATGCAAGCACCAAAACATTCTCTTCGATTACACTTCCATTAACATTCGCATATATTTTTATTGAAGAATTCTGATACAAACGAAAATTGTTCGAATGATTCTGATACAAAATTCGAAAATGACAGTTGACAGTTTCTACAATAATTGACAGGCCAGATATGTCTCAAATTACTGAAGCTGTGTTTAATGAACTGTGTTGCCATGGTGATGTGTTTAAGAAATCGTGTTGCCATGGTAACGTGTTTAATATCTTGAATAAATCACAGATCGTCAATCCGTGATTAATCGATCATTTAGCGTGGTAAATGGCATTTTAGTTATGTGAGTAGAAAAAATCGTATAATGCTTTCTATACATAATATAATATTTTGCAATGTATAATGATTATAAAATACAAGGCATTATAGGGAATTGAATAATGCTGCAGTATTTGATGAATTCTCATATTATGTGATTTAAAAAAAAAAAAGTTGTGGAGCGTCTAGAAAACCCAGATTATGGTGTAAAACCCTCATATTGCAGTTTTTGGAGTTCTTACTAGTGCCATTTATATTATGTGAAAACGATTAATGAGTTCATCTGAATGAGTAATAACTACATCAGATTTCAGTATAAAATATTGTCTTAACCTTCATTCTTTGAGAGATTTCAATAGCCGATTGGACAAGTAACTCCAGTTTTACTGCCCTAGAAAATAACAAGTTGTGAAAGTTCAGTGATTTAGAGATGAGATGAAATGAATAAGAATTATATATTTCTTTCGAAAAGTAATAATAAAGTACCTGTAATGATTTTCTCAATATTGTTGTACGTTCAATAGTAGTTAAGAGAAACAAGATCGTGCTGAGAGCGCATATTTGCAATTATTTTTTTTATTCACACTCAATTTTAGTACCCTGAATAGATGAATTTCCATATCATACTTCCTTCCGCGTATTTGATGATTCGAAATATTGTCGATTCCAAGTTCCTATAAAAGCGCAAGCTCCCAGCAATTTGCCTCGCAATTTGCAAACCTCCCAACACTTATTTTATTCTGATATTCAGTGTTTAACTCTGTTTAATGTAACTAATAAAAACCTAATTGCTCTTCATCTTTATATTTGACCCACAATTCCACGGTTGGTTAGTATATGCTTGCAGCAAGATGTTCACAGTGGGGATCAAATACCTGACTGTGTCGGTTCCAATGGCCACAACTTCGATACAATTAATACGAATGTAGAAATTGTTGACACCTTCTAACGGACCATCTTTAGATACTTCCACGTGAAAAATCATTACAAGACCTGATATCGCTCTTGTGAACGGTGAAATATTTTGAATTTTTTCAAGGAAGGAAGGATTGCGTTATTTTGCCTCTGGAATGTTTGAAATTTTGATGAAATACTCGATCTCCTCATTCTCAAATCGTTGATCGTTCATTTCCTGCAGATTAATTTTTCTAATCTGGCAGATTTACTGCTGAAAATAAAAACTAATTGTGATGGCGATAAAAACGAAGCTCATCAATGTTCACTTCCATGTTTGGAGGAGCCACGTATCAGCTATGGAAGCAGTTTCTTACCTAATAGCCTGATCTGCTTTATTAGATGATGACACATGTTTGAGAAGATGAAAAAATCTAGGCGTTTTCTCTTGGAAAAATGATCAAGTGGATCAAGTGCACGATGTGGTGCATGAATGACCTTCAGGTGATACCGGTTGACGAAAGATTTTATAAAGCTTCTAGAGAAAATAAAAAATGGACTGAGGTTCTCGCAGATCGTTTCCTCCTTAGGTATCATTTCAACAAATTGTCAGAGATGAATTTTTCATATTAATGATTGTTCAGAGGCTTGAACAGCTGGAAGGAGAGACTTTATCCATCCATCCCCGAGAAAAATTACAACACTTCTATTATATGTTTTGAATTTATTCCTCACTAATCTACAGCAAAAAGTGGTCACAGAAGCAAATGTATTTCCTGGAACTAACTAAAAAATTAAAAACGGTGATGGCAAACTTTGGAAAATTGAGAATTCTGATGCAGATAAGTAAATTGGCCTCGCTCCTCTGAAGTCAAATAGGCTTTTTAATCAGTCAATCAGTCGTAATCGGCTACTGAAAATTCGATGAGTCCATGTACCAGAGATTCAGTAAATATTTTGATATATCCTCCTTGAAAAGTCAAACAGTTTCAGGGTATTTGTGAGAAATCAAAAATCATTCTCGTCACTTGTATAACTATGCCACCTTTCGCCAATTGGTCGTGAATAATTCCTATGAACTACGTCATCAGAAGACGCTTACCTCTTCAGCTAAGTAAGAACCTTTTTTTCTATATGGACTTTGAGTATAAGATGAGCACTAGGTGATACTGGAAGTAGCGACAGGCAAATGAAAAGGAAATTGGAATGAATATGATGAAGACACTAATCAAAGTAGTTGCTCTGATCTGAAGATGAAAACGGACGAAAAGGATTTCTTTTTGAAACAGGCACAAAAACAAAAACTGTTAAGCCCACATATCAGCGGTATACCTATGAGAAATATACAGAAACATCTTCTTGCTCTCTATATAGAAGAGTGGGAAGTGTTTGAGAGACTGATTCCGTAACGTATAGGTATAAGAGAGAACATGTTACATCCACGAAACCAAGTACCTATACCTTGCGGAGGTACAAATAGATGAACATTGAAAAATATAAACTTCCCCATACGATATGTTTCCTCTTGACCAAAATGAAGGTTCAACAACGTGCGTAATAATTGTAAATGCAGAAACCGTTACACCTGTGTGGCGGAATTGAGTTTTTTCTTTATCAATGCAGTTATAGTCGATGCAGAGGAGAAAGTCTTCACAATATTGACATTACTTGAGTCAGTAGGTAATGGAATAGTTTTCTGACGGCATCACATCATCACAAGACAATAAATCAAAATAGTGGTACCTATAACCAGATCTTGTTCCTCAACAAATTGGTACATAGGATCGTATACCATTATACGTACCTATTGACAAATGGTGAGGAACTTTCCAATAAGTATCTATAAAATCTGATACCATACGAATGTAAACAAAAACAAACAATTGTTGGTAAGCCTACTCGAAACACACTTGAAGTTCTGAAGCCTGTTATAAGTTTACTAATTTCTTCGAGAGTGCCTCTTGCATGCGTTGGACAGAGACAGTAGCGTAGGTACGCAAAAAGATCAAGTCAAAGACCAGAGAGAGAGACGGGTTTCCAGCTACAGACGAAGACGCAGAATTTACGGTCGCAAGGCGAACAAGGACGCCGAGCCGAACTGGAGGAATGGGCTATCTTGCGGCCATCACCATAGCTTCTTCGTCATGAAGCAGTGTTGCCAAGTTCAGGTGCTAGTCCGAAGTTGTATGATAACATTGTAGGTTGTAGCGTGGATGTCGGATTTTCGTGAAATAATTTTTCACCGTGTGTTGTGCTCGGGAGCAAGTATCAATCGTACTGAATGAATGCTTCAGTGTTCCTAGTTTACTAATAATATGGATGTTTGGGTGAATTATTTGTGGGTGGAAATTTACATGATATCTAAGTAGTTTAAGTGTTACATCATACTTTTATCGATTCAAAACTAGTTTGTGGAAATGGATGGCTAAAGATTTTGAGTAATATAGTTTTCCCATATCGAGATTAGGATTATCTTCTTCTAGCTTCCAAAGTCAACATCTACATGTATACATTATTATACCTATATTGGAAATCTGATGAAGACAAGGACACGAAGAGAATAAAAATACCTAAGAAGGATTGTGTCTCATTTGAAAAATCGCCTAAAGTTATCTGATATTGATCAAGCCTTGGGTATAATAGAAATATCGAATAATTCCATTGATACGCTGGAATCATAACATTATTATGATTTTTTCTATTTCTCTTTTCATTTCAATGAGTCAGTACCTCCTCAGCCGATCCTGAATACAAGCCTTGAATGAAGCATGGTCACAACATATAAACATGTTTATCTATTTTGAGGTTTTCTCACTCTCTGATAAAGAATTATGTTTCCCCTTTCAGATGAGTTATTTCCTCTATTAATTTGTAAGGAAATTGTTATTGTCTTTGATAAATAAATATGTGATTATGAAACCATTTTTCATAGCAAAATGATATTATGTTTGGTCTATAGGTATATTATATAGACAATACGAATAGAATTAAGAATCTTCTCTTTTCGTTGTATTCATCAGTAACTAGAATGAAATATTTCCACTGAGATATTCAGCGAGCTCATGTGGCAACAACACGGCCAGTTTAGAGAGAACCATAGGAATGTGAATTTCACGTGTTGAGTGTTACACGTTCAAGTATGTGGTCAAAAAGTCGATGGAAATATAATAGCAATTATTGAAGGTTTTTTGCTTCTTCTTAGCGGTACATTCAATAGACTGTTACATAAAATCTCGTTCTTTACTTAGAAATTGTTGATTCACATCCGAACCAAATTATCTCTGAAATTATTTAGTCATTATAATTTGTAAGACCAACTAGGTATAATCGCATGAGCTGATGTGATTCTACTCTTTTTTTGGTACATCGCCAATGGTGGACCGTTGGACGATCTTGCCATTTTTTCGAAAGTAATGCTGATTTTTATTGTGCAGAAGAAAATAACTGTGATGGTCAATAATAATTGACGTGAATTAACCAAACCTTTTTGATAGCTATACGTGTATTACCAGAGTTTTCCACAGATGTCAGAGTTTAGTTATCTCATACATATTTCAAGAAATTTAGCAACAGCAGGGATTGGAGCGTAGAAGCGATTCAGGCGTTAGGAAATTGTACACTGAAGGGATTAAGCCCCACAGAAATTTGGGCATAGAAGTGTACGGGCCCCGATTAAAATGTTTCACATTTTATGACCACTACGATACTACAATTTGTCGAGCCATGGTTTTTATACAAAAAGGACATTTCGAATACAATCACAGTAACTGTAAGCACTGACCCTCCCCCCCAACCAACTTTCAGTACCAGAGAGGTTTGTTTTGTTCAGGTTCTTGGAGCTCCGAGGGAGACGTAATGGCACAATGTCACCTAGGTTGTGGCAAGCCAAAGATTGCCCTGGTAATATCAACCTAGAAAGATTCATGTTACTTATTAACTTATTCAAATGAATACTTGAAGAGTTTCAAAAATATGTCTTTGTAATGAGGGGCACAGCAGACTCAGGCAACTCCTCAGGAAGCTGATTTTTTTTTAAGTTCTGGTTCCTACGAAAAGGGATATCCTGTAATGTTCAGAGAACATGGTGAGAACCAAGGGAAATAAGGTAGGAATTGGTGTTCTGCTTGAACTTCTGGAGGTTATATGCCTCGAGGAACACCTTCCTTGACAATGTGTTCCAGAGCCTTGCTGTTCGTTGGATGAACGATTCTTTGAAAAGAGATGTTCTGCAGGTCTCCAAAGTGACCACGAAGGGGCGCGAAGCCTCATTTCGACGGGTTAATCTCGCGGAGACTGCCAAGGGAGGAACAATTGTTGATATTTCAGAAGAGCATTGTCCATGTGAATATCTATAAAATAGAGTCAGATTGCTAACTTTCCTTCGGTGTTCCATCAGAGAAGTGAGCGAGTTTTTGAGCGAAGCATCACCCACGAGACGAATTGCCCTTGTTTGGACAGAATCCAACAGTTTCAGGGTATGTTTGGGTGCTGCACTACAAATATGGGAACAGTATTCCAGGACAGGTCGGATCTGTGCCTTATAGATCATAAGCAGCTGACTGGAAGTGAAATAGCTCTTGGCCCGAAACAGAAAACCAAGTTTTTGGGATGCACTTCTGGCAACTGATCTCACGTGATTTTCCCAAGAAAGGTTATTGCTGATAATACCAAGCATCAAAATGGATGTCTTCAAAGGTATGGTTATTCTTGACAAGCTTATGTTGGGCACAGTGAGATCGGCTTTTCTAGAGAAAAGGCATGCTTGTGTTTTGTTTGCGTTGAAATCTACCATTCGAAAATTGTTGCCAAGTCCATATTTTTGTTGTCAACATTTCTCCATTGTTTGTTTCTGATATGCCTGGCTGGAATTGGAGCCCTGGAAGAGAAGGCGGTATGGAGGGTACTATCATCCGCGAAGCTGTGTAATGGACATGAAGTTGCTTCCAACAAATCGTTGATATGGAGTAGAAATAGTGTTGGTGCTAGAATTGATCCTTGCGGGCTCATTAAACAAGAACAGAAGATTCCAATAGAAAGAACGAGACATTGAATAAGTGAAGGTATAATACCACATACAGACCAATTCAAAATCTTCAGATTTCTCAAAGAGCGGAATCATTTAGGAAGCATCAAGAATGGGGTCTCGGATGGGGCGCAATAAATCTATAATCTGTTCTAAGCGCATTAGTTATCACCCCTTATCATCAACCCAATTATAAACAATTGAAGTTTTTCTAAAAAAATTGTATATTGCAACCCATGTTTTTTTTTGGATAGGGTTAATCTTTACAGGATACTCAGATTCGGAATGAGTAAATAGTTAATCTGATGATGACCCTATAATATAGTCATTACTTTTCCGACTATATCCAAGACCCATGCTCGCCCATGCTATTCTGACATTGTATGAATATAATAAGTATACTCCTATCCAGGCGCACACATATAAACACAATGGAATCCAAAGAAATGTGTATTCGCAAATATAAACAAAAAACATTCAAGATTTGACAGACAAGTTCCAAGGAATCATGATATAAATAGCAGAAAACGTATGGTAAGTACGACTGGTACTATCCTACTTGTCTGACCTGGCAGGTTTACAGCTCTTCAGAGCTGTCAATGTCTCTTGGTTTCAATTATAATATCAGCAGGATAAGCTTGAGTTTTGAATAGAACCACAAATCCTGTTGCAGATAATATTTCTCTGTCCCTCTCATAGGTACTAGCAATACATTATATAGGGTGGGTATACATTTTCCTCTATGACTATTCAATACACAGTGTCATTTAAATTCGATTTTTACCCATTATGGTCCCGAGACTCATAATAGATAAGGAGGAAGGTTATACTATGGTAAAATTGTATGCCTTATAATAGTGAGGACACAATCGACGGAACATTACGCTTCAAAAATAACTGAAGCACAGCATTTTCTTAGCCGTCTTCAGTACCAATAGGTGCTCAATATCTCGTAGTCAGGCAGCTCTAATTATCGATACCTGCATATACAGGGTGTAACTAAATAAGTGTAAAACATTCGAGGGGGTGATTCCTCATCGAAAATAAGATAAGATCTTTCATATAAAGGAACTTCATTGAAGCATCCCATATTAAGATACAGCCCCTTGTAGGGGGTCCATGAAATTCGGTTACCAATTTTTTTCACAAGCACTAAAAAAGCTACAGTAATGAAATTGATCTGACATTTCCTACTACCAAAAAGACACTTAGCCAGTAATTTATTTGGTTCACCCCATAGTTATAAGGGGTTGGAAACGCAACCCCTAGATTTTATTTCCAATGGAACTTTTTGTCTTATTATTTGTTTACCATTTAAAAATTTATTTTCGATAGCCCGTTTCATGCTAAATAAAAAATGTCCCTTGAATTTTTCGAAAAAAATGAACCAGTTCGCAGCAAAAATCATTTTACGAACAACATACATATCGCCATAAAACGAAAATACGAAACTAATTCAGTTGGCTGCTATTAGCAATAGTGACAATTAAATTGGTATCAAGCTGTCAGTTTGTAAATTTTTGAACTTGAAGTAATACTAATTGTGTATTGTTGTTCTGTTCTTAATTTGTGAAAAAAATTGTTAAACAAACTTTATGTACCCCCTTCAAGGAGCTGGGGGATGGGATGCTCCAATGAAGTTTCTTCATATGAAAGATCCTATTTATTTTTCGATAAGGAATTACCCCCTCAAATGTTTTACACTTATTTAGTTACACCCTGTATGATTACTCATGTTGGAACAGAAATCTCATCATTCATTATCATAATTTCTCTGTATTTATTCTATCCTTGAAATGGTTCAAATTCCACCAAATACTGTGAGACCTGATGCTTTCTTCAATACCACATAACTACTGGGCTTTCGTCTTTTAGAGAGCTGATTTCCAACTTCGAAGTAGTGATATAAAATAATATATTTCATCTTCTTCCACTTTATTGGCTGAATTCTGATTCAACATTTAGTCATAAAAATGATATTGGTCAAATATGAGTGTATTAAAATAATCAATATTCCAATGATGATATTGGTGAATTATTGGCCCAAGCTATCCTAAATTCAGAATGTCAGATATGATATTGGGACAATATTGATTGAATAGCTTGATAATAATATGTGGAAACCATATTTATTGAATTATTCATTGTTCAAAGCATATCAGTCAAGCAACACTTACAATCATTTTTGCAATTCGAATATTCCTCTGATATTGTTTCTGGAGATGATAAATAATATTGTGTATAATCAAATTCACCATGTTGAATCGAGCTAGGGTTGAATATTGTTCCAACACTATTCAATCGTCATTGGTTGATATTGTTTCAGCTATATCAAGCGGCCAATATTGAGAACAAATTTTTTCAAAGATAAATATGAAATAATGAGGAAAAGAGATCGTGGAACTCGAAATATACCAGTATTAAAGGAAAAATCAACTCTGATAGATACTATTGAATTTTATCTCAATCGTATATCGTGATACCCAACGGTTCCTATGTAAAGCAGCACCTTTATTAGCAATTAGAATTATAATAATAGTTTTTATGAGCTCGTTTTCCCATTCCTTTAAATTTGTCTTCATTCAGAATATATTTGTTTGTACCCTTTCTGTTGTTTAAAGAAGATTATAATCTATTACATAACCATATGTTGAAATCTGAAACAAAAAATTGAGAAAATATTCAATGATTTTTCTGGAGAAGTTTACAAAAGGTCTATCATTCACAAAAAGAGAGTCAGAATCCCGTCAGAATTCACATTTTTTCACCGAAACTTTCAAAGATTTCAGTATTGTTGATATAATTAATGATATATTCTGTTTATGTTTGGTGGTACATGGTATCCCACCTCGTATCCCACATAACATGCCCCCTTCCCCTTAGTCGATAAAATAGAATAGACGAAAAACATTGAGAATCGAAATTGATTTTATAGTCATATGATTTTCCTTCTTCAGATAATGTCAACTTTACAGGATGATCTATATGCCTGTGACATATACCAAACATACGATTTTTTAGATATAGAATACCTCAAATTACATTTCTTCCTTGGATAGAGCACGAGTACAATGATATATGATAAAAAGGATCTGAGATCACCCGTTTTGGACTTATCCATGATCTTCTTTAATAAATAGCCAAATTTCAAAGCCATAGAAACCTTGAGAATTCAAATGGAACACCCTCTATTCTATCACATTTCCAGATTCTCCGTGAAGAGCTGATTTCATCGATATATCACACTTGCGTTCTATCCCAAAAAATTTCAGAGATATATATAGGGTGTTCAAAATCGAGATTTTTCAACTTTAGGACTTTTTTGTGTCGAAACTATTCATTATCGGTCGAAACGGCTTACATGTCTCTATCTCAACTTTTGATTCACTATTTACAGATATGCAATCGGAACAGAAACAGGGTGGTTCAAGATCCAGAATTCTGACCCTGTATCTGTTCCAATTTAATATCAGTAAATAGTAAATAGTAAATCAAGAGTTGAAATAGGGACATGTGAGCCGTTTTGGCCGATAATGAATAGTTTCGACACAAACATCTTAAAGTTGAGAAATCCCGATTTTGAACACCCTATATTTTTGTAATCATTTCCGAAAGACCACAAGTGTGATGTATCGATGAAATCAGCTCTCCAGGGAGAATCTGAAAATTCAATAAAATACAGGGTATCCTTTTTGAAACACCAAAGCTATTGATACTTTTTCATAGAAACGGCAACACTGCCTTCCTGAAAATATTCCAAATGAGAGTGTATACCCTGTATAGTATTCAATGGAATATTTAGAAATTTTGTCGAGCGGTTGAATGAAACCTATTCTCGAACCTATTAGAAGTTTTTCTTGAAGTCGAATCATGTTTGTAGAAACTTTCAGTCCCAAAATGAGGAATTATCTGCTTCCTAAGATTCGTTAGGTATACCTGCTAAGCTGATTAGTATGCATCAATAATATGTCATAAGAATTCGATTCATATACCAGGGTGGTAAAACCTCGGGTAAAACTGTTCAGTGCTTCTGAACTTTTTTCACTACACCACTGGCCAGATATCACAAACCTGCATGAACTTCTGTTTGGTTTGCAAGATAATTGATGAAGTTCAATTTGATGTAATTTAAAATGCTCATTTGATGTTGTTTGAAGTGTTTGAATTCTTGCAGGTTTCTACTTCTGAAAACAATATATGGTGATTCGATATTATTTATATAAATCAAGTATGTCATTCCTTTTCTTTCAACGTCTTTTACGCCACTACCTATATACCTACCTATTTGCCTCGCTATTTGCCCAACAAGACTAAAAGAACGAAAATGAAGGAAGATGACTAACATAATCCTAATATTTATGCCTTGAGTGAGGTGAACTTGTTCTCAACTGTTTTCAGAAGTTAATTAATTTCTGAAGAATGCATCACGGGATTATTTTGTTTCAGTGGTGGCACATGGAGTAGGAAAGATAATAGCTATACAGGGTGTCCCTAAAAGGTCTTTACAAAAACCTGTCACATATTCGTCAGGCCAAAAAAATTCGATACAAGCAAACTTACCTCAGTACAAAAATGTTTAGTTTGGACGAAGTTACAATTTTAAAATCGTTTCTGCTACATAACTCTGGAACGGCTCATGTGATTTTACTCAAATTTGGTACGTTGGCATACCTCTATTGGGCAATAAAACCCATACCATGATTATGATAAATTCGGTTTCATGGGTGTAAAACTTGATTTTTCCAGTAAATAAACATCTAAAACTCCATCGCCAATGGAGACATGGAGGTTTGAATATGAAATTCAGATTGTGTAACTTGCTCACTACAAAAAAAAAGTAATCATGATTGAACTCGATTTCTCACATGGTTTCGATAACATTTGAATTTAAGTTATTCAAAATATCAGTCAACACTAAACGATTAACAGATATTTCTCAAACATTTTCCAAATGTTCTTTATCTTCACGTATACGAAGATTTATAGACAGCTCTGGCTCACTCAGTACAAAAAAAAACAACAAAAGTAGATGATAGCATCTATAAATTGTTTTATCGAATGGATATTTTTATACGTGGAACTGATGAAAATTTCGATAAATTTTTATGAAATATCTCTGTTAGTCGTTTTATTGTTGACTGATGCTTTGAATTACTTGAATTAATATTTTGTCGAAATCATGAGGGTGATGAAATTTCATCGAGAATTCTATTTTTGTAGTGAACAATCCAAATTTTATAATCAAACCTCTTTCTTTCCATTGGCGTAGAAGTTTTAGATGTTTATTTATTGAAAAAATCAAGTCTACGCCAATGGAATGATACTATATCATGATATGGTTTTTATTGCTCAGTGAAGATATGCCGGCATACCCAATTTGAGTACAATCTCATAAGCCGTTTCAAAGTCATGAAATAAAAACGATTTTAAAATTGTAACTTCAGAGCCGTTTAGCGTCCAAACTAAGCAACTTTGTACTGAGCTAAGTTTGATTGTATCGAATTGTTTTGGTCTGAGGAATGTGTGGTAAGTTTCTGTAATGACCTTTGAGGGGCTGTATATTGACAAGTACTTCGTATAAAAATCATTATCATGATATCGATAATAAATGGACCTTTCCATTTAGATTACAAATAACTGTCGTTGTAAACATCTACAACTACCTAGAATTCTTGAGGAATTTACCTGAATGTGAATTGTAGAAAGAAGTTTCACTATTGAAACACTGTTATCATTTTTCAGTTGAATCAACACCAAGTATACAAATTTTTGAGCTAATCCAAGTCCACACCGGATTAGGTAACGGTTTTTCGAATAATTATGACACAAAATGTCTCGAATGAATATAAGTTTGGATATGGTCAATTGCAACAAAATTTTAGTACTTATTGATGAAACTGAATGTGCAGTGCATTTTTTTACGAAAACTGTGAACCACTAGCTATAGAACCCATCATCCTTTTTTTTTTAAGGCGTAAAGTGTGCTTTTTCTTCTATGGCGCGTCTTTTTATGAACTACTGGCCAATTGTTGTTGTTCTGAAATTATTCTTATCCATCATGCGATTGCCCCCTTTCGAGCAACCCTCAGAAGTCTTCAAGAGACTTGTGCGAGCAATGAATTACGGGGGTCTTACCTTCTAACGTGTGATTTATCAATATCGACTTAGATTAGATTTCAATTAGAATTGGAAAAAGAGTGCTTCCTTAGTGCCAATAGGTCCATACCTCAGTTTCACAGAACTATAGATGATTGAAATTTATTGCAACTGATGAAAAAAATCAACATAAGAATACACCTTGGTATTGAAGAATATTATTACCACATGACCTCACATCCCTTGGCTGACGCCACGGAATATATTCTTGATGGTCCCTGGGTGATAATGATATTCCTCACTATAATATATACCTTGATTTTCAATAAATGTACTGGATAATTATTCTGCACTACAACAATCTTCACATACTATGTCCCTCTATATTCCCTTTCTATATGTTCATTTTGTGAAGAACTATACCATTTTCAAAACTCCTTCATCCATAGAACAGCAAGGCTCTGGATTTCATTGCCTGAGGAAGTATTCCCAACAACATATAATCTCCAGAAGTTCAAAAAAATTCCAATACCTACCTCCTGTCCCTATTCTCCCTAGGAACGCACGATGTTCTTTGAACATTATAGGGATTTCCTTTCGTGCGCTCCAAGCGATAAAATAAATTCAATTTTGAAAAAGGCTGAAGTAGCCAATATGTAAACTATCTGTAAACTATATGACTAGCACTATAGTATATATACACTAATGCATACTTGATTGTATGTACACTAATGTATATACCTGATTGTACGTACATGTAAGGAGCCTGTCAACGATTTTATGATCACACTGTACATTATCCACTGTTACGCCAACGAATAGACACTATCGCATCATAAGCAAGGAACGAAACTTATTTGACTTAATTTTCTCAATTAATTGAAGATGTCGTCCCGAAGAAAATTAAGTTATGACTTGGCATTTATCTAAATTACCCCAGCATTAACGAGTTTTCAGTGTGTACGGAATTTATCTATCAAATTGAGACCACCAGTGATTCTTCTTTAATTCCATCCAATAATTCACTCTGAAGTTTTATCTTGGATTGAACCATTTTGAAATTCTTTCATGTGCAAATTACCAGGAATGTCCAGTCATGTTTCATAATAAGCGAGACACATAACAAGTATGGGAGAAAAGAAGACCTATATTACTCATATGCAAAAATAAATAAATTCAAATACTCGAAAACTAAAATGAAATGAAACTAAATTACCATTACTTGAGAATTTACAATATATAGAGTACCTACCAACTGTTAGGGTATCTGATGTCACAACAGTTATCGTTTTCATCGGCAGTGTATTTTGACTTTAGTCTTTTTGCCATATATTGGTGAATTTGTCGAACTTGCATGTTATGTATATACTTCACGAGAAGATATAGTGTACCTACGTGTAAACATTGTTGCTAACTGAATATCTAATGAGGTGTATCAAGGTGTATTCATGCAGCACAAATTCACACTAAACTACAACTAACAGTCACCGTTCAACTCTAACTAAAAAGTTGAGCCTCTTGTTAGGCATGGTTAATTTAATGCAGAGAAATTAAAACAAAACTAGAACTATCAAAATCGTCAACTTTCAACTTCTCAGTGCGAATGTTAATTTTTGAGACTACTGCGCAACCTTTGGCATCGAATTTTATAACCTCCAAATTATGATTGATATTTTTCCTTGGATTTTTCGATACTTTTACCCATTTTCTGCCAAATTTTTTTCTGTTTGAAGACTTTTTATTGTAATGACAAATGAGGATTGCTAAACCTCTATTCATCTTTGCTTACTGAATACACATGGGTAGTTTCTGTATATTTTGCTGCATTTAACATCATCAAAATTAAAGATTAGTTTTTATTGCTCTCGATACTCAGTGCTCAGCATCACGTGATGCTTACTAAATACACAGTGATAAGGACTGAGTTATTGAGTGGTAGTGTATTATTAGTATATAGAGGGCATTGATATCATGCTCTCTGTATAGCAACGAAACTTTTTAGCAAGAACTGAGTCCCTACTAAATTTTAGTGCCCGCAAGATTTTTTCCGTGCTCTGGATATTCTTCTTGAGTATTTCGTTCAACAACTTACTACATATTATGCATTACGGGCATTCATTTGGATATACTTAGGAAACTAAAAACTTACAACAAAGGCGGGTCAATGCTGTCAATGGAGATCTTGCTGAAATCACAACCTGGAGAGCCAAAAACCTATTTGAACCAAGTTCACTATATACAGGGTGGGTCACGGTAGATGGCACCTTAGACGTTTACGGAGAACGGGACATAAGATCATTCTGAAAATTTGGTTACTCAAGTAATTGCTCTTGATCTATCGATCTAAAATATTTTCAGCTCTGCGGCGTTGCCGCTTCTATCGAAAAGTAGCAACAACTTTGTTATTTTAAATAGAACACCCTGTATTTTATTGCATCTTCAGATTCTCTCTGAAAAGCTGATTTCATCGATATATCACACTTGGGGTCTAGCGGTAATGATTACAGAGATATAGGGTGTGAAAAATCGACATTTTTCAACTTAAGGAATTTTTTTTGTCGAAACTATCCATTATTGGTCAAAACGGCTTACATGTCCCTATCTCAACTTTTGATTAACTATCTACTGATATTTAATTGGGACATATGCCGGGTGATCAAGAATCTGAATTCTGCACCACCCTGTATTTGTTTCAATTAAATGTCAGTAGATAGTTGATCAAAAGTTGGGATAGGGAAATGTGAGCCGTTTTGACCAATAATGAATAGTTTCGACAAAAAAAATTCCTAAAGTTGAAAAATGTCGATTTTTCACACCCTATATCTCTGTAATCATTTCCGCTAGACCCCAAGTGTGATACATCGATGAAATCAGCTCTTCAGAGAGAATCTGAAAATGCGATAAAATACAGGGTGTTCCATTTAAAATAACAAAGTTGTTGCTACTTTTCGATAGAAGCGGCAACGCCGCAGAGCTGAAAATATTTTAGGTCGATAGATCAAGAGCAATTACTTGAGTAACCAAATTTTCAGAATGATCTTATGTCCCGTTCTCCGTAAACGTCTAAGGTGCCATCGACCGTGACCCACCCGGTATATGCTCGTTATTTCCATTAGCAATTCTCTTTCATGGAAAAATCATGTCCGATCGCTAGAGATGCTTCATAAAAACTCGGTTTATTATTCCGTGCAAATATCTACTTTATATTGACCTCAACAGCTTCTCATGATCTATACAAAGCCCAGATACGGCCTATGTCAGAATAGTGTTCTCACATATGGCGTTCAGCACTCAAACATACAGTAATATTCTTAGATTCAATCCAGAGAAGAGCCATTTGCCTGGTGATGCCACACTCACTAATCCTCTGACCTCATTATCGCCGTATTGAAGTCGGCGACCTTTCAATTTTCTATAGACACTTCCACGGGAGATATTTTTCAGAAATGTCTGCTATCATTCCATCATTAGCGATACCAGTCAGACGAACTTGAAAAGCCCAGTTAGCACATACATTCGTTGTCAACCTTGAAATATGTCGAACAACACTTTACCAAAACTCATTCATTTATAGAATGGAAAGCTTTAAAATTCTTTGCCATTTTCCAAGAATAGGGTATACGCGTGTGAAAATGTTACACTGGAATATATTTTTGTTCCATTACTCATATGTATAGATGTCGAATTATACATCCGAAAAACATTATGAAGCACCGAATATTCAATAATTTCTGATTGAAAATCATGATATTTGCAACTTTCCGACCAACAGCCGAACTGCAGCGATGATTTCCGACTGGATGTGGCTGTTTTTATTTCTCATGTCAATCATTCATGTCTGAAAGATTGAAAATAATATAAGAAGAAAAAGTGAGGTTATGATTATCTGAGCTTGTAGTTTCTATAATCTATCATCTATCTCAATTATATGATCTCAATATTCTGAATAATAATAACTGAATAATAAGCAAATATCTACAATAAGAATGATCAAACAGGACTTCTTTTTGCATGTTGCTTCAAATATATATCACCACCTATCAATTTATATCTCATATAGTTTTCCATATCTTCTTCAAGCTGAAAACGAAATCACATATTATATTATTCTCCTAACAGGAGGAACATAATCATTGATATAATATAATGGGTTTCACTAGGACATACTTGAACGTATACTCACTTCGAAATGGTCTTCACAAACAAATCTTCTGGTTTTCTCGGATAAATCATTTCTATTTATGACTTGCAACCATCATTTTGTTTTCTCTTTATTTTTATCACTCGATCCCACTGGCAATGAAAAGAATATTTTTCCTGGTGATACTCTTGTTGATGAAAGGCATTGCGGCACTAAACAGTATTTGGTATAAACATTATCATTTTCCATTTTCAAATTTCAAATTTCTGGCGTTTAAAACTGTTTTCTTCTCCTACCTCTTCTTCTTCTTCTTTTTTTTCAATCTGAATCTTGTCATTCTGTCGCGCTAGTCTATGGCTGTGCGGCCTAATACTATGACGTCATAATATTAGTGATGGCCACTAACCCGTTTTCCTGTGACTTCTTATTTAGCCTCATTTGAATGAAATTTTTTAGAGTCACAAGCAAATTTGAGATTAATGAATGATATCCAATGTTATTATAAGGAAGAAGGAATATAATTTCGATTAAACAAAAAATCATGCGTATTCCTTATTGATCCATCCCATCCCAAAGGTAAAAACAATTATACCTATACCTCCTTTCCCTTTCCTTCCCAGGTACGCACGATGTTCTTCGAACATTATAGGAATTCCAATTCGTGTGCTTCAAGAAATAAACAAAACATCTTTCAATATTCATTTATCAAAAGATCTTACTAACAGCTTTTCCAAATGGAAATTCCAATATGGTTCGTAAATGAGGCAAATTAAAATTGTCTACTCAACATGGACAATAGCAGCAGATATTTGCCACGATATCTACTGTACTTCGAGGCATAATTGAAATAATCTGAGATGTAATCATGATAGGAATCAGTAGAGGAACTACAGAAATGTACACATTCATCCATTCAGATGTCGTGAATAATGTTAAAAATGCTTAGGCAATAATTGATTGCCTTCACTTGTTCGTGAAAGTGACATTTATCAATGAACAAATCAGTAAGTAGGTAGTAAGCTTTTCCTTCTGAACTCATTCACATGTAAACTCGTATCGTAATCTTCAGAACACCATAAATATTTTATTTCAATAAGGAAATTTGTTATCGTTCAGTTCTCCTGGTAGAATATTTCATAGTCATAAATCTACGATTTGGTCGAAATTTCACCAAAGTCGGGCAAGACAATTTCTGACCGGTCCACGGAAAAAAAAGTTTTGTTGCACCAACAAAATAATTTTGGTCATTTTCTTTTTCTTAAATTAAACACAATTTTGCGAAATCAACAAAATATATGTTCATTCCAAATAAGCAACCTAGTCAGAGAGACAAAATAATTTGATTGAAATATTTGCTTACTTGAACAAGAGTTTCATTTTATTCAAAAACATTTATAGTTGACATAAAACAAATTTTGTTGATCCAACTATCATCTCATTGTTCAATCAATCATATGCATTTTGTCTATTCGACAAAATTAAATCAATTTTGATAAAGATTTAACAATCATTTCATTGTGAAACCAATCAAAGGTTTTTTTTCTAATCGACAAAATTGAATTGATTATGACAACATTATATTTTGTTGATTCAACACATTCAAACAAATTATTTTGTTGAACAGAACCCATAAAAACATTATATCAAACAAATATTTTGTTGAATGATTATCTAGTTGCATTTTTGACACCAGGTGGCGTTTCTTCCAACCTTCCTACGCTTGCCTCGATTGGGGTGTACATATACCTACCTAAAACATTCATTTATATAATTGTATTAGGCTGTCCTAGGATTTCTTATGACGCTTATACAAGCTAATAGTCTTGAATCAACTGAGGAAATTGATCTCTAATTTCTCTTAGTTTCGAAATTCAATAATTTTTTTTTAATTATTCAGCAAAATATTTTATCAATTCAAAATACAATTTGCTTGATCGAAGAATATATATTGTTATTTTAACATATTCACTCTCTGAAGAACTGAAAATTTTGTCACTCGAATGAAATGATATAATCATTTCAATCAACTGAATAGATAGAGCAGATATTGTATTAGGTATAGGAACAAAATAGTCTTTGTTTATTCATTCAATTCCTGCTGTTAATTTGAATCATTAATGAGTTACATCAAATTAATTTTGAATTGAAAACTGACAAAAAACATTTGTTGCGGTGACAAAATATTTTGTCGTGGATATATGACACTAAAATTTTGTTGAATTTACGAAAATTTTGTGATTTCGAACAATTTTTTTTTTGTGTCTTTTTACCATATTGTGTATTTTTAGTCAAATAATTGTTAAAATAAATCTCATTGTTTATATAGAATTCCCAATGAATATGTATAATTTACTCATAAAATATACTTATCAGCTTCAATCAGGTAATATCAATGAATTTAATATTCTGAAATTCACAGTGTTGTTAATTGAATCATAATGACTAAACTTTCCAATTTAGAAGTCATGGGTCAAACTGGATTTGTGGGAAGTTCTATACTATAATATCAATATATCATTGATTCATCCAGTATTTTATCAGTTGTTATTTATTCATGAGTACTTTCTCTATAATAAACAAGAATGATTATGCTAATGTCAAGAATCTATGAGAGATGAAATTTTACCTTATAATCTTCGAATAGTATTGCTATACTGTCAAGAACCAACGGCATACATATTCCTACGCACTATTAACTAAATATCTTCCTCTGGTTTTTTCTTCGCATTACACCTGAGAAATAGTAGATTGTTTTATTAGTATCAAAAGTGACACTTTATTTGACAAGCGAATTCTGTATTTTCGAGGCGGGGCGTCTAACGCGGAGTCGAGCGAAAGCAAAAGTTGCGAGTCAAACAAAGTCACTTCAGATCCGAAAGAATGAACTAAAATAAATATGTCAAGTAACCACCAATGTGACCTACTTGACAGATTATAGTAATACCTTTATTATATTAATATAGGTGTACATAGATAGAAGTAAGACCTCAGACTACTTCACATTAGAATATTTGTGGACGATGATTTTACTTTGTTACAATTCGTGTTGACATGCATCATCAGATTTATTGGTATTGGAATCGAGATTCAATTCCTTCAGGAATTTGGGGATTTTGAGGGGGTCCAGTTGTGGTATTTCTTCCACAGTCAGCTGGTGTGTTCCCAGTATGTTCAATCTTTTGTGATGTACAGCGTCACACTCCATCAATATGTGATGGGGTGTTTCTGGTTCTTCCTCACAGAATCTGCAGGTGCCGTCCTTCTGTAAGCCTAGCTTCCTTAGGTGTTCTTTGAGTCTGCAATGCCCCGTTAGAAATCCCGTTATTGCTTTGAGACTTCCCTTTCCAAGATCTTTAGCCTGCCGTAGTCCTGGAAGTCTTCTCCATTGTCTGGCTCTCTCAGTATGTGATGGAGTGTTTCTGGTTCTTCCTCACAGAATCTGCAGGTGCCGTCCTTCTGTAAGCCTAGCTTCCTTAGGTGTTCTTTGAGTCTGCAATGCCCCGTTAGAAATCCCGTTATTGCTTTGAGACTTCCCTTTCCAAGATCTTTAGCCTGCCGTAGTCCTGGAAGTCTTCTCCATTGTCTGGCTCTCTCAGTATGTGATGGAGTGTTTCTGGTTCTTCCTCACAGAATCTGCAGGTGCCGTCCTTCTGTAAGCCTAGCTTCCTTAGGTGTTCTTTGAGTCTGCAATGCCCCGTTAGAAATCCCGTTATTGCTTTGAGACTTCCCTTTCCAAGATCTTTAGCCTGCCGTAGTCCTGGAAGTATTCTCCATTGTCTGGCTCTCAAAGCTCCTTCCGCCTTTTCCAGTTATCTTTGGAAATAGGAATTTCCAAGGCCGCAGGATGGCTCTGGTCCGATCAGTGGCGTTGAAGCCCCTTGTCGTGCCAGAGTGTCTGCTTGTTCATTCCCCTCCAGTCCAATATGCCCTGGCACCCAGAGGAGGATCACTTTATTGTTGCTTCCTAGCTCATTCAATTTTCTTAGGCATTCCCATACCATCTTC